>VXBP01008959.1:76358-427490 GCA_013400115.1 Rhinopomastus cyanomelas | reverse complement strand
GCTGGCTGAGTGGGTCTTCCAGCAGATGTCTGGGTGGTTAAAATCCCCAACGAGGACCAGGGCCTGCAGCTGTGAGGCTGCTGCCAGCTGGCTGCAGAAGACTTCATCAACTTCCTCACTCTGATCAGGGGGTCTGTAATAGATGCCCACAACAGTGTCACCCATGCTAGCCTGCCCCTTAATCCACACTCAGAAACTCTCAACTCTCTCCTCTGCTGCCGTAGGACAGAACTCAATGCATTCCAGTTGTTCTCTCACATAGAGGGCAACTCCTCCACCCAGCCTTGCTGACCTGTCCCTGCTAAAAAGGATGTAGCCGTCCATGACCACATTCCAGTCATGCTGTCGCACCAGGTCTCTGTAATTGCTACCAAATCATAACTGCCTGACTGGACACGGATTTCTAACTCCTCCTGCTTATTCCCCATGCTGCATGCATTGGTTTACAGGCACTTCAGGGAGCAAGCTGAGCGCTCCGAATTCATCCCAGGACAGCGAGAGGTCATCTGTTCTTCCTTAAGACCAGAGCTCTGTCCCACTGGTGCTCGCCCATCAACTGTTCCACCCCCCCTCGAATCTAGTTTAAAGTCCTCTGAATGAGCCCTGCCAGCTCCTGCCCCAGAACCCTTTTTCCCCTCTGAGTTAAACCCCTCCCATGTGTATCTGCTAATCCTGGTGTCTGGAAGAACCCAAAGCCCTGCCTGTAACACCAGTCTCATAGCCAGGCATTGATATACTTAATCCTTATATTTCAGCCTCACTAGTCCTCTTGAGCCTTCCTAGTTCAGCCTGTAGCCTTTCAACCTCATCTTGCTATTGTGCCGCCCGGTCAAGCAGATAATCTACCTGCTCACACCGAACGCAGCCAGGAAGATGAGAAAAAACTCTGCATTCTTGACAGCCTATTACCTGCATAACCTCATCTTTTTGGGGCATCTCTGTTTGGGTTCCCACCTCCATGTGCAGTTGTGACCGAAGCCTGGTCTTCCTCTGCTGCCACGTTGTTACCACTTTTTAGTCAGAGCCCCCATACGTCACTGCTCATGTAGCCACATATGCACGCAGCACGCAGCTAGTCGCCTGAAAAGCAGAGTTTACCACCACACTCTCCCCTGCTCCCGGCAGCGATATCTGGCTTAGTTCAATTCTCCCGTGATATGCGGAGAGAAGTTTCAGACTAGATCTGAGGAAGAAGTTCTTCAGTAGTTCTCCTGTTCAGGGGCAGGAGCAGTGACAGGTCTACTCTATCTTTTTTGTGTCTTGCCCTTAACAGGTCTTACAAGCGAAGAACTTTCTGAGAGTTACATTTTAGCTCCAGTGTAAAATTCATAACTTTCAGGAGCTGACCTACCTTAAACCAAACTTCTGACAGCACTGTGCAGGATCAACATTAAATTAATTTCAATAAAAATGAATGTGATATTTTAAGTGTTTGAATATGTTAAATAGGTTTATTACAAAGATCCTTATGCCATGTACAACACACTGATGTATCTAATTACATACAGTGAATTTTCACAGAGGAAAACATGAAGCAAGGAAAGGGGAAAAAAGGAAAGCAAAAGCTCATGTGAAACTCAATTGAATTAAGGGTTGCCAGTGAAATAATTCAGAACCGTGAAATAATTCAGAATCTTAAAATAATGCCTTAGGGTTTCTTTTCCTGTGTGCAGTACTCAACAACACTTCCCAGTTTTAATGCCAGTTTTAAGGAAGTTTAACACTTTTAAGAAAAGACATGTCTCTTTAGTTCCTGCCCACACAATGTTTCCCAAAAAGAGCTTATTCCTTATGACATGAAACTGGCAAAAAACTAAAGAAAAACTAATCTGAAGAGTGCTGAGCAAACCACGAGTTAAAAAGCATATTTATATACAAATCCACAACAATCAACATTCACTCGTACAGCTGGATTTTCGTTATTGCTGGATAAGAGGTAAAAATGGGTAAAGCATTGCCTCACAAGTTATGCTTTAGGCCGTGTTCAATTACAGGAATTTCTGCTTTGTGATACCCGAATTATCATTTTCAAACTCTGTCACAACTAGAAAAAGAAGGTTTTCAGACATAAACTTCATCAGCTGAAAACAGAGTAAAGTTAAGTGATCCTAACAATCCTTGGTAATCCTCATTTAAGCAGCAGACAGCTCTCCTGTGCATTAATTAAGCATTTCAGGGTAGGCTAGTTAGGAGGTACATGTTAAAAATATGTGGGGTATTTTGGTGTTCTTGAGTTCAGTGCAAGTTTGATAATAGAGAAAGTTAAGAAAAGAAATTAGTCTAAATCTCAAATCCAAATAAAAGGGCACAAAGGAAAAAAAGTGTTTAAAAATGTGAAGGAAACTCAGAAACCTAAAAAAAAAATAAAGCTGTTGTTCTGTTCTACAAGCAGCAACTGATCAGCACCAGTAGCCTACAAAAGCAACCGTGGCTTTAGGGATCCTTTGTATCAAAGGACTGGCTATTATTTTTGAGTCCTTTTACATTTTAATGAGTTTCTCATTCTTCCCAGAGTTCACATCTGTAGTGTGGGCACAGATACAGCAGATAAAAGAACAAACTGTCAGTAATGGGTCTGAATCAATTATGGTTTGGGATTTTTCCCTAGATGTCAATGAATGTGAAATGCTGAGTGGAGTCTGTGGAGAAGCCCTCTGTGAAAATGTTGACGGTTCTTTCCTGTGCTTGTGCTCTGATGAAAAGCAGGAGTATGATCCAATGACTGGACAGTGTCGCTTTCGTACCTCACCAGGTAAGAAGGTAGCAGGTTTTTGTGTGCATGGCATGATTTCCTCTGCAAACATAAGTGACGGAAAGATGAAGTTGATTTGAATGCTGCTGTGCCTTTAATTGCAACAGAAAAATTCTATACTTCGTCTTCTTAAAAGACCATGTGCATTTCTTGATGCAGGAGATGTTACAGGTGAACCTTTCACAGTGAAAATATAGCAGAAACACTTTCTAAACTGTAGATGTCAACAGATTTGGCAGTAAGAATGGAGGTATAGGAGGTGTCGGTGAACAGACTTGGTTGCTGTTCTGTAACATTGAGATATGATCTGCAATCAAGTCTGTGGCCCGAGGCATTTTAAATTTTGTTCCAGTTTTTACATCATCCACTAGGACACTTGAGCAGTGTTAACAGAGTAAAAATACATGTGTAGCTTTGGTCTCTTAGCATTGATGTGAGTCCTCAGAAACAATGGTTGGGAAAGCAAAAACAATGAAGGGATGAATTGTTGTTAGTCTCTTTGAGTGCCTGTTTGAGTGCTCTTGCCTGGTGTACTCCACCTTTTGTCCTGTTTTTTCTAGTAGTCCACTGTACTGGGTTTGTTATCAAGTGTTTTGGGTGTTGCGAATCCTACTCTGAGGAATACACTCGTTAAAAGTGAGTTTAGAACTCAATGTTCCCTCCGCATTTCTACATTGATCCATTTTCCAGAGGGGAACAAGTGTATCACGTCCAGTTCTGGAAACCCCAAAATGAGAAGGACAGAGAACTGTTGGAGCACCTCTCCTATAAAGGCAGGCTGAGGGAATTGGGGCTGAGGGAATAAGCTGGAGAAGAGAAGGCTCCCAGGGGACCTTATAGCAGCTTCCAGTGTTAAAGGGGAGCTGCAGAAATACTGAAGAGGAACTTTTTACAAAGTTGTTTAGTAACACAAGAAGAAGAAATCGTTTCAAACTAAAAGAGGGGAGATTTAGATTGATGAAGGTGGTGAGGCACGGGGACAGATTGCCCAGGGAGATTCTGACTGCTCCATCTCTGCAAGTGTTCAAGGCCAGTTTGTATGGGGCTCTGGGCAACCTGGTTTGGTGAGAAGTGTCCTTGCCCATGGCAGGGGGGTTGGAACTAGATGATCTCTGAGGTCCCTTCCAACCCAAAGCATTCTATGATTCTATGATAATAAGGAGCAACAGACTGCAAGAAAGAAAGCTTTTTATTGTCTTTTTAAATTTTTTCTTCAAATCTCGGTATTTTTCTTATTTTGTTCTTATATTGCAGATTGATCCAACTTCAGCAAAGCTTTAGAGTAACTGGAATAACTGGCTCCAGCTTACAGGGCTGTGGCTATTTTCTCCTATCACTCATGGCCCTTCACAATTGTAAACAAGTTTGAAATATCTGTGACCTAATTACCAGAAGTATTTAGATCACTAGATTTAGCACTCAAGAAGTTGCCTGTGAAATGTCATTAACAGCTGAGTGACAAAGTTAAACCTTTACAAAAACTTGTGAGAAAGATCCAGGCTAAAGGAGTTTGTTTTATGAAGGAGGAATGAGGAAAGTAAGATGGCTGAGGTGCAAGACTCCCAGGAGATGTGGACACCATCTTAATTTTGGGACTGTGAGAGGGTCGTGCTTGGGAAAATTCAGCTACTTTAGCTACAGAGCTGAATAAATTAACAGAGGACCTGAGCTCATGTAAAAAGAAGTTGAGTCCAAAGAGCACTCAAGGATGTACCCAGATGTTACTGTGGGGAGGGAAGGGATGAAAAACTTGGTGTGACTGATTGGACTGTCAGCAACTAACTTCATTTGGTTGGTGACTGTAGCTTTACTGTGTGATCAGTTTGGAAAGAAGTCATTCTTGCTGCCTTCCAGCCTTCGCTGGGCCCTAACAGAATGTGCTTCACCTTTGCCTCTTGTCTGATAAAGCCAACAAGGAGCAAGATCTCACACTGGAGACCAGAACACATGCAAGTTAGGACCCAGTGATGTGATCAGTGTATTATAGAATCACTAAGGTTGGAAGAGACCTCCAAGATCATCCAGTCCAACCATCAATCCAACCCCACCCTGCCCAATAAACCCTGTTCCCCAGGGCCACATCTACAAGTCTTTTGAACCCCTACAGGGACAGCAACTCTACTCCTTCTCTGGGCAGCCTATTCCCACCCCTGACCACTCTGCAAGGGAAGAAATTTGCCCTGATGTCCAGTCTAACTCTCTCCTTGCACAACTTGAGGCTGTTTCTTCTTGTTCTATTGCTGGTGACTTGGGAGACTTCTCTTACAGAATCTCTCTTACAAGTTGCTAACAGTCATCAACATCTTGATAACATTCTGTTCCTATACCAGCATGCCTTAGGTAGAGAGGTATTTTACATTTCCTAAAACAAAAAAGCCTGAAATAATCATGATACAAAGAAAACCTTATCCACTTCCTGTCACATGGGTTAGCATACCTAGTGAAGGTGCTTTCAAAACTAATCTCTTTGCTAAATGAATAATAATGTGTGTATATATATATATGAGAGAATCTCTAAGCTGGGACATACAGACTGATCTTGGTTTAAAGAAACAACAAAAAAATATTAGTGTCTCATTTGCTCTCCAAACACTCCTGACACCTTCTTTACTAACCCTCAGGCAGCTGTGGAAACAACAGGCTTCTAAGCTGCTGAACAGATAGTGGGAGGAGAAACTGAGACATCATATGCAAAATGAGAATAAACAATGACATTATGAGACTGTCTCCCCTTCCTTCTGGGGCAACCTTTGGTGTTCTTTCTCCAGTGAGCAGCAAGAAAACTGCCATGCTGTTGCTGCTCTTGAAGATTTGGCTTTGAGTCAGTTAGATGGAAAATGGCCAAGGAAAACGTGTAACTTGGTGGCTAACAGAATGCTCTTTAACCTTGGAGTAAGCAGTTCCTCTCAGTTGTGTTTCTGTGACGTAATGTAATTCCTCTAGGATAGATGCTGATACCATAAAACCACATTATTAAATTCATCACGTTATGGAAAATTATCGTATCTGGTGAGGGAACACCACAGACTAAACTAACAGAGATTAAATAAACGCTCAGCTGGCTGTTTCCCTTGATGTACAACTGAGCTATTTTAGTAAAACAGCAAAGGAAATTTAACATTGCAGGAGGCAACGTCACATAGATTTTGAGTAGTCTGTTTGCACTTAGAAGCCAAAGGAGCTCTTACGCAGATTCATACTGTTGAAGTGAAATGATAGGAAATCCATACTGGCATTTCTAGACCTGCTTTTCTCAGAAATTATCTATTTGCCTTTCCCTATCTGCTTGGAGAAATGTGGGTGGGCAAGGAAACATGTTTGGAGTAACAAGAGCTAAAGTAAAATGAGATGGTTTAGTGGTTCAGGGTTGTAGGACAGATGGTTGGACTGATGATCTTGAAGGTCTTTTCCAACCTTAATGATTCTATGATTCCTTTACCTCCTTCAGCATTTGTTGAACAATCACTGTGTTCAAGTTCCATTCTCACAGCCATTATTTTGTAAGTGGATGGGATTAGAAGAAAATCTGTCCTATAACAGGCATGAAGAGGCTAAGCTTGACCTCCAAGAGACAAACTGAGGTGGACAGATGAGGTGGCAAAGTGAAGGTGGCTGTCCCAGGTAGAGCAGTGTTTGTAAGTCAGCCAGCCTTAAGCTCTTTCTTTGAGCAGGAAAAACAAAGGTGGTTTATGTGCTGCAACGCTATGTGTCTTACAAATCTCCTGCTATTTTGAAATGCACTGTATCCCTCAAGTATAAAATAAGGGTTTGAATCTTATCTGGGTACATGCGTTACTCAAGAAACACCTCGTGCTTGGCATCTTGTGTGAGAGCTTGAGTGGAAATGAAGGACATTTCAAACAATGGAAAATCAGCCAACATGCAGAAATATGTAGCAACTCTTTGTGAATTTGACATTTGGATTTACCAAGATAAAAAGGGAACAGTTGCCTCAAGATTTATTTGTCAGTTAAGCTCCTGAACAAGGTTTTTGGTTTGATTTTTAAATATGAGCATTTGTAAGTTTAGCACTTGGTTATGTCATGGATGGCCTACAAAAAGCTTTTCATATTGATCAAGTGTGAGTAATCATTTTGTTTGATAGCTCCCACTTCTGGGCTTAATTGCAAAGTTGGATAGAGTTATTATAGAACCCTTAAGGTTGGAAGAGACCTCCAAGATCATCCAGTCCAACCATCAACCCAACCCCACCCTGCCCAATAAACCCTGTTCTCCAGGGACACATCTACTAATTTTTTTAAAACGCTGCAGGGATGGCAACTCCACTCCCTCCCTGGGCAGCCTGTTCCAACCCGTGACCACTCTGTCAGGGAAGAAATTTGTCCTGATGTCCAATCTAACCCTCTCCTGGCACAACTTCCTCTTGTTTTATCGCTAGTAACTTGGGAGAAGAGACTGACCCCCACCTCCTGCAAACATAATTCTGTAAACATAGAAGCTTTAACTAGGTATTGATTTTCAAACTCATTTCTTCATGTACTTTAGGAGTGGCTTGCTTTAGAAAGTTCTTTGATTATTAATAGGATTTTATTTGACCTATGAGAGAGACTGTTTTGCCTCCAGTGCTTATAATTACTGTGAGAAGACACAACAGCTAAAAGCAGATAGGACGTGTATTTTACAGTAAAGCAGAGGGTCTGTAAGCTTGACCTATGCATTATGTTCCTGTGCTTACCACCAATTTGTATTTAAACATTTTCCCTTGACAATGCTTCTCTTCACTGCTTAAATCGAGGTACCATGTCTGTTGTGATTCTGCTGTAGAACTAATTCATCTCACATGTTATCTTACATGATTCCTGTTTGCTTTGTGCCTTTAGAATTACCAGTAGAGGCTGATCACCATGAAGATGGAAAGAAGGAGTGCTACTACAATCTGAATGATGCTAATTTCTGTGACAATGTGCTTACATCCAATGTGACCAAACAAGAATGCTGCTGTACCTTGGGAGCTGGCTGGGGTGATAACTGTGAAATTTTCCCATGCCCTGTGTTTGGAACTGGTGAGAGGAATCCTTCTGTCCCTTTGCAAGCTTTGAAAGCATTGTGTTTAAATCCCATAATGCCCATTAAATCCTATATTCAATAGTATTTAGTCATGACTTACCCACAGGAGGATGAGTTTCCTCTTTTCCAGAGAGGAAAAGTGAACAGAGATAATGGACACCTGCTCTAAAGTCACTGGTTTCACTGCAGCTCCCCTAGGGATACAACCAGCCTGTTAGTGACCAGCACTACCATTGATTTTAAAGAAAGATGGTTTAGTACAGAAGCTCTGCCCCAGCTGCTGTGTTAACATGTTAGGTTTTTTCTCATAAGCTGGAAAACAAAGGTAAGCCTCACAGTGGGTTTGAGCCTGCAGCTGTTCTTGTTCTTGTTATTCTGGCATCACTGTGAGTTACTGACCTGCAGTATGACATTAGCTTGACAGTTTGTTACTTACCAAACAATTCAGTTAATCATGGTGTCTGCAGACCGTTTGTTAACCTCTAAGTATTAAATTAGAAAAACATATGAACTTTGTCACAACTCTTGAAAACAATACTAAATCCAGCTGGAAGAAATCACCTAAGAGAGAACATGTGTAAACTTTTTGAGATTAAACACTAAAGATTACGTTTCACACAAATGCCTCATCATGTTTGATTCCTGCTTTAGCTATATTGTAGAATCAATAAAACTGAAATTAAATGCATTTCAGAAAGAGCCTTTCCACTTGGGTAGGCTTGTTTGATTCTGTGTAGGCTCCAAGACACTTGAGATAATTTCCCCCTGTAACCCACACCATGTTCTCCCGTTGCAGTCAATTAGCGTTACTCCTGTGTAAGGACTGAAGAATGTGGACAGGGGGCTGTGTCTCAGTTGGGGTATATCCAGATTACTGCACAGCTCAGAGGTCCATGAGAGCTTTAATTAAGATAATTTGGCTATTGACATTGTTAGAACCTTAGTGCACCATGAAACCTAGTAAGAACTGCATTCTCCTGCCAAGGAGCAGGAGAAATTAGTTTGCACAGAGCTCTGTGATGCTGTCTGTGACCTAGCTAGGTTTCTCGAAGCAAACTGAGCAGGGGAATGTCAGACTGTAACATTAGAATCCCTCATTTAGCTAAAGGTGTGTGTGGTTGCCTGATAGATGTGCATAAGGCAAAGTGTTGCCTCAATTTCTCCAAATGCCCTGAAACACCAATGTAGCACAGACACATGCGAGTAGCTTTTTCTGAACCACATATTTTTTCTCTCTCTTTTAGTTGAATTTACTGAATTGTGTCCTGAAGGAAAAGGTTTCATTCCCTCTGGAGAATCATCTTATGGGCTACTTGCTCAGAACTACAAAGGTCAGTACTGACTTGTATGAAGTTTAATTAGTTCAGAAGTTCTGGTAGTCACTTGCTTAGAAATATGAGCAAACAATGTAAACAGAGTAGTTCACATTTGATTAGGTGGCCAAACCAGCTTGTAATAAGGAACATTCCTTGAAATTATAGTTTGACAGATTGTTAAGAGTTTCAGTGAAACAGACACAGACATAGAACAGATCATTAGGGGTTGTAAGCGACTTTCAGAAATTATTAATTCCAACCCCCCTGCTTGAGCAGGACTATAGAGCCTGGGGCAGATCACATAGCCTGCATCCAGATTGGCCTTGAAAGTCTCCAGAGAAGGAGACTTCACAACCTCCCTGGGCAGCCCCTTCCAATGTTCTGTGACCCCTATAGTAAAGAAGTTTTCCCTCACCCTGAGGTGGAATTTCCTGTGCTGCAGCTTACACCCATTGCCCCGTGTCCTCTCACAGGGTGCAATTGAAGAGAGATTGTCTCTTCTTCTTGACACCCAGCCCTCATGGATTTAAAGACAGTGATTAAATCCCCTCATAGTCTTCTCTCCAGACTGAAATAACCCAGGTTTCTCAGTCTTTCCTCATAAGGTAGGTGCTCTAGTGCCTTAATCATCTTCATGGCCCTCCACTGGACTCTCAAGCAGATCGCTGTCCCTCTTGAACTGGGGAGTCCAGAACTGGGTACAATACTCCAAGTGTGGTCTCACTAGAGCAGAGTAGAGGAAGAATCATAGAATCATGGATTCATAGAATAATTAAGGATTGGAAGGGACCTTGAAAGATCATCTAGTCCAATCCCCCTGACACAGCAGGATCACTTAGCCCAAGTCACACAGGAACACATCCAAGCAGGTTTTGAACATCTCTGCTGAAGGAGACTCCAGAACCTCCCTGGGCAGCCTGTTCCAGTGCTCCATCACCCAAGAGGAGAACGTCCCTTGGTCTACTGGACAGATACTTCTTAATGCACCTCAGGATACCACTGGCCTTCTTGACCACGAAAGCACACTGCTGTTCCATGGAGAACTTGGGACTCTGCACTTGTTAAACCTCATTNCGTAATGATTCTATGATTCTATGATTCTCATGAAGTTCTTATTTGCCCAAGTCACCAGTTTGTGCAAATCTTCCTGGACAGCCACACAGCCTTCAGGTGAATCGCCCAAACGTCCCAGTTTAGTGTCATCAGCAAACTTGCTGTGGACAAATTCTGTCCCATCATTGAGGTCATTAATAAAGACATTGAACAGAACTGGACACAGCACTTATCCCTGGGGGACACCCCTAGTTACATGTCTCGAATATTTACAGTCTCTGTAATTTTCTGGTTTCCTTATACCAGTTGTATGTACTGTGAGAGTGAGTGCTGAGACAAACCTCAAATACTTCTTTACCTATGGAATACAAAGGCATCATACATCGGTAAAGCAATGTATGGAGTGTTATGAGAGAGAAGAAAAAAGTTCTTTTAAACATTAGATCTACAAGTGAGAATGAGAATAGAGCCTGAAGAGAAGGTCAGCAATTTCTATTTTCACTACAGAACTTAAGGAAATACTTATTGACCAAAAGATTACGGAGAAATACAAGTGGTAGAAGGAGTTGGTGGGTGTGGGTGGGAGGGAGGTGGCATCACTGAGAACAAAGAATGAGATCAGCAAAATTCCTTTTCTTTTAAGAAGTAGCCATGGATATTAATAATTGGTGAGAATAATTTTCCTTGGCATAAACACGCTGTTTGTGTTAACAAAAATTCAGTCAATCTTTGCATTACAGAAGTGTCTAAAAAAACTACAGCTACTGGATCTTTGAAAAAAAGCCACCTATTTTGTATGTTTGTTCCTACGGGAATTGCTGCTTTACAGATCAAGAACTAAATGTAGAAAGTACAGTGTTCAGAACATTTATCTCACACTCACGTAATAAAGTTTACTGTTTTTTGAAGACTTTAGTAGAGCTGTAGTATCACATGGCTGATAGCTAAGTGTTTGTCAAAATTGCTTCTAGCTGTATCACTAGCTTGGACCTGATTCTGAAAGATCACAAAAATGGTGGGACTTGAAAGATTTGGGGGGTTTTCTACATTTGTGATGTGTACTTTTTCTTGAGCTATCCTTCCTCATCCAGAAGGGCACTACTGTCAAGTTAGTGGGTAGAGCAAGGCTGAGTTCAGTTCTCTGTCCTACTCATTATGTCTGTTGCCCTCAGCATGTGTTTCTTTGCACCTGTGAAGTGTAGAAGCATAGAGTGATTGCGGTTGGAAAAGACCCCTGGGATCATCAAGTCCAATGACTCTACCAAGTTCACCACTAGACCAGATCTCTTAAGTACCACATCTAACTGATCTTTAAACACATCTAGGCAAGGTGACTCAGCCACCTCCCTGGGCAGCCTGTTCCTGTGTCTGACTACTCTTTCAATGAAAACATTTTTCTTAATGTCCACTGAACCCACTCTGGTGCAGCCTGAAGTGTACGGGACATGGAAAAGATACAAGTAGTTATAAGATTAATTCCAAACCCTGATTAGTTCTGACTAATGTGGAGGTTTAAATGAGATAACGGCACATAAGACCTCCTGTTGCTTTGTCTCTCAACTTGGAGCAAAGAATGAATTGCTGTGGAATGAATCCAGACTGGTGCTGGACAGACTGGCAATATACATCTAGACGAGTCAGAATGCTGTCACAGAGCTCATATTAAATAACCTTAATTTGGTCTAAATCTTAAAAGACCTAGTGTCCAGTTTTGAGCACTACAGTATAAGGAGGACGTTGAGGGGCTGGAGCAGGTCCAGAGAAGGGCAGTGAGGCTGGGGAGAGGGCTGGAAAACAGGCCCTATGAAGAGTGGCTAAGGGAACTGGGATTATTTAGTCTAGATAAGAGGAGGCTGAGAGGAGTGGAGTCCCCGTCTCTGGAGGTGTTTAAAAATCGAGTAGCTAGAGCATTTGAGGCCAGGGTTGTGGGGCTAGGGAGATGTTGGGCTGATGGCTGGCCTTGATGATCCTGGAGGTCCTTTCCAGCCATGATGATTTGATGATTCTGTGATTCTACAGTATGTGTCTCAGATAAAATCTGCTTTGGTTTTGCTGTGCTACCTCGGGGTTGATAATATGCCTAGCTGCCATAAAATGGAAATAGTTCATGTGGAAGTACATTGCACAAATCCTTTCCATAACAAGACTTTTTCTGTTTTCAATGAGTTTGTTTTAGTAGCTGTAGGAACATCAAGGACATTCAAGGATACACCATACATTGATAAGTACTTTTGGTAATGTGATCTTTGTGACACTAACTCATATGTTCCTGTTGCTTTTGTCCACAAGCTTCTGCCTGTAGGAGGTACTTGCATTTTCTGAGTTGCACTTATGTGTCAGGTATACATACACAACCAGTCTTGCTTGACTCTATTCTCAGGTTTTCCTGTTCTTCCCAGACACAAATCCATGTTGCATAGGGCAAAGACAGATTTGTACATGACATTTATTATTAATCTTAGTACTGGTCTTGCTGCTAAACAGTCAAAATACTTAATGTTTGAAGCAACATGGTGCCTAGAAGAATGACTGTAAAAATAAATAGCTTTGTAGCGCTTCCAATTCTTCTGGAAAAGTTCAGCGTTTGAATAATTCACCTTTAAAACTGCTGTACAGCTGGGAATGACAGCTTTGGGCTAAAATCTGTGGTGTCCCAGAGCAAATGGTAAATGTATACCAGACAGTTGATTAAGACAACTGAAAGGAGAATCACCCACTTTACACTGTGCTTTTTATTGCCATTTTTAATACCAGCCCAGCTTTAACAGACTCACCCAGGTAGTTCTGGCAAATTAAAAGCGTGTTGGAAAAAAGGAAGTGAATGGAATTCCTGCAGTAAGAGCTACATAAATGTGAGACTGGAGAAAAGAATATGTACAACCCTGAAAAGCTACATGTGAGCTGGAGTACATTTTCCACTAAACCTACCTGAAACCATTGAATCTTGTAGAAAGTGTGTCAGATGCACCTTGTCAGCTTTTGCTCCATCAATCAGAGTTGCTGCTGTGTATTTAGCAACGGGCACTGTTTTTCCTATGTGGTGGGAAGTGTCTGAAGAAGTTGTGCATCTAACTTTAAAAAAGGAAGTGAAGGTTCCCTGCCATGCACAGCAGAGCCTCCAAGGAGAGCAGTCACAACGTCCATCTGTAAGCAAAACTGCTTGCTTAGGTTTGTATTTAGATGGTGTCTTATGGATCCATGGTGGGAATCCATTGAGTAGAGCAAACTATACTGGAAAATACTGGCCATCTTCTTCATCAGTTTTGCTTGGAACTAAGCAGTGTGATGCCAAAGGAAAGAAAGACCTGCAGATTCTTCCAATCTGACAGGGAAAGGGAAAGTCATGATGCACTGGTTTTCCCTTTCGCATTATGGCTCCTAGCACAGACAGCCTCTTTCACACCATCAGGTATTTTTATCCTGTGGGTATCTGTGCTTCTGGAGCCCTCTGTTTAAGGTGAAGCTTGCTAGGACAGAGACGTGTATCAGCAAGCTCTCTCATACTCCTTTGCGTGGCCTCATAATGCTCATGGTAACCCAGCCTTGAATGTTTCCTTCCCAGATGCTGATGAATGCCAACTCTTTGGACAAGAAATATGTAAGAATGGCTTCTGTTTGAATACACAACCAGGTTACGAGTGCTACTGCAAACAAGGAACATACTATGACCCTGTTAAGCTACAGTGCTTTGGTAAGTTTATTTAATGTGGTCTTGTCACCCTAATGGTATGCAGATGGGCAAACTAAGCCAGACTCATGCGGCAGCATTCCCATCAGAACTGTGGCATTCCCAGCAAAAGGAGGAACACTGGGCCTCCAGACTCCTGTAGCAGCTTTTTAAGAGGCATTGGGTCATTTCCCTTCCCTTCTGCTTGGCTGGGCAGCAGTTCTGGCTGACATGGAGATGGCATATACAGCAGGGTTTGCTTTATTTGCTTCCTTTTCAGCAAATTGCTTCCAGGAGCTTGCATCTCCAAAACAGCCCCTTTTGCTCTTTTAAGTGCACATTCTAGAGGTGGTACCAGCCTCTGTGCAGGCAACACAAAGCACTCAGCTCCCTTCTTGTACCCACACTGCTCCCTCACTCTGCCAGTATAGTTTAGTCTCCTGCTCTTTGGGTATGAGGTGAGCAGTGAGCCTGCACCTTGCAGCTCATCTTTCCTTTGGTAGGTGTGCTGACTTTGCTATAATAAACCAGATTAACGCTGGGTTTGGGTATTTTTTTTGTTTTTCAAGGACAAATGTTTTTGACAAGGAGTTAATGTGCAACACAGCTCAGGCCCCTGATAAGCCCATTTTAGTCTGCACAACCTTATACTCCTTTGATTCTGGTATTCAACTGAAAATTACTCATAACCATGACCCTGGCTTCTGCTCTGTAAGCAAAAAAATCACGTCTGATGTGCAGAATAGCATAATGAAAGGAAGAAATTTCTGCAGCTGCAGTAGGAAAGCCTTTCACCTTGGGATTCAGTGATTACTCTTTAGAAAGGGTGGGGGGTTTTGCAGATTGAATGTCATTTATTTGAAGTGAAACAGCCTACTTTTCCCTTTGAGATACAGCTCTGCTTTTTCCTCTCCAAGACAAACTGAGGAATGCAACTCCTGAGACTAGTGAGGCGATCCATTCTGGGCAGCTTATGAAGAATCTCAGTGCATGCCCACCTCTAATGCCTGCCAGTGCTATCCTACATGGATAACTGTGAGAGGCAGGTGGAGCTGCGCTGAGTGCAGGGCATGCCTGACACTCCAGCCCTCCCCAGCAACCTTCCTCATCCAGATGCTCTCTGGTATTGAGGATTAGAGATTAGGATCGTGTTGATCACTCTGTCTTCTCCGCAGCACAGGCAGAATTCTACTGCCAGCAGTTGGTATTGGTGACCATTAACAATAGGCATGCAGGGAAATCTGCTCCTAACATAGGAGAATATAAACATGGTTTAACATGATGCAACTGCTTTGTGCTGGCTCTCTTTGACACATTTCCTTCCATTTTAAAGACACAGATGAATGTCAGGACCCAAACAGCTGTATTGATGGCCAGTGCATTAACACAGAAGGATCTTACAACTGTTTCTGTACACACCCAATGGTTCTGGACGCAACAGAAAAGCGATGCATCAGACCAGCAGATTCAATTGGTATGATCCATTATACATGTTACTGAAGTAAGTACACCTCGATGAGGTGGTGCTGACAAGGCTACAGACCCCAGTACGCTCAGATTTGGATGTGCCTGCTCTTCTGGAGGATTTCAGAGGGCAGTGCTAGTACCATCATCTGATGATCCAGAAGGCATCACAAGGAGCTCCACATGGCTTCACTTTGCCAGTGGAGATAGGAGATTGCTGGAAGCATTAATTGAGATTAGGCTCGGGCTGGGGAGTCTTCGGTCCCCCCAGTTCACCAGCTCTGTGTCTGCCTCATCCAGTCATGTAGGTAATGAGGCACTAAGGCTGCAGTGTGACAGTGGGTAACTGGAGATTCAATTTGGAGTGAGTGGCTGCTCCTAACAACACAAGGAATAAAAACAGGAACAATAGGATATATTAAGGAAACAGCTGAAATTTTATCTGTACTTTCAGCTGATTAATATCGAGGGTACACTGAGCTCAATTTCCAGCTGTGTTTCAAGCTGCAGCATCACCACTAAAGTGAAGGTTTTGCATGTTCTTTTCAATTCAGTTGACACTGATTTCAGAAAAAATGTTAGATATTATGAGATCCTTAGAGAAATCTCAGAAGTCCAGAGCATTCTGCACAGCTTTGTTGGTGCCACACACAGCTTTAAAAGAGCTGTGCCAATGAGTTTGATTTATATCGGTGCTGGATAGTCATAAATCCAGAACTCTGCTCCCTGCTGCTTGCAAGGAATTTTCCTAAGATGCCTCTGAGTGAGGAAGTGGGAATACAGGCTGAATTCCTGATTTAGTCACTCCAAATTCTAAAACTGATAGCTTTGAGGAGTAGCGTAGTCGTCCTCTTGTCTGGATCTGTGAAAGAACCACAGTATTTCTATTGTTCACTTTGAGTAACCAAGAACAGGACATTGTCTTTTGGGTTCATCTGTGATGTGAAGATAATGCAATGGCCCAAAGGGTCGTCTGACATGTGATACTGGTGCTGCCACAGAAGTGATGTTCTCACATGACAAAGTGCTCAAGCCTTGTGTCACTACAGGCAGTGGCCTCCCTAACACAGAAGAGTAGGGGGCAGGCTGATTTCTTTGTTGGCAGCAGAATTTAGAGTTGGTTGTAGTGACCTACTGCTGTCCTTTCCTGCATGCTCTGGCAATTTCCTGGTAGAATGGGGATCTAAATGGTGGTCACCTTTGCACTGGCAGAACTCACTGTTTCTCTCTGGTGCTAGGTTTCCATTCTGTGCTCACCCGTGCACCAGTGCATCATGTAAAATTGCAGTAAATGCACATACACAGACAAAACAGAGCCTTGGTTTGAGTCAACACATTTCTCACTCTGTTGGAATAAAATCAGAACCTTGCAGATGTCTTTACAAAACAATTGTCCTGCAGTTTTTACATTCCAAGTGGAAGATTACATTTACAGTTCCTCTCCCGGATCACTAGGGCTGGGAATTGTTCCTGCTGAGATCTTTGACAAGACTGGCATACGTCTGAAATAGTCCATATTTGACAAAAATACATGGTCTTGTTTATGTTCCTAAAAATGTGACAGTAGTTCACAGCAGTGTTTTGACTCTCTCAATAGCTGTAAGTGGATGGTTAGCGGAAAGAACAGCAGCTAGACAATACTTCTCCTCACCCTCCCCAGTTCTCTCCCAGCTTCCAGTTATTTTCAGCTCAGGGGATTTCCTGAGTCAGCTGCAGTTTGTCTGTTTAGTTAACAGGACTCTCTTCCAAGTATTTGTGCAGTATCCCGTTGAGCCCATGTAAAATCGTTCCTCAGCTCTGTTCTAGACATAAAAGTTCTTTCAGATGACGTTGATGACAATAGAGGAAAAGCAAAATAACAATGTTTAAAGATCCCTTACATGCATATACCTCTGTCCTAGCACACTTTTTTATCAAACTCTGTTAACTTTCAGAAGAGCAGAGCTAAGTCAGCATAAGGCATTCAACAACTGCTGATTTAAGATGTTGTAGTTTCTTGGGTGTCTAACCCAATGTACTTTTTACATTGGCCCAACAGTACCAAATCAGAACCTCACAAGATTTTCTGCAAAGTGCAACACTCAAGGGATGAGCCACCTCAGGTCATGACATTGAAGCTTAAATGTCAGCAAAGTCTGTAAAGCTAGATTACCCTTGGAATTTGAAGTTTAGAAAATTCTGCATTATGCCAGTCTCTTTTTTGATTGTGATAATGATCTAGTCCTGTCTTCTCCATTAGAACAAACTGAAGAAACTGAAGTCTACCAGGATCTTTGCTGGCAGCATCTAAGTGATGATTTTGTTTGTAGTCGACCTCTGGTTGGGAAGCAGACTACATACACCGAGTGCTGTTGCCTGTACGGAGAAGCCTGGGGCATGCAGTGTGCACTGTGTCCAATGAAGGAGTCGGGTAAGGGAACATCCATGTCAGCTCTTGAAATAAAATCTGAAATACCTAACCTGTTTAATCCATGCACTTGTACCAATAGCATAAGAACAAAAATTGCCAACCCTTCAGTAATTAATGGGAATTTTCCCCATTCATCAAGGGAAACCACTACATTCTAGATTTTTAAAATATGGCTGTTTTTATTTGTTGGCACTGTTTGCTTCAAGTGGAACAAGTGGAGTGTGTTTGCTTCAAGTGGACCTTCATGTTCTGCTGTCCCCAACATAGGAGGGACATAAAATTGTTGGAGTGAGTCCAGAGGAGGCCACAAGGGCTGGAGTACTGGAGTACCTTTGCTATGAGGACAGGCTGAGGGAGCTGAGTTTGTTCAGCCTAGGAAAGAGAAGACTCCTGGGGGCCTTCTAGCTGCCTTCCAGTACCTGAAGGGAACTTACAGGAAGGCTGGAAAGAGACTTTTGCCATGGGGATGTAGCCATAGGACAAGGGGGAAAGGTTTGAAACTGAAGGAGAGGAGGTTCAGACTAGATCTGAGGAAGTTCTTCAGTGCAAGGGTAGAGAGGCTCTGAAACTAACTGTCTGGAATGGCTGTGGCTGCCCCCTCCCTGGAGGTGTTCAAGGCCAGGCTGGATGAGGCCTTGAGCAACCAAGTCTGGCTGAGAGGTGTCACTGCCCATAGCTGGGAGGTTGGAGTAGGTAGCCTCTATGGTTCTTTACAACCTGAGCCAGTCTATAAACCATCAGCAATTGGTGGTTTATAACCCTGGTGGAAACAGAGTGGGGATTTTAAGGATAGTAAAGTTCCTTAACCTGACTGACAAGCAAGAAAACACACAACACATAACAGTTTGTGTAGGTGGTTTGAAATTGTGTTGCTGCTATCCTACATTCAGATGCTTTTTTCAATGTGATCTGCCTGGCTATGTGTGCTTGATCAGGATCTAGTAAGCTGTAGTTCAGTATCACTGAATTTGTTAAAGAATGAGTTATTATCTGGCTGTGTGCTCAGATAGCATTAAATGTATAGTTGAACAGTTTAAAAGAGATGAGGGAAATGGGGTACCAGCAGGCACCAAAGAACTTTCAAGGGCTATAAAAATGTTAAAGCACACTGACTGACACTCATACTTTTGAGACTCTAGATTTTGTTTACAGATCTCTTTGTTCTCAGATACTTCAGGAAGAAGCTTCCTGTGGTGACTACAAAGGCTAAATGGATATAGAAAGAAATGTTGTCATTGACAGGCAGACTTATTTCTGGGGACTGGAGAAGAGAACAGCATAGTTCTGTATCCTAAGGGATGTCTAGCTTGGTACCATACAGATTTCTGCCCAAGATGTGTTTAGGTAGATCAAGCATTCCAAAGCCCAGGTGCATATGACTTTCTTACTGTGTCTTTCAGTGAGTTTTCCAACTAGGAATGTCATGCTACAGCAGTAAAGCATTTTATTCTGATCGTACCTGGACTTTCGCTTGGACCTGTGTTACCCTAACTGTGATGCTGTGGCTAAAGCAGTGCCTGTTCTACTTGTTGCAAGAATCTCAGGGTCAAAAGTACATAGAGAAGCTCAGTGTGATTGGTTGTGTCTGCTTGGGTTTCATTTTCTGATCATTTACTTGCAAGGTCCCTGAACATGTTCTTATATGTGTGTACTTGTGAGATTGCTTTGGAAGCAGAGAAGCTACCAAAAAAGTGCCTGGTATTGATGATGCCAGCTGGAGTAACTGTTGACTGGTGTTGACCCCAGAAACAAACTGAAGAAGGAAAACAGGGAATGTCAGCAGTTTGATTTATAAGCCATAGAGTCTTGCATCTGGGCAAGAACAACCCCAGGTACCAGTATAGGCTGGAGACTGAGCTGTTGGAGAGCAGTGTAGGAAAAGGGACCTGAGGTCCTGGTGGACAGCAGGATGGCCATGAACCAGCCGTGTGCTTTTGTGGCCAAGAGGGCCAACAGCATCTTTGTATGGATCAGAAGAGGGTGTAGTTATCAGATCAAGAGAGTTTCTTCTCCCCCTCTACTCTGCACTGGTGAGACCACATCTGGAGTGTTGTGTCCAGTTGTGGGCCCATAGTTCAAGAGATATGTGGAGCTGCTGGAGGGAGTCCAGTGTAGAGCAACGAGGATGATAAGGGAAGTGGAGCACCTCCCTGATCAGGAAAGAGAGTCCAGCACTCTACACTGGGAGACTGCATCTGGAACATTGTGTCCAGTTCTGGGCCCTTCAGTTCAATGACAAAGAACTGCAGAAGAGAGTCCAGCACAGAGCCATGAAGATGATGAAGGAAGTGGAGCACCTCCCTGATGAGGAGAGGCCGAGGGAGCTGGGTCTCTTTAGCTTGGAGGAGACTGAGGGGTGACCTCATTAATGTCTATAAATATTTGAAGGGTGGGTGTTGGGAGGATGGAGCCAGGCTCTTCTCAATGTCACCTAGTGATAGGACATGGGGCAGTGGTTGTAAGCTGGAACATAGGAGGTTCCACTTGAATATGAGATGGAACTTGTTCACAGTGAGGGTGATGGAGCACTGGAACAGGCTGCCCAGGGAAGTTGTGGAGTCTCCTTCACTGGAGACGTTTAAAACCCACCTGGATGTGTTCCTGTGTGACTTGGTCTAGGTGATCCTGCTGTGTCAGGGGGATTGGACTAGATGATCTTTCGAGGTTCCTTCCAATCCTTAATGACTCTATGATTCTATGGTCTGGGACTAGAGAACTTATCTTACAAAAATGAAAAAAGCCAGATCTAAATGCAGAACAAATCATAGTATCATCAAGTTTGGAAGAGACCTCCAAGATCACCCAGTCCAACCATCAACCCAAGCCCACCCTGCCCACTAAACTCTATTCCCCAGGGACACATCTACTCGTTTTTTGAAACCCTCCACGGATGGCAACTGCATTCTCTCCCTGAGCAGCCTGTTCCAACCCTTGACCACTCTGTCAGGGAAGACATTTGTCCTGATGTCAAATCTAACCCTCCCCGGCACAGCTTGAGGCCATTAAAGGCTGCAAATGGCAAGACTCCATACTACAGCACAATCACAAAGGATTCTCACAAGCTTTTAAATTAAACAACAGTACTGATATGAGGAAAACATAGTTCAATCTGGGCGTGTTTAGGTTTGAGACTGTCTGTATGTTGATTGTTAGGACCACAGGATTCTGGAGCAGCATCCTGTGAGAACAGTAGGGTGCAGATCCCAACTAGCTCTATGAAGAAATTTAAGAAATTAATATAAGAAATTACACCAAGTTTTCTCACAGATAATATGTCCAGTCTCACTTGGATGACCCTCAGTGAAAGCTGAAGAGCATTGTGCTGGATCAGAAAATCGTTCTCCCTTCCGAAATAACACCATTTTTATGTGAAGTTTAATATGGATTTAAAAGTGTCTGCTTTAACTGAAACTGTCAAGCACACCTGGATACCAAACACCCAAATTCCCAAAAGTATTGGACTGAAACATTGATATTTTTCAAAAATAAAGGCAATTGCACCAGTGTGCAATTGCTGGCAGAAAGGCCAACTGCGTCCTGGGTTTCATCAGCACAAGTGTAGCCAACAGATCGAGACGGGATTCTGCCCCTCTGCTCTTCCCTAGTGAGTTCTGTGTACAGCTCTGGAGCCCCCAACAAGAAGGATGAGGACCTCTTGGAGCGAGTCAGGAGGGGGCCACGAAAATGTTCAGAGGGCTAGAGAACCTCTGCTGTGATGACAGGCTGAGAGAGTTGAGGTTGTTTAGCCTGAAGAGCAGAAGACTCCGGGGGGATCTTACAGCGACCTTCCACTCTCTGAAAGGGCCTCTCACAAGGCTGGGGAAGACTGTTCATAAGGGCAGGGAACAACAGGATGAGGACTCATGGTTTGAAGCTGGAAAAGGTCAGATCAAGGCTGGACGTGAGGAAAAAGTTCTTGAATCTGATGGTAGGGTATCTGTGGAACAGGCTGCCTAGAGAGGTCGTGGAGGCCCCATCCCTGGACACCTTCCAGGTCAGGCTGAATGGGGCTCTGGGCAATCTGTTCTAGTGAGAGCTGTCCCTGCTTGTTGTAGAGGGGTTGGACTAGCTGGCCTTTGGAGGTCCCTTCCAACCCAACCCATTCTATGATGCTATCATTTTGAACCTCTGTTATGTCAGAGCAAACATCTAAACTTTCATTTCTTGGTGGAGGTGGTATGTGTTTATGTGTCCTTGCACACATGGTGCACACAGACACACACACACACACACACACAGAGGCAGAAACCTGGAAGCCATGCTCTGTTTTCAGGAACATTTACCAAGAAAAATTGAAAGATGACTGAACTGAATAAATAGTGCGTTTGACATGGCTTCAGCTTGTAGTACTTAAAATGATATCATTGGCTTGAGAGAACACTTTCACACCTCTGGGCCAGTAGGTCACAGGTTCAAGTCCTGGCTGAGGATCCTGGACTTTCTCCATTTTTAAATCCTTGTGTCCTGTGATGGCCAGATATACTACTGCAGGCATTTGCTTCTTTCCCAAGTTAGGGGCATTCTGAAGGTTTGTCACATATGTTAAACAAGACCTGGGGAAGTGGTATGCGTTATCACCGTGAAATGGGTTGGATCTAGAATGGATCATTCATTGATCTGTGGTTTCCTTGTACCTTATTTATGCTCCCATTGAGGTTCTAAACAATGCACTCAGAAAGAAGGAAGTGAGGGCTCCCACCATGAGTGTCTCATTTGCAAGAGCCTTTTAAAACAAATTCATGCTTTAATAAAAATAACCTCTAGCTTTTGTGTCCCAGCTTGTCTTAAAGCACTTCCCTTTTTTGTGGTGAGGTTTAAATGTCGTGTTTAAATAGCATCTAGCATAAAACTATATTTAGGGAACATAGAGAATAAAGAATTGATCTGTATACATTAAAAATAAATTCACTCTTTCATCAGCATGAAAACAGAATTCTCATGGTCACTCACAGGTGGTTTGGCAAGCAAACCCCATTGAAAATGACACCAAACATGCAGAGCCTGAGATGATAGAAGTAAGTAGCCCTCTTGAAGTATTACAACCAAACAGCAGTTTCTCAACAACACTAGGACTTGTGTTTTGGTGACATTGAGGAACAAATTCAGAATACTTGTTCAAAGTCCTGATCAAAATAGCACAACCATGAGCTGTAGTGATGTGACAGAACTTCTTATTTATACAAAATCTTGTGGGCAGACCTTCTTGTCATTAAATGAAGGAAGCACTGACAGATACTTTTCAGTTACATTGGTTCCAACATTTTGATCTTATGATACCATCACATGACAGATAAAGGCTTCCACAGATGGTACCCAGTACCAAATACTGAAATGTATTCTGTCTGGGTTCATTGTGGCATTAGGCTGCACTTGCCCAAGGAACTTCAAGTGATTATCCATTTAAACCCTCCGCATTCCTTGAGGTTTGTCATTTGCAGTTTGTAAGAAATGACCACCTGAGGAGAACTGGATGCTTCTGTTTTGGATAACACAGGCAAAACATCCTTTCTTCATGGTACCCACTGCAAAATAAAAAATGACCTTTTGTGTAACTTGCTTTCAGAAGTTCTGCTTAGTGCCTTCAGACCCAACTGTCTCCATGCAGAGTCCATGCTCTGGTAACTGGCAGTGGGACCAGTACTGATGAGGCATCTGGGTCAAAGCATCCATGCCAGAAAATAGAGCAACTGTCCAAGACTGAAAACATAGAATCATAGAATCGTCAAGGTTGGAAAAGACCTTTGAGACCATCAAGTGCAACTGTCCACCCTGCAACCCTGAACCACTAAGCCATCTCCTGAAACACCATGTCCACCCATTTATTGAACACCTCCAAGAATGATGCCTCCACCCCATCCCTAAGGCAGCCTGTTCCAAGGCCTCCCCACTCTTTTTGGGAAGAAGTTTTTCCTAAGATCCAATCTGAACCTCCCCTGTTGCAACATCTGCTGTTTAAAATAAGGCCATATAAATCTCATATTTACTTGAACAGGTAGCCCTTGAATTATAAACCCTCTGTGCCTTCAGAAACTCCTGTGAGACTCTTATGGGACGGGAGTGGATTTTAGACGTGGTGCGTTGTTACGGGCTGTAGGGAACAGAGGAGATACAGGTAATAGCTAGAAAACATTGAGTAAGGTCGTGTGTCAGGGTCAGTGTTTAATTTAGGGACACTGCCTGTATTTAGATCTAAGTTTATCTTCTTGAAGTTTGTTCTTCCCATTCAGTACCACCTTAGGACACTAAGGAGGCAGAATTGTGTGCCCCTTGACTAAAGATATGCTGGGAGTCTTTTCTCCTTCTGTAGCCAGCTGCCTGGAGAAGGCAGGACTGGGACTCTGCAGTTTTAGATGTTTTAGTAACTGTTTCTCGAGATTGGGGGACATTACTACATGAGTAACTAAGAACTCATCAGTGGTCTGACTACTGTCATTAACACACTCTTAGGTAAACTGTAAAGAACATCAGCTTTCATAGAATCATCAAAGTTGGAAAAGACCTTCAAAATCATCAAGTTCAACTATGTTATCAGCCCGCTTATTTGTGTAACCTTATACATAAGCTTTACTCTTTTACTGTATGTTTTAAATTATAGCCATTTGTGGGGTTTTATGGAATCCCTTTATGAATCTCTATATCTCCACCTTAGCATTTGCAAAGTCCAGACTTTTGAGCACACTGAGGGCAGTGGGTAATGAGAATCATCTGGGGTGTTGTATACTGTAGGATTTCTCGTGGCCCATTTCACCTTTTTTAATATAGAAATCCGTGTTTGTGCTGGTCCTACCAGTTTCCCCTTCCTTCAGGAAAGAGAAATAGGCACCTTGTGTGTTAGATACCTCTGGTCTGTGCGTCTGTTCAATAAATCTGCTTTAGGATGAGATGGTTGCTATGTCTTCAAATGGACTAAAAAGGGACACTGGATGACTAGTTTGGATGAAGTACCATGGAGATGCCTGCATGTGGTTGTTTAGTTATACCCCTTCTGGCCGAAAGGATTTTTTTGAATTGCCTTTTTGTTGTAAGGAGCTGTGCATAGGCTTTGTAAGTATCATGAGTTGTTAGTTCTGCCCTGAGCTTCCTTACTATGAGAACGTGGTGTTCTCACAAACGTGAAGGTCTTAAAGTACAGGGAAAACCAACACACGTAAAGGATGAATTGTCATCTGTCCTCTTTTGAGATGACAAAGATCATTAGAGAGGCACTGGATTAGTGTTTGGAAACCACCGTTTGTCTTCTCACTTAGTTTGGCATCTTGTCTCCTTCCTTTTGATAAGGGCCCTGGACAAATGGCTCAAAGTATCGCAGTGATCTGCTGCTCACTTTGCACAGGTTTGGTTCCTTTCATTTCTGTGGATGATTTTCAATGCTTTTTCTGAAGTTCAGGAGAGACCTGCAGAACAGCCTTGGAAGGGTGTTCCTCACATTCCAAGTGCATGTGGGAGTCAGTAACAGGTCAGAAAGACACTTGCAAGGCTGTGTCAGAAAAAGCTTGACTGTTACTACAACTTTTAACAGTCTATCTCAAGCCATAGGAGAGAGATTGATGTAGGAAATCTGAGCAGCATGAACAAAAGGTGGTGACTACCAAGTCCTGTTGATATAATCAGATTTGTAATTACTTAAATGTTAACAAGAGCTTTCCATCCACTGTGAGCAATTTCATTTATAGTGTGTCCATGTGAGAGCATTATTGTTCTACATAACTAATGAAAAAGAACCTTTAAGACTGGTACCTTTCCTTTTTCATTAGCACCAGGAGTTGTAGAGTGTGTGAGTGCTGTACACCATAAACCTCAGCCTCTCCTAATGGGACATGTCAGTGAAATCTCGGTTGTCAGCTAGCACAAAATAAATGTAAAGCAAAAATCTAGAATCATAGAATTATTAAGATTGGGAGAGACTTCCAAGATCATTCAGTCCAACCATCAACCCATCCCCACCCTGCCCACTAAACCCTGTTCCCCAGGGACATATCTACTTGTTTTTTGAACCCCTCCAGGGATGGCAACTCCCCCCTCTCCCTGTTGCAGCCTGTTTCAACCCCTGACCACTCTGTCAGGGAAGAAATTTGTCCTGATGTCCAATCTAACCCTCCCCTGGCACAACTTGAGGCCATTTCCTCTCATCCTATCAGTGGTGACCTGGGAGAAGAGACTGACCCCCACCTCTATCTCAGCCTTCTTTTCTCCAGATTAAAAACCCCCAGCTCCCTCAGTCACTCAAGCCTTTAGCTTTGGTTCACAGGTGATGCAGTCTTATGAGAGAGCATGAACTTAACCAGTTCAGACTGATGTCTAGAACTTGAGAAGGAGTGTATGTTACACATCATAAACTCCTCTCCAGCGATTTCTTCTGTCTGTGGTGAAACCTGCGTTCTTAAATAATTTCAAAGAGCTGTCTGGGTGTCAATAGCTCTGGATCCTTTTTTTGTATGTGTGATGCTGACAATCCTGAGGAGCTGGAACATAGATACTAAATATTAGAATAAATGTATTTGTTTTATTTAATTCAAATATAGAAAGCTTGCTGTATGGGCAGCATCAAGGGAGGGCAGTGGTGCAGTTGCTTCATGATTACATCAGGAAAAGCTTTTTATGTAAAGTTTTGCTTTCAATACATGAAATCTGGAAGAAAAATCTTATTAAAGATTAGTACATACAGTGTCACCCAGTCCAGTCTGTTCTGTTTAGATTGTGTTGTCTCTGTCAGCCCAGCTTTCATCACCAGTCAGAGCTGACATCCATGCCGGTGTGCCTGTGCATTCACTGCCGTCTCTGAATGCGCTTGTTTCGTATGCACACATCTGACTGAAAAAGTGTCCCTCACATTCCTGGGAGTATACATAAGCTTCCTTTTACATAGCAGCTATCCTGAGTTATACAACAAGATGTCTCAGTGCTCCAGTTGTAAGTTACAAGAAAATCTCAGAAACACATGGAGTGATGTAGACTAAATTATTAAAACCATGAGTCTCTTGAACTGCAGTTGTGTTGTTCTTGATTGAAGGACAGAAAATGAGCCAGAGTAGAAAGTAAATCCATATGGGAAAAGGTTTCATCATTGATTGTGAATTTCAGAATTTATTGGTTTTTTGCTTTACGTGAAAGATCCTTTTCAGAGTGAGCATTCCTGTCTGTGACAAATAAAATGGGTTTGTCTTTCAGGGTAGTTACTCATTTTCCCTTGCTCCCTGCCCCCTTACCTCCTTCTTGGTTCAAGTCTCCTGCTGACATCTCACCAGAGCAACATACTGTTCTCTCCACTGTGTAACTTGCTGCAGCTCTCTGTGTGCCAGTCGTGCTCTAACCCACGAGTGTTGCAGCACTCTGGTTGTGTAGTTCCCTTCCCTGCAAAATTTGGACCAGCACACAGCACAGGGACCCAAACCAGACGATTTTTAATGTGAACTGTAGGAACGCAGCACAGCGAGGGGAAAAGTTTAAAACAACAGAAGCTGTATGTGCACATCTGTCTTGTTCTGCCCTTCAGAGGAGAACTCTGATGCATTCATTTTTCTCTGGCATCCAAGACTCTGCTGTACCCTATTTTGAAACACAAGTTGTCATGATCTTGCCAGAATGTGACCCTTCCACCCTCTTTTAGTCTTTGCACTCTGCTCTTCACTGTAAAAAGATAACTAAATAAAAAGACAATTTCAGCAAGGTGGCACCCATAGCTTGTTGTTAGCTCTAAGCTTCTACTCCTGGCTTCTTCTCCCTGTTGCAGCCTGTTTCAACCCCTGACCAGTCTGTCAGGGAAAATATTTGTCCTGATGTCCAATCTAACCCTCCCCTGGCACAACTTGAGGCCATTTCGTCTTGCCCTATCGCTGGTGACTTAGCAGAAGAGACCAACCCCCACTTCTCTACACTCTGATTTCAGGTAGCTGTAAAGAGCAAGAAGGTCTCCCCTGAGCCTCCTTTTGTCCAGACTAGACAGCGCCAGTTCCCTCAGCCACTCCTCACCAGACCTGTTCTCCAGGTCCTTCACCAGCATCATTGCCCTTTTCTGGACCCACTCCAGCTCCTCAACGTCCTTTTTGTACTGGGGTGCCCAAAACTAAACCCAGCGTCCAAGATGAGGCTTCACCAGTGCCCAGTACAGGGGGACAATCACCTTCCTAGTCCTGCTGGCCACAGTATTGCTGATGCAGGCCAGGATGCCCGTGGCCTTCTTGACCACCTGGGTTTGCTGTATGCGCTTCGCTTGCTGTGCTGTTGTGGGCAGTGTCCTTTTTCAACCGGGAGACGCTTGTCTGAACATAACTATCACCATGTGTGAGTATGTTTTGGATGATGGCCATAGGGGGAATCACCTTGCACTTGGAGCAGAAAGTAGTGAGATTTACAATGATTTGTCAGTTCTCTGGGGAGTTCATTGCGCAGACTCGGACGAGCCCCATAACCTTGCTGGATTTGCACAGACAGGCCTTGCCTGTGCTGTCTTGTGCTCTCAAAGAGTCCAGCTGTTGACCACAGAATTCAATATGAACACTTTATTGTTTTCAGTACAAAATAAAACTATTCCAGGTGGAGGAGATCCTATCTGTGAAAATAGAGTGACAGTGCTGGGCTCAAGTGAGGCACCGCTCTCACTGTCTAGAGGCAGTTTGGATGGGTCCAATTGTTTGCTGTCTGGGGCAGTTCTGCATAGCATCAGGTTTCTGGCTCTCAAAGCAGCTGCAGTTCCTGGATTTTGTCCCTGCTTAGGGCTTTTTTTCCTCTCTTTTGGTTGTTTTCTTTCCCTTTCTTACTCTGATTCTCAGATTCTTGGAACACTGGGCAAGAATCTCAGGAGCAGATGCTGAATAGTCTGTAGCAACTGTAAAGAAGCAAGAGAGGCACCAGCATTGCTGTGTTTTAATAATGGTTCTATTTTCAAATAAATTGTCCTTGTATGTTTTAGCAAATGGTAATGGAAACAGAGGGGACACAATAAATCAGTGTCATGGGGTAAAGCTAGCAGCCAGGGTGCTCTCAGATAGGTGTTGTTCTACCAGAATGAGGAGTGTACCCATGTATAGCCCTGGAGAGGGGTGCACTGGCAGTAGGACATCGTTCCGCTCTTGCGTCCCTTGCAGGCCAGAACTTCTTGCACAGTTATTGACCCAAATCTATTCCGGATGTTATCCCTGTTATGACTTAATAGGCCTGTATTTGGCTCATTGGTATTTTAATGACATTCTTCTTGGAGAGAGACCGCTCTCTGGAAATTGCAGGTTTATAGTGTTTCTAGGAAGATAAGTTTATTTCCAGCTAATAATGGCCACAGCTCACTGGGACTGACATACTGCAGCCTGTTAAAAGTGTGATTAGTTTTACATCCCCTTTTCTTTCTCTCCGCAGAGGATTATGCCCATCTGTGCAACATTCCTGTTCCAGGATCTCGACGGCCATATGGACAAGACGCTTTGGTTGACTTCAACCAGCACTACACTCCGGAAACAAATCCATACTTTGTTGAAGACCGTAAGCAAGTTTCTCTGTTATGTAAAATCATTGTGATTGGTACTGGCTGGTTGCCCTGTGGCTGGCTTTGTTCCTCTGTTCGTGGTTTAGTGATCCCTGTGACACCAGCTGTCAGTCAGGTGTTCTGAATGAAGAGCCAGTGTTTATAGAATCATAGAATCCTATAACAGTTTTGGCTGGAAGATCATCAAGTCCAACCTTTTCCTAGTCCTGTCAGCACCACTAAACCCTGTCCTCCAATGCAACATCTACCCTTCTCTTAAACACCTCCAGGGATGGGATCTCAACCCCTTCCCTGGGCAGACTGTTCCAATGCCTGACAACCCTTTCAGGGAAGGAATTCCTCCTGACATCCAACCTGAACCTCCCCTGGTGCAATTTAAGGTAATTTCCCTCATCCTATCACTGGCCACTAGGGAGAATAGACTGACTCCTGTCTCTCTACAACCTCCTTTCAAGTATTTGTCCAGTTGGGCTCAGAGAACAATATTCATTGTTAATAGAGTGACACAGCTTGTGCTAAAGGTGCAAAATTTGTATCTACCAGCAGATGTACAGCTACAGATCAAGCGTATTGCCAGTTTTCCTTCTCACAAAGTAATTTGCCTTTGGAGCACTCTGCAGAGTGCTTTTAGTTTAAAACCAGCTTTCCATGATTTTCCAACAGAGTTTTCATGCTGAATTATGAATGTATGTAGCATTTGTATTACACTTGTAAAGAACCCTGATACGCCTCAACACTTGAGGTCAGGCCTTCACTAGCGCGCAGTACAGTAGGACAATGGCTTCACCTCAAAGACTGCAGGCAGTGGTGGGCCCCTCACTTCCAGAAAGAGGTTGAGGTGCTGGAATGAGTCCAGAGGAGCAACAAGGCTGGGGAAGGGGCTGGGGGGAAAGTCTGATGAGGAGAGGCTGAGGGAGCTTGTGTTGTTGAGCTTGGAAGAGAGGAGACTCAAGGGGGTACCATCTCCCTCTCTACAACTCTGTGAAGAGAGGTTGTAGTCAGGTGTGGCTTGGGCTCTTCTCACAGGCCAGGATGAGAGGGCAGGGCCTGAAGCTGCCAGGAGAAGGTTAGGTTCGATGTTAGGAAGCCCTTCCTCATGGAAGGGGTGATCAGACACTGAAGTGGACTGTGCAGGGCAGTGGTAGAGTCCCCATCCCCAGAGGTGTTGACTGGCTGTGGCCCTTAGTGCCCTGGTCTGGCCAGTGTGGGTAAGTTCAGAGGTCTTTTCCAGCCTCAGTAAAGATGTGGTTCTGTGATACTGTTTGGTCGCCTGCCTCTGTGCAGTCAGCTCCTACAGAACCAAACACACATTGCAGTTACAACGCAGGTCCCATTCAGCTGTTTTGAAGTAGAGTTTGCTCTATGCGATAAGTATCGGCGTTAGCTAGGTGAAATTACAACACACTGTATTCACAAGAGAGTGGGGGAGAAAAAAAGCCCTATGTGAGAGCACACACACGTCTGTGTACCTGCATCTGTCTACTTACGTACCAGATGCTGAATCAATTATGTCTTTGCTTTATTTAAAAGGTGGAGGGGAGGCACCTTTCCACTTCTTGGCACTGTTTCTTTTCTAAATTAGCAATAATCTTCACTTAAAGGATCATTATGAACCCTGTGCAAGCTCTAGTAGAGGACTGGCGTACGTAAGGGTCCCACTACGCTCAAGAAAATCCAGGATAGATGGAAGCAACCTGTGTAGTCAGAGAGCGAGTGGAAATGCCGGTGCTGAAGGGTGATGCAGAAAGGGCAGAGTAGGAAAGGTAGAGGAGGACACAAGAAAAGTGGACCTCAAGAACCAAGACAGAATGCAGTAAATATAAAAAATGACACAATGAGCACAAGGAAAGGGACAAAATCCTGTTTCTGGGTAGCTTTTCAAATCTACAGATCGACTGTGGCAGCAATGTGAATCAGTGAACGGGCCTTGGATAATCCAGAAGATAGTTTGTGGAATCACTGTATTGCGTGATGGTGCGGATTGATCCTATTCCATTCCAGTCCAGCTCCATTTTCCTCTCCATTCCTGTGCTGGGAATTACACTGGTAAACCTATGGCTCTCAAATGTTCTCAGCATTTTCTTCAAAGGCCTTTTGATGTGATGGGCTGCCATCTGCAGTCCTGCCACATCACTGCTCCCTGAATGGAAAGCTAGTGAAAAAGCTCACGTGGGACTAGAGGCACTTTAGTCCTAGAGAGGATCTTTGAACGCGCAGAAGTGTCAAATCATTTTGTCCACAATTATAACTATCTAGTATAATAGATGTCATGGTAACTGTACTTGTAAATAATACAGTATGAAGTCTTCCTCACACAGAAGCAGAACTATCCCTAAGTTGTTTGTTTTGTCAACAAATCCCTAATACAGGGGAGTGCAAAAGGCATCTGAGACACAGACAACCCTTTAGCTTTGACTACTCACCACCTAGAATTACCACAAGGAACTGTTCCTAGGCTGCAGCTGTTTGTACTGGCATGGGTCACTGAGGTACCAGCCAAAGGGTTGTTAACCAAAACCACAACAGGAAAGAAGTCTCTGATTTCTTCTAACTTTACTGAAGGCAGTTGAGATTGATTTTTTTTTTTAAAGTTTTCTTCTAGATAAAGTAGAATGCATCGCTTTCCCCCTACACACAACTTATTTTTCCAGAATACTGTAAAAGCTTTAAGAAACTTTCACCCCAAAGTGCTTTTTCACTTACAGGTCGGTACACATAACGATTTGAATAAAAGCTGCTATTCAGGGAACACTGATGGATCCTTTAAGTCATTATCCTGTTTCCTTTAGAAAAAAACAAATCATGAATTAAAAACTTAGAGTTGACCAAGTTACTCAGTTTTCCTCTTGGAACACATCATAGCACTTCTCTGGTGGATTCAAAACTCCGTGTGGTGCAGAGCTGCTAGGGCTGACCTATTTTCTGTAAAGTCTAGTCACGTTGCAGTCAGCTTCGGAAAGAATTTCAGCCTCTTGCTACACGTCTGGGCACACTGAGTCAACAGCTCCGTGTAACTGAGGTGTTTTCAAATCTCTCCCCCCAGGATTTCTGAACAGCTTTGAGGAGTTACAAGCAGAGGAGTGCGGCATTCTGAACGGGTGTGAAAACGGCCGGTGTGTGAGAGTGCAGGAAGGCTACACTTGTGACTGCTTTGACGGGTATCACCTGGACATGGCCAAGATGACTTGTGTTGGTGAGGACAGTATCATCTTCGTCTTCTCCTGTCACTTGACCTAAGGGGGGTGCTGAAACAAAGAGGACAGAGATGGTTACAGGATCACAGAGCATTAGGGATTGGAAGGCACCTTGAAAGATCATCTAGTCAAATCACCCTGCCAGAGCAGGATCACCTAGACCAAGTCGCACAGGAACATGCTCACCTGAGTTGTACTAAAGATGGCCACTTGGGTTTACTGCAAAGGCCAGTGAATGTTGTGAGAGTAGTGTTGGTGCTGCTCAGTTCAACTCAGTTGTTACAGCTTCACTCAGGGAAGAGCCTAGAAATGAGCAGGCACATGCTTGTGTAACAAAGCTTAGACTTCTATTGGTAATTTAGTGAGCAGAGCAGGGGTTTGTCAAAGGCTTTGCTGAGCTAAGAGAATGGAACTAGATCCAGCATAGAAGAGTCAGTTTGGGAGCAGATTTTTATCTCAATGTCCAGATAACCCCCAGCTCGGTGAGGTTTGGCCCCTCACTTATTGATTCCAGCAGAACAGACTCAGCAGTAAATCTACTCAACTGCTAACCAGGCCATCTGGTGACCGTGTCTTCAACTCAAACAGTACAACGTAGGAGTGGCAAGTGTATGTGAGAAGGTGAAGCCAAACAACCCCCATTCCCCCACTTCACACAGTGTAAAAGCCCAGTAGAGACCTGTGTGTGGGTATCTCAGTCTGTACCAATCTTCCTTAGCACTTCCTAAGGCACATCTGAGGTCTCCCAGCCCTGTCAGGATAAGGTAAGGGCATGCCTTGTCATCTTCAGGGCTTTAGGGCTAACTGACCTCCTTCAGGAGTAAAGGTGGAGCTCCTGGGTCCTCTGCCTCAAGATACTGAGTGCAGGTAGCTTGCTGTTCACCACTCTTTTAGTTGACACCACTAGCGGCTCCTAAACTACTTGCATTTTTAAAAAATACAGATATTAAAATAACAACTTGGCGCTTCTTGTCAGGCATCAGATAAAAAACTGTAAGTCAGCATTTGGTTGTTTTGCAGCTTAGGCTGAATTTGTACTTAGTGATCCAACAGCTTAAGGCCATTTCATACACACCCTGTTTCCTGTAACTGTCACATCTCCCCAACTCATCTGTTACAGCTTTTGGCCCAGCCTCATTCCACCTGGTCTGAGCTGAAGATAACCCCTCTCAGTGCTGTGTCTTACATTCACACAGCATATTCCTGGCCGTGCTGGGAAAAAGGGGGTTTTCTCTCCACACCAGCCTTCAGCCCATCCATGTCTTTTTCCAGATGTGAACGAGTGCAGTGAGCTGAACAACAGGATGTCTCTGTGCAAGAACGCCAAGTGCATCAACACCGAGGGCTCGTACAAGTGTTTGTGTCTGCCGGGGTACGTCCCCTCTGACAAGCCAAACTACTGCACGCCGCTGAACTCAGAGCTGGACAGTGAACTGGAGTAATGGAGACGCTCCTCACCCTAAGCCCATGTACTCTGCACTGTATAAAGAAAAGGAAGACAAATATTTAACTTGAGAAGGCACCAGAGGAGCAAATACTGTGGGAGAAGAGCATGGAGATGTGTTGGAGGTGAGGCACCATGGGCTGCTGTTCTCTCAGCTTCACTGAAGTGGCAGACCAAATGGACACGTTGCTCTTGGTGGGAGAAATGATCGAGTACGTAGTGTGTTCATAAGCAAAAAACCAAGAATCTTTGAAAACAGGAAAAAGCAGTGCTGTTATTTTAAACAGAAGAGCTCTGTTGAGGGTGGCTTTTTGGTTGGGTTTTTTTGTTGTTGTTTTTTTTTTTATTATTATTGCTTGATTAATTTGGCAGTTAAATAGCGATGGAAATATTTTATATCACTATGTCATGTTTTGATTGTTCAGTTCCTTGCCTACTGTTTTCTTTCCAGGCTTTTTTTTTTTCCTCCCTGATCAGTACAAACTCTATGATACAGATATCCTTAGGCCATGGTATATGAACTGTTACACAGGGTAATGCTTCTCCTTCTCTGGAGCACTGGTCAGTGACCTTCTTTGTTAATTTGCTAGTTGTCTGCCCTGTGGAGCAGGCGCCGTTTGTTCTCCAATGTTTATGTACCTTGGTGAAAAGTCTTTATATTATATTGATGTTGTATTCTGTATGGTTGTTACTGCACTTACGAGTCTTTAGAACCTTTCTTGCCAAGTTCAAAGCTGCTAGTGGACAACATTGGATTCCTTTTGTACATGAAAACAAAAGACTTTAGCTCACGTCTGTATTGTAATGTGTAAATTGAACACAAGAGAGATCTTGTATGATTACCCTAACATATTAAAGCTGTATATTAAAAACTCAATAAAATCACCCTTTTTTAGAAAAAAAAGCTATTTACTAATTGTGAGGATGGCTTGGGGGGTGGGGTTCATTGCTGTTTACGTTACAAGAACATATCAGAACACACCTCAGCTAGGATGTTAGAATCACAGAACATCAGGGATTGGAAGGGACCTCAAAAAATCATCTAGTCCAATCCCCCCTGCTGCAGCAGGATCACCTAGACCAAGTCACACAGGAACACATCCAGGTGGGTTTTAAACCTCTCCACAAAGGGAGACTTCATAACCCCCTGAGCAGCCTGTTCCAGTGCTCTGTTACCCTCACTGAGAAGAAGTTCCTTCTGATATAGATCTAGAACCTTCTCTGTTCCAGCTCACACTCATTGCCCCTTGTCCTATGACTAGATGACATTGAGAAGAGCCTGGCTCCATCCTCCCAACACCCACCCTTCAAATATTTATAGACATTAATGAGGTCACCCCTCAGTCTTCTCCAAGCTAAAGAGACCCAGCTCCCTCGGCCTCTCCTCATCAGGGAGGTGCTCCACTTCCTTCATCATCTTCATGGCTCTGTGCTGGACTCTCCCCTGCAGTTCTTTGTCATAGAATCATAGAATCATTACGGATTGGAAGGGACCTCTAAAGATCATCTAGTCCAATCCGCCTGCAACAGCAGGATCACCTAAACCAAGTCACACAGGAACCCGTCCAGTCAGGTCTTGAATATCTCCAGAGAAGGAGACTCCACAACCCCCCTGGGCAGCCCGTTCCAGTGCTCTGTCACCCTCACCGTGAAGAAGTTCCTTCTCAGGTTGATGTGGAACCTCCTATGTTCCAGCTTACAACCATTGCTCCTTGTCCTATCACTACATGACACCGAGAACAGCCCAGTGCCATCGTCCTGAACTGGACACAATGTTCCAGATGCAGTCTCCCAGTGCAGAATAGAGAGGGACGAGAACCTCTCTCATCCTGACCCTCCCCCATTTTGATCCAGAGGAATATCCTAGTTGTAGGAGTAGAATTTGCTTCCATTACACTAGATACAGGAAACAGGATGGATGGGTTTGCCTTCTCAGGCTGTTTTAATCATCTAGAATGTGAATTAGTTACTGCCTCAAGTTAGGCTTCCAGAGGGAAGATTTCAAACACAGACCTACAGAAATGGCTCGACTTGGAAGCGGATTTCCATGGAATCTTTCTCCTTTCCTGGGTTAGGCACTAGGGCTGCAAATAGGGCTCTTCAGGGTGACGGCCTGGGTTTCAGAAAATGCCACGGAGAAAGGGGTTGGACTGGGGAATTCTTCAAGGTCCCTTCCCACCCTTGACATTCGAGGTTGACTAGAGGAGGCCCCAACCCTGGTGTCAGGCTGGATGGGGCTCTGGGCAATCTGTACTAGTTAGAGATGTCCCTGCTTGTTGCAGTGAGGGGTTCGACTACATGAACTTTAGAGGTCCCTTCCAACCCAACCCATTCTGTGCTTTCACCCAAAAGCTTGCAGAGCTGAGCGGTAGCGTTTTGATTCCTAGTGAAGTGTTTTCTCATCATTGAGGCAAGGCACTGGACACCATGGGTGTAGCCATTCAGTCCTTACAGGAGCTGTGGTTAGGTGAGAGCCCTCAAAATCCAGAAGACACAAGGTAAAATTCCATGAGCACTGCCAAGCGTGGAACTGATTACAGCTGACACCAAGTAACAGCAACATTTTTTACATCCATATAGACCCTCTGAAGGAAATTGGTACTTTTCTAGTCAGCCATTTCCTTGCTACGCAAACATGCAATTGCTGACCAAGTAGAACTGGGTTGCTCTGCTTTCTCTGCAATGCTGCTCTGCCACTGAGAATGAAGTTCCTGTAGAACCAGACTCATGCACACTTCAGCTAGCAGGACATTTGATAGGAACAGATACGTTGGGATGCTGGTCAGTGAAGAATTAACCTCTCCAAAGCGAGCACTAGCATTCCCTGGGCAAAATAGCCCCAGGTGGACGGCTCATTTCAAGCCAAGAGACAACTGGCTGCCATTGCAAGTAATTATCTAGTCAGTGGCAACAAGCACGCTCAGATAATTCCTGGCTTAGAGAAGGCCTAAAATGCTAAAGGCACCAAAGCAGTTGTCATGAGCTGTTATCTTACAATGATCATAGGATCATTAAGGTTGAATGAGACCCCCAAGATCATACAGTCCAACCACCAACACAACCCCACCCTGCCCACTAAACCCTGTTCCCCAAGGACACATCTTCTCATTTTTTGAACCCCTCCAGGGACAGCAACTCCAACCCCTTCCTGGGCAGCCTGTTCCAACCCCTTTCTGTCGGGAAAGACATTTGTCCTGATGTCCAATCTAGCCCTCCTCTGACACAACTTGATGCCATTTCCTCTTGTCCTGTCACTGGTGACTTGGGAGAAGAGAAAGAGCAAGACCCACAGCAATTTTCTAACACAACAAAATTTTAAAAAAATAAGGTAAACCAAAGCTATGAGAAAAGAGATGTTTAAAGTCTTTTGGAAGAGGTCTGGCTGGCAACACTGGAGACATTTGCTAAACATGAATTTTTTCTGTTTCAGAACAACCAGAATCTCATTGAACACTTCCAACGCCTGCACCGGCAGGATGAGTCATAAACTAAGATGGTCTTGTGAATTATGAGCAAAGGGCAGTCTAATCAATTTTTTTTTTAACTGTGGGGTCTGGGGTTTAAGTTAAGTTTTAAAAGCATTTGGGTGTAGGATCACACGTTCTAATGAAAAATAAAGTGTTAGCAGCTTGCAAAGTGAATTAATTGTGTCATTAATAACGATCAGTAAACGCCAACAGAATTCTCCCACTGCAGAACCAGCGGATGATCCAGCACCAGCTGCTCAACAGCTGGGCACAAATACAAGTGAATCCCTTAACTACAAGCGAATTCCCTCTTGTCCTGTCTTAGTCACTAGAGGTCAGGGCAGCATCTGAAGTGCCGCCGTGCTCTGGTTGGCGAAGGGGTAAGGAAAGGCCACAACTCTCAGAGGGAACCTGCCGTCTGAGTAAGAGCTCCAACGACATCGTCTGTGTTTCTGCAAAGGGAGAGGGGTGACAGGTGAAGCCTCAGTCAAAGATGGACACAGAGCAACCAAAAAACCTGGACACAAGATCAGGATAAAAGCCTGGAAGAGGTTTCAGTGTTCCAACAGAGCAATTAAAGCCTATTTTTAAAACACCCACCCAGCCAAGGTGAAAACTGTCCTCTACAAAGCTGAGCTGACTAACATCCTGGGGACTTCCTGACGTATCAGAAATACAGTCCTGGCACAACAAGGTTCCTCTCCCAGGCTGTGAGCAGCTGGTCTGGCGGATGTAAAGCCAGCTGATACCTGTGGGCCGAGGGGAGGGACAGCATTATGTGAACTGGAACAACTCCTAGGAATGCCAGGGGATGGAAACCACAAACCACCAACAAACCAGATATCCACAGTGTGATCCCTGTCCCTATAAAGTCTAGTTGTCCTTCGGATATTCAGCCTGCTGAACTGGAGGACAGAGTAGAGAGCACGAGACACATGTCACAATCCAAGAGGAAGCAGTTACCAATCTGCTAAATCACCAGGACCCTCACAAGTCTGTGGGGCTAGATGGAATCTATCCCAGACTGTTGAGAGAGCTGGTGGAGGAGCTTGCCCAGCCACTAGCCATAATTTAGCAACACTCCTGGCTAACAGGGGAGGTCCCAGGTGACATGATGTGATACCATCCACAAGAAGGGGAGGAAGGACAACTTGATCAACTCCAGACCTGTCATCCTGACCTTGGGGAATATTCTGGAGTGATTCGTCATGACCTCACTCACACAGCAGGTGCAGGACAGCCAGGGGATCAGGGTCAGCCAGCAGGGGCTTACGAAGGGTAGGTCTTCCCAAGGCAGTGGAGTTGCCATCCCTGGACAGGTTCACAGACAAATAGATGTGGCCCTGGGTAGCAAGGTTTACCAGGCAGCGTGAGGTTGGACTGGATGATCTTGGAGTCTCTTCCAGCCTTAATGATTCTACAAGTTTGGGTCACTGGAGAAACCTCATGGTTGGAGAGTCTCACTGTGCACACTGCTGGTCGTGTCCCCAGGAGCCCCTGAAAGTGTTAATTCCTCTCAGCCAGGAGGTGACATGTTAGCACTTGCACCTGACAGGAACCATGAAAGAGCAAACTCTTCCTCTTCCTCTTAGAAGAGATTGTAGCCGTCAGCGGCTCTCAAGACAGGTGCAAGCAGTAGCTATAAGGCACTGAAAAGGTGTCACCTGGAGTCAGGGCAAACGAGTTGCCTCCCTTTCTGGCACAGGAGCTGGAAACAGGGTCCATGTGTGGTGATGAATTCCCCACTGCAGCAGAAGAGGACATGTTGGTCAATACAAGCACCCGGGAATTCCACCCCAAAAAGCCATCTAGTAGAGACTATCCTACCTCAAATGACCATGAAGTGGCTTGGGTTACAGTATCTTCCGCTCACTGACACAAGAGCATCCAGCACAACTTAATCTGCCCCTCTTTTCTAGCAATCTGACACCTTGAGATCCGGGAATATTAAACCAGCAAGCGGAAGCCCCTTGGACTAGCAGCAAAGGAAGCTGCAGGAGAAAAACAAAATCACACTGACAGTCAAGGAAAGCAACTCATTTTCACTTACAACACGGAAGAACCACAGTCAGTGAGATCTGAACTTCCCCAGCCCTACAAAAAACAGGTGGTGTTCAGCCATTTTAAAATATTTTCTTTCCTAATCTGAAAGTTAGGATTCCTACCTCTAAACCTAAAGGTTCAAGATTAAAGGTTATGGATTAAGGTTCAGAGTCCTAATCCTAAACTGGGTACACACCGTTTTGCTTCCTAATCCTTATGTCCTAATAATGAAGGATAAGCAAAGTGCAGTGCACCCAGCTGCTAGCAACCATGAGACACCCAGCAGACATCTGTAGAGAAGTCCTTTTGCTAGAGAGGCTTTCCCTGTAAAACACACATCCCAACCCTAGTTACTGGCAATGGATAGAGCCTCTGAGTCAAAAACGGGCACTGCAAGCACTCTAAAATAGGTTTTCTCCCAGTAGAGACATAAAATGCAAAAATAGGGTGGTGACAGGTGGGGAAAGCACATAAGGAAATAAAGAGCTGAAGTGAGTAATAGCATGAGCAGCTGCTTGCCCCATATGAACAAGAGATGCAGCCAGGACTGGGATGTCAGACACAGCATCCTAAGCAGCCAGCGGAGCAAAGAAACTGCCACAAAGATGAGCAGCAACAGAAGAGCTTGGAGGTGACAATTTCTGACAGTCTGAGACCCTGTTGAAATACTAAGTAGCCCCTTTTTGCTTCATGGAACAAAACACCACCCACAGGCTTCATAGTTTTGGAGGTTGGAGGAGAGTATTGCAGAAGAGCAACAAAGTGTACTCACAGCTGCTTGTAGCAGGTAAGCCGTGGGGAGAGCACAAGTGTAGGGCTCTCACATGAGAACTGTACAAGTGCTAGAGTAGAGGGGATGGACATTGAGAGCAAAGAACTTTGAGTACAAAGATGTAGCTGAAAAGGAAGCAGGACAAGTTAAACACAAGGGACAGAAAAAGATGAAAACCAGAAAGAACAACTGAATAAACTTTCCAGACACAAGTATTAGTTCCCATGAGACTTCTGGCAAGTTACTCTCGTTCCTCATCAATATCACGTAGATATTTCCTGTTGACGCTGCCTCCCTTCAAGCTTCTAACTCCTGGTTGTTTGTGCAGAAATCAGTCACAGGGAAGACATGGGAAGGTGCAGAAGGCCTTTGACAGGTTCTAAATAAAGCACGAGAATCTCAATTCTCGTGCCGCCGGCAGGTTTCACACGTGCTCTTTGTCGAACAGGCAGATCCAGCAGCCCATGCTGTGCTTAGGGGCGCAGGAAGGTTAAAAACAAATTAGGCTCCTGTCCGTGGTCTCCCTTCGTTGCCACACACAGCCTCAGACACACAGAGGCAGTTCATGGCACAATGGACTGCAGGTCACAAACGAGCCAACCTCACCAGGCCGCAGGCACACAGGGGCAGACAACCAGCACATTCTTCTCGCTGTGTGTGTTGACTGGCAGCGTGAGGCTGACCAGTGGTTTTCCCTGATTTCTTCTTTTAAAACCACAGTGAAGTGCTCCCCAGCTTGCCCCATGGCTTTGCTGGGCAGTTCTGCTGGGAGATTTCTGTATTTTGATGATTTTCTTGAGCAGCAGAAGGGAGGAAGACAACAGGTGTTCTGTACAGCGAATGTCAGATGCATCGGAAAGGCTCTTCAGCTCCTCAGCTGCTGCAAACTGGCAGCGATCCATTAAAATGAGTTGGCCAGGTTCCCCAGGCAGCTCCAGTCAGTGTCGCTCCAGTGGAGCTGATGAAGCAACACTAGTTTGTGGAAGATCGGGACCTGGCCCACAGTCCAGAAAGACCATCTGTGTTTAACAGGATGAGCAACCAAAAGGACAGTCTGTGTCCTGACAATTCACCCAGTATCACTGAGAGCAGGGATTTCCACGGTGTGAAGTCAGGTAGATCAAACACGAGCTACATAAGACAAATACCTGTTTATTGTCTCCTCCTTGGTGTGGCCCTAACAGGGAACAGTTACATAACTTCTTGTAATGGACTCCACGAGGCAACGAAATGTGAAGGCAGGAAGGAGACAGCTGAGAAGAGAGGAGAGACAAAAATAGCACCATAAAGAAGCTGAGCTATTCAATGAATTATAAGCACAACAAACGAGACCGTGCTGCCCTGCTCACGTGGACTTGATGTCACACCCATTCCCATCAACACCAGTAGGAGGAGTGGCATCACCCAACCCTGTCCAGCAGCATAAAGAAGTGGAGAAAACTCAGGTGGTTCAGCAATTTAACCATGACTCTGCTCTGAAAAGCTCCTCTATGACAATTTAATGGAAATCTGGGTAACATTTTTACCATTCTAGTTGTGGAAAGCCCCATCTAGAGCTAGAATTCACTAATCAGTGTGAGAAGTGACATCATATTAAACCATCTAGATTCAGGGTTTGTGCCTCATTGGTAAAAACCAAGATTGCTTGTGCAAAGCCCCATTGAGATGTCCAGCAAAGACAGATGTCCATCCTTAGACTAGAGTTTAGGAAGAAGTTCTTCAGTTCAAGGGTGGAGAGACTCTGGTACTGACTGGCCTGAGATGCTGTGGCTGCCCACCCCGCAGAGGTGTTCAAGGCCAAGTTGGATGAGGCCTTGAGCAACCAAGTTTGGCTGAGAGGCATCACTGCCCATGACAGGAGGCTGGAGTAGATGATCTCCAAAGTCCCTTCCAGCCTTGGCCATTCTGTGATTCTATGTTGCAATGGGATAGCTCAGTCTACGTTTTCTACTATGTGGTGAAGAACTCACAGCTCTATCTATGTGAACAAGCAGGCTCTGCACACAGGAGATCACCAAAAAGAAAGACATTTCTTACGTCCTTAGTGTGTGCACACTGCCAGCATTTTCAGAACGCAGGGTCTAAATGGACTGCGGACACAAGATGCTTTGAATGCTGTGTGTGTTATTCAGCCATTGTTTGACCTAGATGCTAGAGCAACCATGAGTAAAAACGGGGCTGTCAGGGAAAACACCCCTCTTCTGCTTTGACACAGAAAAATTCAACTGCCCTTTGTCAAGGATCTGTGCTCAGCAGATCTTTCTCACCCTGATCCTGGGCTTCTTATAGCTCCGTCAATCCCTAAAGGAAACCCTGAAGGAGAAACTCTGAAGACCTCTCTCAAGACAGAGTGTCCCCAAGAGTGCAAAGGCAAACCAGGAGGGAAAACGTTTGCACACTGGGTGGGAATTTCTTCCAGTGTGCAAAGTTGGAATGACAGAGAAGAGAACCATAGATTCATAGCATGATTAAGGTTGGAAGAGACCTCCAAGATCATCCAGTCCAACCATCAACCCAAGCCCACCCTGTCCAATAAAGCCTGTTCCCCAGGGACACATCCACATGGTTTTTGAACCCCTACAGGGATGGCAACTCCAGCCCCAACCTGGGCAGCCTGTTCCAACCCCTGACCACTCTGTCAGGGAAGACATTTGTCCTGATGTCCAATCTAACCCTCCCCTGGCACAACTTGAGGCTGTTTCCTCTTGTCCTATCCCTAGTGACTTGGAAGGAGAGACCAACCCTCACCTCTCTACACCCTCCTTTCAGGCAGCTGTAAAGAGCAATAAGATCTCCCCCCAGCCTCCTTTTCTCCAGACTAAACAGCCCCAGTTCCCTCAGCAACTCCTCATCAGACCTGTTCTCCAGGTCCTTCACCAGCTTCACTGCCCTTCTCTGCACCTGCTCCAGCTCATAAGGTCCTTCTTGTATTCAGGTGCCCTAACCTGAACCCAGCACTTGAGATGAGACCTCACCAGTGCCCAGTACAAGGGGACAATCACCTCCCTATTCTTGCTGACCACAGTATTGCTGATGCAGGCCAGGATGCCTTTGGCCTTCTTGACCACCTGGGCACACTGCTGGCTCCTGTTCAGCCGCTGTCAATCAGCTCCCCCAGGTCTTTTTCCACCCAGTATTTCCCCAACCACTCTTCCCCAAGTGCTGCTTTGCCTCGTGTTCTAGTTGTGATGTTTGCCAGTGTTTTAAATGCCACTGAGCAAAGATGTGGGTGTTTGAAAGAAGGGCTTCCAGAAAAGCCACTGCCAATAGGGCCCAGCACGTTTGGGCTCTCCTGGCACAGTGCTGCTCCCAGGCAAGCAACTACTGAAGACTGAGCTGCTCCAGGGCTCTGGCAGTGCCTGGTGCTAACTGCACCACAGCACACCAGGTACATGGAATGCAAAGCAGCAACTCATTGAGCAGATTTCAGGTTTAAACTAACTCCATTTGAGTGGAGGTATGCATGAGTGGAATGGTGCTGAGCAGCTTTGCATGCCAGTGCGGTCACTCTGTGGAGGTGAACTGTTCAGAAACACGGCTGATTAGGCCTGTTCCACAGCTGTCCCATAGTAATGAACTTAACTAAACTGCCAGTCCTTCAGCCTTGGTCTGAGGGAGCCAGAAAGTCAGCTGCCTGCTTTCAGCCACCTCCACAAAGGAACTATCTCAGCTAAAACTGGTTCCATGCTGCAGCTGAAGTCAGTATTTGAGGAAACGAACTCAAGTTGTGCCAGGGGAGGGTTAGATTGGACATCAGGACAAATGTCTTCCCTGACAGAGTGGTCAGGGGTTGGAACAGGCTGCCCAGGTTGGGGCTGGAGTTGCCATCCCTGTAGGGGTTCAAAAACCATGTGGATGTGTCCCTGGGGGATAGGCTTTATTGGACAGGGTGGGCTTGGGTTGGTGGTTGGATTAGACGATCTTGGAGGTCTCTTCTAACCTTACTGATTCAGTGATTTTACGCACATTTCACTATGAAGAGTTGTACTTCTCTGTGTCTCGCTCACAGTACACGATCACAAGACAGATTGGCTTCCTACCACTTTGAACCTTTCTGCTAATGACCAGTATTAACACAAGAAGAAGAGAGCATTAACACTGTTAATACTGGAACTTTGGAGGTTTTCTATAAATTAAATCGCTGAACTTGAGAACAGTTTTGCTTGGAACGTTTAGTGGTGGTTTAACTTCGCAAAAAAAGCACTTGCAAAAAAATTCATGGTGCCGAGTTTCAAAACTGGTGGTCTTGAAGCTAATTAATGTTCAACAGATGAAACAGTGGTTATTTACACCTCTCTTCTTTCTTTGTAAGCAACCACATGCTTGTCCTGAGATGTCTGGAATTTTCTCAGCCAGGCAGGGAGGTTGCTGAAGCTGCTCTTGATTTTTATGTAGTAGGGTTTGACATCACCACGTCTACCTAAAGCTAACACAGGTTTGCAAATTCATACATAAACCACCGTAATATCTAACAAGCAGGGGCTTTACCTACACAATGCCTGTCACAAAAGGCTTAACATCTTCCAGATTCTGCAAATGCCAGAGGTCCTGAACTCTGTCTCAGCAGTACTCTGTGGATATCCCACGCACCCATCTGAAACAGAAGAGAAACCAGCTGATGCTACATAGTAGCATCTATCATTTAAATCTCTATGGTCTCATCGATCACACACTATGAGTTCTAACTCTCTTCAATGACCATGCTGCTAGTCTAACATGATGCGACCCTTGTAGACACCAGGATCCTTCCTTCAACAGCAATTTACCTAATTTGTATTAACTCAAGGAAAGGTAGGTACTTCAGACAGCAGAAAAGAGCTAGGTAAGCCCAGGAATATGCCATCATCTCAACTGAGCGTAATGTGAAAAGGAATCCTTTTATTTTCTTTCTTTTTCAATTCTGTTTCCTGGCATTTCATTTGCTGAAAGGCTCTCAGCCTCCAAGTCTCTGATTTGAGGCTGCAGGGTAAGTCTGACTGAAGAGGAGAGTAGTTAGATGAAATGATAGTTCACAGACTTTCAATATCAGTCTGGAGCACACGAGATCCAAACCTCCTACACTTTGCCATCCTGAAACGTGCTGCTCAGCTTTGTCCTCTCTTCTAAGCCAAAAAACCCCTTTGTTCCAACAACTATCAAGCGTTTTTAAAGATTGAATCAAAGTTAAATACGAAAGTGATCGTTACTGAAGAGATTACAGTCAAAGGCCTGGTGACACTGTGTCTGCCCAGTACAAAAGATGCCACCCAGGCACGTTTTTGAACAAGGGTTTTCCTCATGCAGGAGCCCCGTGTCTGCGGAGCAAAGGCTCTCACATTCTTTGACTTTGTATCGGCAGGGGAGGGCAACAAGCTCTGAGATCTTTCCTTTGTTTAAATGCATTTCCTGCCTTCCTTACTGCTGCAGCTTGTGCTGTGGCAGGCTTATTTATAGTCCAAAGAGAGGAAAAAGCACCACTGGAGGCAGGAAAACTAAGTTGGGAAAGAATAGAAGGAAGTGTGGCTGCCATTTAGCCAAACAATCTAGAACTAATTGAGCTCAGCAGAGCCCCAGCCTCAGTGGAGCTGCTGGGAGCCAACAGAGCACAGTCCTGCTGCTCCCTCCAGGGCCCTGCTAGGGCTGCTGAGCATGAGAGTCGCTGCTGGGCGCAAAATAGTCTCAACATCCCAACACCATGAGAGGAACTCTTTAAAAAAGAAAAAAAAAAAAGGAGGAGTGTGCTGAAAGTTAGATCCAGACCAAACTAAGGTGAGTGCCTCCTTCTTCTTGTCACATTCTCCCGTCCTTTCAGATGCAGCCAGGCTGGCAAATGAAAACAGAATGACCTTTAGAGAAAAGGGACTGTACCTGAATGAAGGTTTGGCAGGATGGCTGACTTTGAGATAAAGGACTCTGTATCATAGTATCACATATTATTAATTATTATTATCTGCATTCAGTTACGGGTTATTCAGAACTTTCCTGAAGCCAAATAAGCCTTTGCCACATATTTCTTTCTCCCATGCCATGATCATTTCATAGTTAGCAGTTAAGTGCTAGAGAAATGTTGATGGTAGCTGCATACCCCAAGAAAAGTCATGATGTCGGTTAAGTGTATAGGCTGGGAGATGTGTGTGCTCTATGTACTTGTACAGGGTGTGTTAACTTAGGATACATGCACATCTCAAACGTGTATGATTTATAGTCGAAGCGTTGTGAGAATTGAATCTGATACTCGGGAGGTACAGCTGAAGGTAGTGACGCGGCCAAGCTTAAAGCATGTCACCATTTCTCTAGTTTTAGAATTTATGATGGCAGGTAATTTGTGCACGTGCACACAAAAAGCCCTCCTGTGTGCAGATACCCGTCCGTATTACTCACTGGGGTTCTGTGATACCAGGGATTTGCCATTCTGAGGTCTGGCTTAAACGGACAGGGGAATGTGGGTGAAAATCCTCCATCCTCACACACTATTATACGTGTACAATTAGCATTGAGTCATGCTTTTCAGAGGGAATTGGGAAAGGCTGCTGTGAGATTGTGTTTGGTTTCTTCTATATCCAACACATCTTTTGCCCTCCTGACCAAGAAAATGCTGTTGGCATGTGAAGGTGAGGGGACAGAAGCCATAGTAAATAAATAGGCGCTTCAGGATTTCACTCTGTGATTTCCAACTTCTTTGAATCTATAGAATAAGCTCTGTTCAATTCCCACCACGGGGTTAGCACCCCAGCTCTGTGCCTGTGCCATTCGGATCGTTCATTTGCTATTCAGGTGTTGTCTACCACCAGGGTTGCTTTGTCAACGGCTGCTGGTGAGTAGTAGGCAGTGTGATCAGTGTGATGTGGTGGTTCTGCTGTGTGAACAGTGTGATGCTCTGCTGTGCCCCACCCCAGCTGTGGTCGTGTTTACAGTTGGTTGTGCAGATAGCGAGGCAGGATGTCATGTCTGTAGGGGAAAAGCTGCAGTAGGACAACTGTAAACAGCACTCGGCTGAAAATCTGACCCAGGGACATTCCATTGAAGCAGATGTTAGTCAGTGCTCATGGAAAGGACAGCCTTTGCTGTGTCTGATTTCACAGGACTCAATTATTTACAGTAGTTCTAATTTCCAAGAGGTTATTACACTGTAATGGGAGTAAAAGTAGATGCCTGTACAGATATTAGCAAGAGAGTGCTCTTTAGACCGCAGTTTGATCGTGTTCTCGTTCAGGTAACATTCCTTGCTTCCAATTTCAGTAACTGATTTCCCTGATCAGAAACAAACAAAATAACCAAATGTTTCATTAAAAATATAAGACTAAACTGTGTGACCACCATTATTACCCTTGTTGGACTTCTGTGACCTCGTAGAAAGCCGGGAAGGAACGGTGGCAAATCTGCAGATAAACGCTCACCCCAAGCTAAGAGGTGTTAGAATTTCTGCGGTTATTTATGGTTTTGCATTTATCTACACGCGTGTGTAACTGAGATATCTGTTGCACAGCAGTTGCAACACAGCTTAGCAGCAAACAGTGTCTGCAACACTCACCACGTTGTTTTACAGGTTGATATCGCTGCAGGAGTAGAGCGAAACCTGACCGCTGCTTAGCTCTAAGGAGAAGAGCACTTGGGAAGCAGCCAGCGCCAGTGTAGTTGTACAGAAAATGGGGTAACGCAATGTACTGGTGCACTTTTGCACTGATTTCATCTGATGGTTTAGGTTGGAGGGGACCTTAGGGATCATCCAATCCCAACCCCCCACCATGGGCAGGGACACCTCTCACCAGACCAGGTTGCCCAGAGCCCCATCCAGCCTGGCCTTGAATACTTCCCAGGGATGGAGCAGGGACAACGTCCCTGGGCAACCTGTTTCAGGGCCTCAGCACCCTCACAGGGAGGAATTTCTTCCTAAGATCTGATCTAAATCTGCCTTCTTTTAGCTTAAAACCATCCCCCTTGTCATACCACTACAGTGAATTCTAGATGGTACTTAGGAATTACCTAATAATTACTCAATAAATTCCTGTCCTTAGTGAAGAACTAACAAGACAAATTCTAATGGAAACCCACAGAAACCAAAAGAGCTGCTCTCACCACTGAGAGCAGGGGATCTTGTTCTGAACACAAAGACAACATAACTCTACTGGTCTCTGCTTCTTCTAGCGTTAGTTCTAGGGAACGTGGCAGTATTTTGAACAGTGAAAGGCAGTAACTCCAGTCTGAAAAACAGAAACTGCCTTACACAGTCACATAGCGACAGAAGCAGTGGTTTTAGGGTGTAAAAAACACTCATTAAAAGGTTTGTTTCAAAACTACAAGGCTTCACAGGTTCAGATCCTCAACATTTTGCAAAGAGAGATTGTTCCTCCTGCAGGTGATAATAATTCCAGAAAACTTTAGAACTGGTTTTACACCCCTGCTCCTCATAAAATCCTACTGGCTGCTGTTCTGTCTGCAAAAGATTGTGACTGTGTGTAAGAATCTTCCCAAGTACTGACCAGGTTGCAATTTTTAAGACTGCAAGCTAAAAATAAAGAAGGTGAACTTGATATACCAGAAGAAAGAAGAGGTTCACATGGCTTCCTACCCTGACAGCATTTTGCCAGGAGATGTAATGAAGGCTGGAGCTGTCAGATGAACACTTCTGTCCAGCATCGCTCTGTTGTGAGCAGCGTGGGTTTCTGGTGCCAGGAAAGGTGACTGAATCAAAATAAAATCACGACTTGTAAACTAACATGCCCTGGCTGGCAGACAAACTGTGCCCCGTTTTCAGGAAAGCTCAGGGTTAGTAGGATGTACGATTTCTTATGCAACTGCTACAGTGTAAGAAGCATCTTCATTTCTTTCCAAGCCCCTATTCCGCTCCATCAGATGCTCTTATAAAGGACTTTTGTGCTCCAGATCACAGTCCTGCTCACATTGCAGAAGAAAAGAGCAGGGACTCAGAAACACCCCCGTGTCTGTCTGAGGCAGGCAAAGCAACAAGGGTTTGTGAGCACAGCCTGCAGTACTGTCTCTCAACAAGCAGAACTGGGGCAGAGAGAACATGAAGAGAAACCAAGCTAAAACACATTAAAGAATCAATATCGGACAACATGGAAGTGGTTCTGCAGGGAGAATCACAGGATCACAGAATTATTGAGGCTAGAAGAGACCTCCGAGCTCATCCAGCCCAGCCCAGGAACTCACGTCACCACATTGGCCAGACCAGGGCACTAAGTGCCACAGCCAGTCTGTCCTTAAACACTTTCAGTGATGGGGACTCCACCACTGCTCTGGGCTGTGCGTTCCAGTGTCTGATTAGCCTTTCTGTGAGGAAGGGCTTTCTAACATCCAGCCTAACCCTCCCCTGGCTTCAGGCCCTCCCCTCTCATCCTGGTGCTGGTTGCCTGGGAGAAGTGGTAGAGAGGGAGAATGTCCCTCCTGAGTCTCCTCTTCTCCAGGCTAAACAATCCCAGCTCCCTCAACCTCTTCTCATCAGACTTTCCCTCCAGTCCCTTCCCCAGCCCTGTTGCTCCTCTAGACACACTCCAGCCCCTCCATCTCTTCTTTGAAGTGAGGGGCACAGAACTGCCCCAGTGCTTGAGGTGAGACCTCACCAGTGCCCAGTACAGGGGGGGAATTACATCCCTAGTCCTGCTGGCCACACTCTTGCTGATACAAGCCAGGAGAAGCAGCTGCTCAACACTAAAAACATAAACACCAGAGCTAAAAAGTCGTTTCTCTGATAATGTCCAAAAAACCAGCTCGTAAGTACATGCTGAATGCCCCGACTCTTGCGAATGTTTGTTCAGCTGCTTCAGCTGAAGCGTGCAAGCATTCCCATTGATTTAAAGCAAAATTGTTTCAACAAGCTGATAAAAGTGAAGCCAGGCAGTGATTAGATCATCTAGTCTGATTTCAAACACAGCACGCCGACTTTATCCTTCCTCCTCTGCAAAGCCTAAGAGCTGGCCTGCTTCCCACAACGCATATGCGTAGAGCATGTCCAAGAGGAAGGTTCAGTGGGAAGATCCTCATACTCTACACGCATGAGTAGTAACTCACTGCAGAGAGGCTCATTCAAGTTAACACAAATACCTTCGCTCAGATGGGAACGACATGTTGAGGGGGTTGTGCACCAGCTTACAGCACAAGGGTAAAGGTCAATATGTATGAAAGGTAGACTGCTTCTCCCACAAGTCTACATCTTATCAGAAAAAAATGCCTTGAACTCCACTGTAGCTGTTTTCCTGCTCTTTTAGTGAACTAGACAATTTCTGATGCATAAGCAAGGGTGAATTAAACAAAACACTTCACAAGTCAATCTTCTTACCAAAATGCAGCTGCCTTCAGTCCTTCCATTTCCCAGCAACCATGGGCAACCCGTAGTAAAAAATCAGGAGTCACTGTTGAGAAACAGATGAGACATAGAAGAGTTAACTGAATGGAAACAGTACTCCAAGAGATGTCTAACCAGAGTGGGGCACAGCTGCAGAATCATCTCCTTCGACTCGCCATGCTGCTTGTGATGTAACCCAGGGTGTCACTGGTCTTCTCATCTGAGAGGTGCATTTTTGGCTCACATCCAGCTTTTTGTCCACCAGCAACCCCAAGTTCTTCTCTACAGAACTGCTCTCAACTCCTTTATTTCCCCCAGCCTCTACTGAGACTAAAGATTGCCCCAACCCAAGCATTCACTGTGGGCCTCTCACAAGAAGGGTGTTGAGGTGCTTGAGCAGTTCGAAAGAAGGGTAACAAAGCTGGTGAAGGGTCTACAGAAGATGTCCCAAGAGGAGAGGCTGAAGGAGCTGGTGCTATTTAGTTTGAAGAAAATAAGGCTGAGAGAAGACCTTATTGCTGTTTACAACTACCTGAAAGGAGGTTGTAAAGAGGTGGGGATCAGTCTCTTCTGCCAAGAAACAAGGAGTAGTGTCATGGGTTGAGGCTGGGCCTCAACAGCAAGAAGAAAGGACCTCAAGGTGCACCATGGGAGCTTTAGGTTGGATATTAGGATAAATACCTTTACAGAAAGGCTTGCAAAGCACTGGAAGAGGCTGGCCAGATAAGCAGTGGAGGCTCCATCACTGGGGGAGTTTAAAAGACATATAGATGTGGTGCTGAGAGACACAACTTGGTGGTGACTTGGCAGTGCTGGATTAACAGTTGGACTTGATGACTCCTAGTTCTCTTCTAACCAAAATAACACTGTTTCTGTGAAAAAAACAGAACAGTGTCTTCATGCCACTAAGAGACACAAAACGTAACCACTAGCAATTGATTAAGATTGCCCTAGATTCGAGTAAGTGTAATAAATGCAGTAGTTACAACAAGAGAGACACTGCCCCCGAGGGCTCTGGCTTACAAAGCTACCGAGTGTTCTCACTCTTAACAAGCAAATCTCCTCAGAACTAATGAGCAGGGAAGCAACAGCCTCTCTCTTATCTTTGCACCAAATACTTCGTAGACTACACAGAAGGCAAAGATGGATCGGCATTCGCTCATCTCACAGCAAGTTTAGAGCACGATCCCTAAGAGGTTTTGCAAGCAGATCCCAGACAGGCTGTTGGATATCAAAGTCTGACTGATAAACACACTGTGTGCTTGGCTTAGCAGAGACTCTGCCAGTAGAGAATTGCCGTTTCTACTAGGTTATGCATTTGTGACCCATCCTTCACGCTACAGGGCAGGCACAAGGTTAACGTGCTACTTTTTCCAAGGAAGCAGTGCTTCACTTTTTGGTAATTTGACAGAAACTGCTTTGAAAAATGTATTTCTCTGGGGAGACGAAGGAAACAGGCTTGAGGTCTTCCTCTTTCCAGGGTCTGTCACTAGGCTCCGCTGCTGCCACTCTTGTAAAGCCAATGTAAATGGACTATGGCAAGTCGCAAGGTGGGATGTATTGCCTCAGGCTGACAGATACCCAGTACCAGTCTGTGTTGCCTCACTGAGAAAAGACTTGACTTTCCAAGCCAAAGCCTGACTGATTTTCCAAACCAAGACTTGACTGACCTACCTAACCAAGAACTGCTGCAACACCAGTGGTGGCAACAGGCACATCAGAATTAACGAAAGAGAAACACCTTTTTTCTCTGCTCATGTGTAACGCAAAATTGGCAGGACGGTGTTCTCTCTGAGGTAAGTTTTGCAAGGAAAGCTCACACACATCTAAGGTACCATCAAACTAGATCATCCTTATCTTCTCCTGTTTTCTTAGCCACAACATGACTATGGGGTGTACCCTTGGGTGCAAAAGGGGAGCTATGCAGTGCGTTTGCAGTACTCCTGTGGCCCCTGGAGCATTATACTGAAGAGCCTGGAATTGATTTGGAGTACTAGGGGTATAACGCAGCCTATAGACGTGTGAATCTCGTTCACTGTAAAGTCAAGATGTGGGAATTGTACCTATTTCCAGCAAAATCTCCTTTCCATTACATCCTTTACATGCCTTTTGGCTGGCAGTTTAGTGTAAGAGCTGTTTGAACTATTTTATAGCAGACAGTTTCATCACACTGACGTATTCATGAGACATCCTGTCTAGGGGAGGCTTCTGCTTCTTCAGTTCTCTGTGTAGCAAAGGGTACACATAGGGTCCAAGGCAGTGAGGCAGTCCAGCAAACCAGGCAGTGTTTGTTAGTTGTGGATTTGACATCTGCTAAAAGGGTGAAGTCCAATCATAGTGCAGCCATTTAGGAAACAGACATAGTAACAGTGATTTGCAGTTAGTATAACCTGACATTGATGTCCACCAAGAGTCTTACCTCCTGTTACATAAGCTCCAGAAGAACAGGTTAACAGAAGACAACATTTTCAGGCAACCCTCACACCAGCCATATTCAAAAAATAGCTCCAGATTGCAAGACATTGCCCTGATGCTGAGATAAACCATCAGTGACCAATATATAACAGAGTGCACCTAGAGTTAATTAAGCGACACATAGGCAAGACATAGCCAAGCATGTCTCATAGGACAAGAGAAACAAGGCACAAAATACAACCTCTCCTACATAAGGAGTGGCCCTGGTGACACCCACCCTTCACATATTGATGTCTATAAATATGCGAAGGGTGGGTGTCAGGAGGATGGAGCCAGGGTCTTCTCAGTGTCATCTGGTGATAGGACACAGGGCAGTGGTTGTAAGCTGGAACATAGGAGGTTCCCTATAATAACAGAAGGAACTTCTTCCTAGTGAGGTTGATGGAGCATTGGAACAGGCTGCCCAGGGAGGTTGTGGAGTCTCCTTCTTTGGAGATGTTTCAAACCTGTCTGAATGTGTTCCTGTGTAACTTGATGTGGACAATAAGCTCAACATGAGCCAGTGGTGTGCACTTGTGGCCCAGAAGGCAAACCGGATCCTGGGCTGCATCAGAAGAAGTGTGGCCAGCAGGTTGAGGGAGGTGATTCTCCCCCTCTACTCCACTCTGGTGAGACCCCACCCGGAGTACTGTGTCCAGTTCTAGAGCCCTTATTACAAGAACGATGTGGACATGCTGGAGCANGGCAGGGGGATTGGACTAGACGATCTTTGGAGGTCCCTTCCAATCCCTAATGTTCTGTGATTCTATGATAGCACTTCTGAATCTCAAACTACACAAAAATCACACAATGTGTTGGACTGGAAGGGACCTCCAAAAGGCATCTAGTCCAACACTCCTACAACAGGCCGGGACATCTCTCACTAGAACAGATTGCCCAGAGCCCCATCCAGCCTGACCTGGAAGGGCTCCAGGGATGGGGCCTCCACCACCTCTCTGGGCAGCCTGTTCCAGGGATCCCCCACCCTCAGATTCAAGGACTTTTTCCTCATGTCCAGCTTCAGTCTGCCCTTTTCCAGCCCAGACTGTGAGCACTCATCCTGTCTTTCCCTGCCCTTGTGAGCAGTCTTGCCCAGCCTTCTGACAGAACCCTGTCAGGTCACTATAAAATGCCCTTCAGAGTCTTCTCTGCCGGTGTTCCACTCTTTAGTTCTATGCAACTTTTCCAACACTATCCACAGTATGGGACATTACAAAATTGTTGTTATTATTTTTACTATTATCAAAATTTTTTCTCTGTTCTGTTACATGACTACCTAAATCCATCCATCTAGTGTGAGGAACTCAAACTCTTCCCCACATCAGTCCCAACCACAGATGGCATTTTTTGCTGAGCCATGGAAAAACATTTATGTTCTCATTTCAGAAACTGCAAAGGAATCTTTTTCTTTTTAAGGACAATATCCCGAGTTCTTTGTGAGTTGTTGCCACAAATATTCAGTTACTGTCAACCAAATATTAGAACTGTAGCACATGTGAGCCCTTGAGTTTGCACGCCTGCAACTCCACAGTCAGGATCAGTGTCTAAAATGGGTTCTTCCTCCAGCTTTCTAATGCATTCACTGCTGCATCCCATAGCATGCAATTAATTCATCAAATGCTTTCCAGAAATTGCGAGGGGTTGAGGATGGGAAATGTATTGTGGGGATGGACTTCCTCCATCCAAGTTTACTATGTTTCTGTAGAAGAAATAGTTCAGGAGCTATCACAGAGCAGCAGAACGGATTGAGGCACTAAAAGGCTTTACTGACGGTTTCATGTTCTTCATTGCTCTTTGAATCATTTAAGATTTAATTTTAAATCTTGCTTGTTAATGAATATCTGAAAGTCCAACGGAGTGTGAGGAAGGCCCCTTTCCACTTGAAACACAAGTATTTTCAGCACAAAGCTACAGTCTCCCAGTTTTGAATTTGGCAGGGCTGTGTCAATAAGAGGCATTGGAACATTACTCCATAGTATTAGCTTGGAGGGTTTTCTTCCTCTCCTACACAACTTATGGGAGGGATAATTTGTTGTGGTTTTTACATCAGACTGCTGTGTATTTCTCATTTTGCTCTAGCTGGTTTCAGTTCTTACATGTGAGAGCCACTTCAAATGTTGTAACAAACCCCTTGGAATATAGTTCTAATGTCACAGAGGTGAAATACGTTTATGAAGCATAACACTGATAGTTCCTGCATGGGAGGATGTAGAGAAGTCACATTCAGAAGCGTGTGTCTCTGTGTGGAACATGACTACCAAATAAAACTGGGCAGCTACTCAGAGCAGAGGGATGACTGTTGTGTGCACTGTTCCAAATGGTCCAGGTACTGCCAGTATGCAATCAGTTATATCAAAGGGTCTTGAAAAATGTGAAAGAGTGTGATGGGTCTAATCACAGCAATGGAAAAAGGCATGTTAATGACATTTATGGACTGGTAGGCTGTTGTGGAGCATGTTTAAATCACAGAATCATAGAAATACTTAGTTTGGAAAAGTCCCTCAAGATCCTAAAGTCTAACCACCAAGCAACACTACCAAGCCCACCACTAAAACACACCCTTAAGCACCATATCTACACAACTTTTAAAAACATCCAGGGATGGAGATCCTACCACTTACCTGGGCAGCCAGTTCCAGTGCTTTACAATCCTTTCTGTGTTTTCTTCTAATATCCAGCCTAAACCTCCCCTGGTGCAACTTGAGGCCATTTCATCTTGTCCTATCACTTGTTACTTGTGAGACAAAAACCAACCACCACAACTCTACACCCTCCTTTCAGGTAGTTGTAGATAGCAGTATGGTCTGCCTGCAACGTCCTTTACTTCAGATTAAATAGCCCCAGCTCCCTCAGCTGCTCCTCTTAAACTCGTTTGTCAGACCTTTCATCACCTCAACTTCCTTCTTGTACAAAGGAGCCCAAAAGTTTTACACAGCAGGGAGTGATTTTGTAATGAAGTTTGTGAAATCCCAAATGAAATCTAGGATTCATCTGTTACTCTCATTCTCCAAAGAAAATGCCTTTTAGGTGAAACTAGATTTTTTAATTAAAACAAATAAATTTGGTCAATGGGCTGTACCCTGAAGCACAGTGAGTGGTTCCTCCTTTCTCTGAGGGAGACCTGGTATTTTTAGCCCAGCTCTGTGAGCAGCTGTCCCTGGCCACAGTCTGCAGGAGCTTCCAGCTGACTTGTGCAGGCACAGCTCTCAGTACCGCTTTGAATTCATCATCCTGCTAATGTCCTAATCTTAAGTGATCTCCCTCCTCAAGGGCTTGTATCTAATTTTTGATGTTCCCGTCTCCTCCACTTCTCTCTTAAAGCCGTCTTAGTGGCTCAGAAATCCCCAGAGTCACAATGCCCCATGCACTGGGACAATGTCTTTAGAGGCCTGATGAAAGTTCCCAAGGAACTTTGGGGAAGCCTCCTCAGCACAGCCTTGCCAGACAGCCACGTGGAGCCACTCAGTGATCTGTTGCCAAGCTGGATTTTGCACTGGGAAAAAATGCTGCTGCTCACCTGCATCAACCATCCGCTGTTTGCCCAGCTGTTAACCTACTATTCCAGAATCACTGAATCATCAGAGCTGGGAGGAACCTCAAAAGATTGTCAAGCTCACCCCCACCCTCAAAGCAGAACCACCCAGGGCAGATCCCTCTGCAGCATCCAGGCAGGGTTTGAGTATCTGCAGAGCAGGAGACTCCACAGCCTCTCTGGGCAACCTGTACCAGGGCTTTGGGCCTCGCACTGGAAACAAGTTTATCCTTATTTCTGAATGAAACTTCTTGTGTTCCAGCTTGTGCCCAGTGCTCCTTGTCCTATCACTGGGCACAACTGGAAACAGCCTGGCACCATCCTCCCCACAGCCCCCCTGCAGATATTTATAGGGGTGAGGATCAGGGCTCCTCTCAGTGTTTTCTTCTCAAGACTAAACAGCTCCAGCTCTCCCAACCTTTTCTCGTAACAGAGGTGCTCAGCATTCCTCCTCCTGCTGCGCTCTGCCCCAATTACAAGCACAGAACAGAGCCCCGGCACCATACTGTGTTCAAAAGTCATGTAGATATGGTCTGCAAAGACATGGTTTAGCAGTGGGATTGGTTGGGTCACATTGATGGTTGGACTTGATGAATCTCAAAGGTCTTTTCCAACCTAGAAGATTCTATGTTCTATGATTCTGTGCTGAAGCATTTCAAACAGAAACCCACACCTGTGGCCTCTGACATGAAGGGTCTGAGTGGCTTCAGTGGGGTACTTCTGGGCCACACTGTTCCTCAGCCCTATGGCTCCCAGGGTCTCCTGTCTTGACACCTTTCATGCTTAGGGCCATTCTTCTGCCAAAAGGGCCACATCTCTCAGAAGTGCTGCTGTTCGGGGCATTGCTGTGCCTGCTGTGAGGGCCCTGACAGGTCCTAATAGTTCTGACAGCTCTAACGGCTCTGTCTCACTGGCAGCAAGAGGGTGGAGACTGCTGCCCAGGGCTCATCCTTCAGAGAAAACCAGTAGCAAACCACACCCCGGCCATAAACTGAAGACCTGCAGCTGATGCTTTCCTCTCACTTCTCTGTAGTTGATTCCACGTTCCCAGAATGTGGGCAGAGGCAAAAGGAGGCAAACAAGGCATCAAACCCTGCTGCGTGCCAGGGAGAGGTCAGGGTTCAGGGTGCTGGTGGGAGGACCCTCCCCAGTGCTCTGGGACTGGCCATGGAGTGCTCCAAAGGGATTTTTTACACCCATGCCTGGCTGGGCCAGGAGAGGCCAGAAAATGTGTGAGGGTTTTCCTAGGAAAATTTCTCCATGAACCCAGGCATTTTCCCTGCAAGAAAACAAGAGGACAGTGAGGGCCTGGGCAATTAGCCTTTCTGCCTGCTCCAGGCTGTGCTGGGTTTTGTAACGACACGCAAGATTATATAATATGAAGAGCTCGGTGAGGTCAAAGGAAGTGGCCTGAGTTGCCCTTTCTATGCTGCAGCCTTCATCTTCAGTGAGTTACTGGCTTTCATCAGTTTTCAGGCAAAAAGAAGATATTAATTTAATAATTAAGCTATTAATGTAATAATTTTAACAACAGGCATCTCCCTGGCCCTGAGCAGTCACTCAAACTTGCTCAAATCACAGTTCCAGTCCTATTAGTGCTGACTGCAGTCCAGAAAAATGCCCTGTAGGGTCCTTCATAACCCAGTGAGACTGTGCAGTACCACCAAGGTTTCAGCACAGTGTATCCTGTGACTGAGATGGGGATTAGTCTCTCCATCTCACTCTAAAAACTCCTGTAGAAATGATGCCTTTGTCCTTAAATACCTAGAGATCATTATGCATGTGATCAAGCTAAAGGAAATTCAGTGCCGAGTCTCGGTTGGACCTCAGCAATGTAAGGCTGTGTATCACCCCAGAAAATACCTCCACAGTCTGTTAATACCCTGACTTCAGTGTTTGTCCGAACATGGGGACAAGGATGCTTTTGTTTCCCGTTTTGCTATCTGTTTAGACTGATAGTCCAACCTCAAAAGGGCTATCACAGAACATTAGGGCTTGGAAGGGACCTTGAAAGGTCATCCAGTCCAATCCCCCTGCCAGAGCAGAATCACCTACATCAAGTGGCACAGAAACATGTGCAGGTGGCTTTTAAAGGTCTCCACAGAACTAGATAGTCTGGTACAATGCAGCCCTGTACTCCATGCTGTAAAAAATACCCGAATTACGCACCAAAGTGCCAAAAAGATTCCAAAATTAAACAGGACAACCACCACTCTGCTGCCCAAACACAAGATGTAGGGGTATGTTGTCCCTTTAAGTACAACTAATGCACCAAACAGGGTTGTTCACATATTATGCTTAATCTGGTCTTGAAGATGCTCTGAACATCACAGCGGTGTAGATTGTCCTGTTGCTTTTTTTAAATATCCTAAATTTAAATAGGATATTTAAAGTTTATTTAAATATCCTAAATTTAATTAGCAAGTCAGAAACAAAACTGAAACAACCGATGGGGATGTGTTTAAATTCCCATTTGTGCTGCCCCTACCACCGATTAAGATTTCTCTGCTGCTTGGTGTTAGTCACAAGAAAAAATACCAAGTATCTGGAAAAGCCCAAAAAGGAGAAATTATGGAGAACATTGTGCCACATCCCAGTGCACTGCCTCAGCAAAGGCTGCTCTTATGAAAAGGATTTTCTAATGAGGGGAATAATGATCAGATTCTGACCTCCTGGCACGGCACTGAGATTTATCAGGAGGGGCATGTGACTAGTTAAGACACACAGCCCCAGCCTGAAGGAAACAGCTGCTCATTTCATGCTTTAGCACTTGGCAGCTGGACAAGGAGGGGTGATGTTTGTGTTGAATACCTCTGCAGAACCACATACAGTAAGTGATTTTCCTTGTTGGGGCTTTGGTGTTCTTTGTTGTTGTCTTTCCTAAACTGCCTTCGCTTTCCAGTTTTCATCCTAGACCTTTTGTGAAAACACTTAAGGGTGAGGTGTGCGTTTGTCGCTTCATTGAGGAGCAGCCATTCATGCCTATGTTTTTCTGACCTGCGATTAACAGCAGCGTTGTTTTCGCTCCTGCGGGGGAACAAGAGAGGTTGTGTGCTTCGTCCTCGTGCTGCCTGGGGAGGGAAAATGGGGTTTGTTCACTTGGAGGATGGAGCAAAGAGGTTGTTTATGGTGAACGTATTTTCCTTTCTCCATAGAGCTAGTCAATAGGTAATAATGCAACTTGAGTAAAGAGCCATTTAAGGACTTGGCTTAGAAGTTCTCGTGTAAGGAACTTCTTGGGGTAACCCCTCAGAACGGTAGGGTCCATCTGAAGAATGGAGCTTTTAGCAGGTAAACATTGAGATTTTTCTTTTTGAGAGAAAAAAAGCAGATGTGGAGAAATATGGAAGGCAGTGAAGACGCGCTGATTAAGACATCATTGAGTGATTCTGCACAATTAGATTCTGAAGGCTGAAAAAATACTCGATAAAACCAGGGAATGAGCCTCCTAACTATCTCCAAGGTTTGAGTTCTATTAGGTTTTGGGTACTTGGGGGTTTTGGGTGTTCATTTTGGTTCATGAATGATTGATTTCTCCATCAGATAAAAATTTGTTACTGTTACAAACTGAAGTTTTGATTTAAAATACAAGTGTAGGGTTTATATAAAAGAGTTTCTGATCAATTATTTACATGGAGATGAATTGGGCTTTTTGGAGGAAAACTAAGGATGAATGGGAAGAAATTAATGGATGATAGAGCTTGATGTGTGGTGAAAGTTGAAGGATGCCATGTGCTTTGGGGAAAGCTAATACCAGTATTGTTATTAAATAATATTAAAATAATTATTACATAATAGTAAAAACTTGAATAAATATGAAAACATTAAAAAACCGAAAATAATCAAGTGAGAGCTGAATCCATCCAGTGGCAGCTTTTATTTAATGGATTCCCCATTAAGTAGAGGAGTGCAGTTCTGTCGAAGAGAGTGCACACCAAATCAAAAGCCTGACTCTCATGATCCATCTATAAAGTCGAGGAGGATAATCCTTATTCAAGGATTTCTCTTGTAAGAAAGAGACAATATTTATTTCTTTCTCCTTAAAGACTTTTCTTTTTGTCTTAAACCAGAGTCTATGGCTTTATCAGTTAACTGGAAGTTGTATAGGATTATGTCAGTGGGTTTCAACTGTTCACAAACCCAGAAGTCTGCCTGGCTTCCTGACTGTTTCCATCTCCCAGGGCAGATGGATTTGAAGCAGAAGCCAAAGTTCTGAGCAGGCTGGTGATCCCCTGCAGCCCTCCCACGCAGATGGCACACTGAATGCTGCGAGTCTACAGGGTCTGGAGGTGCCTGGTTTTGTGATTAGGAGCTCTGTGCCCCCTGGCTGTTTAAGTCTCCATCTCATGTGGCTCAGGGCAAGTAACTGGTCCACTCATTTGTTTTAATTGTGATCCCAGAATACCTTTCTTTTTCCTTTAGAATTGTAGGAATTCTTCTCTTGGGTACAACTGTGCCATGGTGTGCTAATCTCCAGACAGCCTGTGTACTTGATGTTTGTGACGAATATTCTCTATTGAGCAAACTGATCAAATGAAAAGGACTGTTGAAGGATCATGTTTGAATCTAAGTTTGACCCCCAAATCTACTAGAAAATACACAACAGCTCAGACCATACCTGCTGTATCTTCTTCCCTAGGTCTGGCATAACTTTTCTGCCAGGGCTGGAGTAGAAGGCTGATGTAAAACCATAGGGGTCTGCATCAGTTGAACTAGGAGGCAGCTGCATGAGCTTCTTGTGCAACAGGTTTTATTCTCAGGAATCCCTGGGAATGAAGGGTAGTATAAAACGCAGCTAGTGATAACTGCATGGTAAACACTAGATAACTGCACTGCTGAGCTGAGCTCACATTCAGGTAGTAATATCCAAAACCACGTACTCACAGTGATTGCTGAATCACCTCAAAGGAATGTGGTGGGAGAGCTCAGCTTTTTGCCTCAATACTGCTGTTTATTAAAGTCATTTAGAGTCACAGAATCTTAGAATCACGGGGATTGGACTAGATGATCTTTCAAGGTCCCTTCCAATCCCTAATGATTCTATGATTCTATGAATGATTCCGTTTGGAAAAGACCCTTGAGATGATCAAGTCTGACCATTAACCCTACTTTATCAAGTTCACCGTTAAACTGTATCACTCAGCAACACTCATTCTCCTTTACTTACAATAAAGGGAGATCTGCAAGCTTCAAGGTAAATGGCCCTGCTTTATTTACAACTTTCGGCAGTGATTACTAGGTCTTGTTTTGGATTAAATTCAGGATTCACAAATTTACTTCTAAGTCCTCTGTCCACGGAACGCAGAAACTTGATCAGCATTACGAGGGCAGTGGTGGAGTCCCCATCCCTACAGGTGTTTAAGGACAGAGTGAGTGTGGCACTTAGTGCAATGGTCTAGCTGACATCATGCTGTCAGGTACTAGGCTGAGCTTGATGATCTCGGAGGTTTTTTCCCAGCCTCAATAATTCTGTGACTCTTTTCTGAGGGGTGCGGTTGTTTCACTCCTTATCCCCAACGCATTTTGGTATGGATGCTGTTAAACACAAGCAGTGGGGTTTGAGAAATGAGCGTGGCAGTCTCCATGCTCACTTCACATGACGGTTTTTCTGATGAATTCCAACTCAAATGTTTGTGGAACTGCTGGGACACAGTGATTTTGCACATGACCAGAAGACACAACCTCTGCACCACTGCTCCTTTATATTATTTTATAGTATCCTCATCTCACGAAAGTGTATGCTCAGCTTTTTTGATATGACTCCCCCATATCATAGAATCATAGAATCATCATAGCTGGAAAGGACCTCCAGGGTCATCAAGTCCAGCCCTTTCTCCTAGTGCCTAACCGCTAGACCATATCCCCAAGTGCCGCATCCACCCGTTCCTCAAACACCTCCAGGGTTCGTGACATCACCACCTCCCTGGGCAATCCATTCCAGCACCTAACCACCCTCTCAGTAAAGAATTTCTTTCTAACATCTAGTCTAAACCTTCCCTGACGCAACTTGAGGCCATTTCCCCTCGTCCTATCATCACCAATTTGAGAGAAGAGACAAGCACCAGCCTCGCTACAACCTCCTTTAAGGTAGTGGTAGAGGGCAATAAGGTCCCCTCTCAGTCTTCTCTTCTCCAGACTAAACAACCCCAGCTCCCTCAGCCTCTCCTCATAGGGCATGATTTAGATTAATTACATCCCAGCTTGGTCTGTCTGGGGAAGTGCTCAGCCCTTGGGTTTCCCAATGATGCATCTCCAGAAAGTCCAATGTCCACCTGAAATTGTTCATCCTGTAATTTCTTTCCTTGCATGGTAGAGGAGGTTTGGTAACTGCGTGACCGTTTCTGGCCCTCTATAGAAGCTCAGTGCACACTCACACAGCAGAAAGGTGTGCTAGGACATTTTTCTTTACTCTGAGGAAACAGTAAGGGCTGTAGCAGTAAGCTTTCTGAATGACCACCGTGCTCTGTAGCAAACCATCTAGCTGAAAGGTAACCACCGCTGTGCCAGCCCCTCTCTCTCAATGGAAATGCCCCTATAGGGACAAGCGGCTCCCAGGATAAAGCCGCTTCCTGAATAAAGAGAGGAAACTACTTTTAGAAATACTGAAGAGGTACTTGTGTGGACTCCTTTTGCTCCTAAACTGCCCAGGCCTGGCTGCAGGACTTTGGTACAGGTAACCTAAACACCTCACACAGAATGGTTTCAGTTAACATACTCATGGGTCAGTCACAATTCACTGCTCAGTTTGACAGGCGCACTTTCCTGTTGGCCTTTGCCTCTTAAGTTGGGAATGCTAATCTATGGATAAAAAGTCTGAAACAAATTCACAGGTCTTCTGATTTGCACTGTTCACTGACCTTCTCGGTGGTTTGGAGTGTTTTTTGGAGAATAGTCCAAAAAAAAAAAACAAACCAAAAACAATAGTACATGGTTAAACCACTGTGTTTTAGTGCAGTAGTACTTTTTCATCACTAAGTTAGCTTACGGGTATGACTCATCTAAAAACCACCTGAACTCCTATTAGAGGTGTTGGAACAGGGGAGAACTTCTCTGTTGTAGGGAAGATAAGAGAATATCAGCTACAAGTGCTGGCAAAATCAACAGGCTTGGTGAGTCCGGGCCAGACACAAAGATTAATCCTGCAAACATGTAGGTATTTGCACCTGATTGAAAGTTTTTCTAAGGTTTAGATTGAACATAGAGACAAATGTCTTCCTTCCTGACACAGTGGTCAGAGGTTGGAACAGGCTGCCCAGGGAGAGAATGCAGTTGCCATCCTTGCAGGGGATCAAAAAACAAGATGATGTGTCCCTGAGGTACAGGGTTGAGTGGTCAGTGTGGGCTCGGGTTGATGGTTGGACTGGACGATCTTGGAAGTCTCTTCCAACGTTAATGATTCTATGATTCTGATGTGATTCCAAGATATCTTATTGCCACAGAGTAGTGGTCAATGGTTCAGTGTCTGGATGGAAAACAGTGGTATTTGATGTCTGTCAGGGTGTCCAGAGGAGGCCACAGAAATGATCAGAAGGCTGGACCAGCTGTTTATTGGGCCAGGTGGGATTGGGTTGATGGTTAGACTGGATGATCTTGGAGGTCTTTTCCAATCTTGGTGATTCTATGGTTCTATGATTGGTCCCACCAGAAAGTTCAGCTTACCTCTAAGCATGTAGGGGGTCAGGATCAAGTGTGGGTATGTGGATATGCCCACACAACTGCTGTTTACAACTCAGCAGAAATACGATTACTCTTGAGAATTACTCTTGCTCTTTTGGTGGCCATCTGCTGTCTTACTTCTCCAAGTAACTGCTCCCCTTGCTCTGACCATATTCAAATCGGTGAAATGGTTTGACTTCACACTGAACTCTCCCACCTACGATTTATGCATATTGTCTTTACTAATGATCCGGAGTTCCTCAGGCAATGGGAGAAGGCTTCAACACATCAAGAGCCCTCCAAGCATAATCATCTGTGCAAAATTAGTGAAAGCTGAGCTATTCTTGTTTAGAGACTTTTATGTATTTAGCTCCTGCAAACAGAAAATAACAGTATCTTCTTAAATGAACACGGAGGAGTCACTTTGGACTACCAGAAAAACCATGCCTACTAGACCAGTAACTAATATATAGAGAGATGACCTGTTACATATGTCAGTGACTTTCCAGATACCACTCCTTCCACTGCTGCTCAAACTGCCGGTCTTTCCAACACATATTATGGAAACAGATGTTCCACTCAGGGTAGCACAGACTTTTCGTGAGAGTCTGGAGTGTGGGAAGTGTCTGCAGGAACAGGATCTCCCAGATTAACAAGGATTTTCCAGTCGTTTAGAAGCACGTTTTGTCCCCATGCCTGAAACAGGCTGGTATGTAAATAAGTCATAAATAATGTGGTCAGATAAAGTGAACATGACTTGTATTTGGTGTATTTGCATTCTGGCTGAATGTGTTGATGAAGCTGCCTTCGATGTGTGACCCAGGGGTGCCTGTGTTCATGGAATGTATTGGATGGAAGGGACCTTTGTCATGGTGCTATCTTCTTTTTCATGTTCTTTTAAAAGACTATTAAACTCCTAAGCTCTGGCCTCATCAGATTGAATTTCCTTAGTCTGAAAGAGCATTAGAACAGGTAGGCTTCCATCCCTAACCTGTATTTCACTCGGGTCCACTGAATCCATGATGTTGATACTGGTTGATGTGGTGTGTGTTGACAAGTTCTGTCAGTATGCAGCACCCCCACGGGTGCACCTCGAGCTGCTTTGGGAATCTCTGCTGTTGCCTAGGGGGAAGCAAGAAAAAACCCAAACAAAACACTTTGTGCAAAAACGTCATTGGTTACCAGTGGGACAAACTGCGTTAGGAAATCTGTGCTGAACTGCAGGCTGAATCATCTTACTGAGTGGATATGCAGCGACTTTTGTCAGCTGAATCGGAATATCCGCAACTTCCTAGCCTTATCACAGCGCTCACAAAACAGCTTCCTTAAAAGACTAATAATAATCCCCTCTGCTAAAGATGTCCTGCCTGCTTTAGCTTGCTTACTCATGCTCTGCTTTACCAAATTCATGAATGCGCGCTTCCTGGAACAGCTACCGCCCTTCCAAAAACTCCGCGTTTCCAGGCCCTGCCCAAGCAATTGTCCCTGTATTTTTATTTCGGGTAGGCGCTGGGGCAGGAACCAGAATTCTGGTTTTTTCCCCCTTCTTGAATGAGTGCTCTTCCCCTGAAGTTCTACAGTCATGCTCTTGCTTACTTTCTCCCTGCAGTCCAAAGAAACGTCATCGTTTCATTTAATACGGAATTTCATTCATGTTCTGGAGCTGGTAAATCTGTCTGGTGACAGTAGGTGTTTTACAGCCCTTCCACTACTGGGAAGATCTGATCCTGTATCCCTTACAGTTTTAAGGAGTGCCAGAGGTCTTGAATAAAGGGCTTGAGCATCACAACTGGACCCATCTGCTATCAGAGTGGCAGAGGAAGTGTGACTGGCAGATGCTTAACACAGCAAGGAGTTTCTGGTGTGCAGATCCCAAACGAATTTGGGAGCTTGGTGTTGCTAACTTCAAGAAACTAAGGTTTCTTGAAGACTGCTGTTGTGAATGTGAGGACTTTAGTAGTGAAGACACAGAAGGATGTTAAAAGCTGTAGGCAGTCATCTTACAGAGTAAGGAGGTGAGAAATGAGAGACTGAAAATTCCACCCCTGGAGTCAGACCCTGGGCCCTTAGTCCTTCTTTTGGATCTAGTTCTCAGCTCACATTGCAGAACCAAGATAGGAGAGGTGGCTTTCACATTGCTATATGTTAAATAAAGGTTCTTTTGCAATTTGTGTTTCAAAATCTGTTCCTTTTGGAATTCTTGCACTAATTTAACTACATTGATTTGGAAACTGGTGTCAACTCTGACTTGGGCAGGTTTAATGGGTAACCAGTGCTTACAGGAGTATCATGTGTTCGGGTAAGGAAGCTTGAAAAAGATTGAGCTGGTTTGAAATCCTAGCTGTAGCAGCACTCAGTCCTTCAGTGCTGAGTCAGAGAACGTGTTCGGCTGGAAGGGACCTCTAGTGTCACCTAGGCCACTTTGTCTACAACAAGCAGGGATATCTCTAGCTAGAACAGATTGCTCAGATACCCATCCGACCTGACCTTGAATTCTGAGGAAGGAGAAACAGGACCCTGAGCTCAAGTTCCTCAGCTTCTAAATCAAGAATTTTCCTAAGACTTCTCAGTCTTTCATTGACTCCCTTTATTTGACCCCTTTTTTACTTTCTGTTAACATTGCCACATAGCCACAGGACTCTTTTCTTTTTTTAAATCATTGTTTGAGTTAAGGAGATCCTCCAAAAAAGCTTGATAACCTTAAATTTGATAGGTATTTGCTAAGGACTAAAAAGCACCATCTTCCTCTACAAAGGAAACCTGCTTGGATAAAATTAGCAAGTGTCCTCTGAGTTACTCCTGAGGGTAACAGCTACATGGGATGGCCTAAACCAGCCTCTACAGACGTGTTACCCAACCAGTGAGCTGGAGGGGTGTTATCCACGCAGCCAAGAAGGATGCTTGGTGGAATGTGTGATTCTCACAAGTAACAGCCACGGTGACTGCTCTGACTGCTTTTCAAATGGTGGTGAATCTTTGTCGTAGCCTCTCTACGAAGTCTGCCTTTTGGGATGTCCTCGTTCTAAGGTCTTGCTCCCAGGCAGAAAGCGCAGCTTACATTACAGACACGTGACCTGGAGAGAATTACAGTGCTGTGTCTTGAGACACGACACTGCAAGTACCCCCGGGGGGTCGAGGAAGGTTTGTTTCTCTCAAGTCCAGTGGTAGCAGAGTGTTCTGCAGTTGCGGAAGCGGGATATTTGTGTAGCTGCAACCCAGTGTTTAATACCCTTTCATACAATAAATAGTCAACAGGCAAAACAATATTAGCAAGCTGAATATCAAAGTGACTTGTTTAATGTGTTACTTACTGAAGTAGGAGCTGTGGGATGTGCTTTTCCTCTTTTTCCCTTTGAAATAGTTTTTTTCCCCTTCTCCTTGACCCTCCTTCTGATCGTCCTGCTCTTCTGTATATTGTTCTATGCAACAGCTCTTGTCTTTGTGCTCCTAGTAGTTTGATGAGAGATGTCTCTGTTGCCGCTGCTCTCTTTCTACACATGGCAGCTGTTGGCTTCAGCCTGTCTTATTGTTAGGAAGGTATGTGGTTATTAATAAAACTCACTCTGCTCCAAAGGTTTGAATACAGGAATCAGTTGTGTTGACACTATTCTCATATCCTGTTCTCTGCAGACTTTTTTGGCACTGTAGACAGTACAAGTTTGTTGTGTGTCTTCATAAGGCTGTCCTAACCAGTGCATGTTTCTTAGTAAGCTGCTCTAGTATGGAGATAAGGCTTAGCCAGCTGGGAGTTGTTTTGTTATCTCTGAGTAAAAGCACAAAATCTAGACACACTAGAGAGAGCAAATATTCTCTTCCCTAGTGGAGATATACTATTTTCTATTTTGATTCTGTGATATTACAAGGCTCTGAACTGGCTTAAGACACTGTCTGCCTGCGTTATAAATGCTCCCTTTTCATGGTTAAGAAATCCAGGACTGACAGAATTTTACCACTCAAAGGTTCTTCCCAAAGGTATCTCATAGTAAATAACTGGATATTAGGAACTGCTGATGTGTTTTCATGCAGCTGCTGACAGAATCACAGAATCATTAAAGTTAGAAGAGATTACCCAAGATCATCCAGTACAGCCATCAACCCTCCAGGAATGGCAACTCCACCTCCTGCCTGGGCAGCCTACTCCAACCCCTGAGCCCTCTGTCAGGGAAGACCTTTGTGCTGATGTACAATCTAACCCTCCCTTGGCACAATTTGAGGCCATTTCCTTTTGTCCTATTGCTGGTGACTTGGGAGAGGAGACCAACCCCCACCTCTCTACATTGTCCTTTCAGGCAGCTGTAAAGGGCAATAAGATCTCCCCTCAGCCTCCTGTTCTCCAGACTAAACAGCCCCTGTTCCCTCAGTCTCTCCTCATCAGACCTGTCCTCCAGACCCTTCACCAGCTTTGTTGCCCTTTCTGCACCAGATCCAGCCCCTCAATGTTCTTCTTGTGCTGAGGTGCCCAAACCCAACCTCGGTACTCAAGATGAGGCCTCATCAGTGCCCTGTATAGGGGGATGATCACTTCTTTAAGTTCTCAAAGATGCTGGATATATCCTAACTTCCAGGCTGATTTTACTCTATAAGATTTTTTCATGCCTTCTTGCCTGTGAACTGGGAGTTATTGGTGACTTCTGCGGATACAGATCTGTAGCACTGCCCAACCATCCCCATTTCATGAATGTGTGCAGTAGACTGCGATTTGCATTAGTTCCCAGGATCCCACAGGAGGTTTGTCTGCTGTCATTTGTGTCTGTCAGCTTATCCTTTTATTTTGCATTTTCTCTTTAAAGAGCTCTCAAATGAATGAGAAGCTGCCACCAGGGAATGGCCATTAGCAACTGGTTCACTGTCTCTCTTTGACTGGAACCTATTAGCACATCTGTGGGGAAGTAGCAGTTACACGTGAAGTGTTTTCTACATACAAAGGGAAAATGAAGGATGATTCTATCAGAAATGCACTGTAACAGCCAAACAAGCAAAAGGAGCCAAAGTCCTGTCCTGCCCTTTTAACTGTCTTGCTCCATCCAGACATCCAGCTTCCCACTAATTCAGTCTCTGAAAGTCTCTTCCTGCCTTTATTGTTTTGCCAGTTGCTGCTTTCAGTTTACTGCACTGATAAGTACTCCCCAGGCTGTAAACATGTGCTCAAGGTATTTCTGAAGCTGCCCCGTGTTTTTGTTGTAGTCACAAGAGGAAAGGTGAGCAGCAAAACTGCTCTCACTGCACGGGGAGGTCACTCCTCGCATCAGGACCAGTATAGGCTGTGAATCCATGGGGAAAGATGGGAGGTGACGTATGGGATAAGTGAAGAATAAAAATCCTCACATCCCTAACCTCCCATCTTCGCAAGGTGATACTCTCAACTTTATTGGATGTCAAGTAACTGCAGTTGTTCTTCAGCTGGAAACCAGAAAGCGTGAGACATCAGATGCTGGAAAAGATAGGAGGTAGGTAGGAGATGCTGAAGTTTTCCTTCATTACTGTCTGTGACTGCAGATCATAATTTTGTCTTCTCTTGGGACCAACTAGATGCCAAAGATGGAAAAGGGAAAAGGGGGTGTGTTTTAACATGTGCTTTTTTGGTCATTTTTCTGTAATCTCTACTGTTTGGGTGCCCAGCACAAGCCTGTTTAGCTTGACACGTGCAAGAAGCTCCATGAGCACCTGTAATTCTATCGGCATCACTGTACTGCTTGGCACAGAGGTTTGCAATGTGTCTGTCTGCCCAGCATGAGCCTAGAAAGTCTGGAAACTGCAGAATTAAATGGAGTGGAAAAGCTTCTTCCAAGAGAAAATTTGTTTGGAAGCCATGGGTTTGTCAGGCAAGACCTTTGATACCAAACTTACTGAACTTACTGAACATAGGTCAGAACCTATGGTTCCTCTTTGTGTTAAAATTAATGGCAACAGGTGAATACAACAGCTTCACAGAAGACACTACTCAGGGACTGTGCAACGATACAAGAATTTTGGCTCGATTAAAAATAACACAAAAAATATTGATACCCAAGCTGAACCTGTGAGAAGATTTACGCAAATAAGCAAATAATAGGTAAATAGAGACTAGGATTTCTTAGTAATCTAATTAATAAACATCTGATTTTCTCACCTGGCTTTATGAGAACAGAGCTGGCAGAGGCAAATAGAACAAATTTTACAATCTGTAACAGATACTCGATAATAAATACACCAGGTCTTTGTCGTTCTGAACTGCAGGGTGGACAATTTCCCCCTACATTTGTAATTTCAACAAACTGTTATTTCTTGGGCTGGTTCAGTCTTGTTAAAGGCGTTTAACAATGTAATCAGTCAAGAATATGTGCTGATAAGGTGGGGTTTTTCCCCCGACTCAATCTACCTGCTGAGGTTAAAAAAGCAGAGTGATTTGCAAAAGACTGTGAAATGCTGCCCACAGGTCTGTGAAGAGCAGAGCTAACTGCCAGGAGTTTGGATGAAGGTTTCAAGCAGTGTTGTAATTTGTAAGGTATTGACAGTGCATTGATTTGGCTTCTGAAAAACGACCGAGCTGGAAGATGTGAACTCTTACTGCTGTCAGCTGTCCCCTTACAATGGGTTGTACTTACCACAGAATCGCAGGTTGTACTTAGCACGTCATACCCTTGTCACATTGTGTTGGAAGGGACCAACAAAGAGCATCTAGTTCAACACCCCTACAACAAGCAGGGACATCACTAACCAGAACAGATTGCCCAGACACCCATCCAGCCTGACGTGGAGTGGCTCCAGGGATGGGACCTCCACCACCTCGCTGGGCAGCCTGTTTCACAGATCCCTCACTCTCAGAATCAATAACTTTTTCCCCATGTCCATCCTTAATCTGCTGTTTTCCAGCTTCAAACCATGACACCTCATCCTATCATTCCCTGCCCTTATGAACAGTCTTTCCCAGCCTTCTGAGAGGCCCCTTTCAGGGATGGTAAGGTCTTCCTAGAGCCTTCTCCTCTTCGGGCTGAACAACCTGTCTTCACAAGACAGCTGGTCCAGCCTTCTGATCATTTTTGTGGCCTCCTCTGGACACCCTGAGAGACACCACTTAACACTGTTTTCCATCCAGACATTGAACCATTGACCACTACTCTGTGGCAATAAGATGTCTCAGAATTACATCAGAATCGTAGAATCATTAAGGTTGGAAGAGACTTCCAAGATCGTTCAGTCCAACCATCAACCCAAGCCCACTAAACCCTGTTCCTCAGAGACACCTCTTCTCATTTTCTGATCCCCTGCAAGGATGGCAACTGCATTCTCTCCCTGGGCAGCCTGTTCCAACCCCTGACCACTCTGTCAGGAAAGAAGACATTTGTCCTGATGTCCAATCTAACCTTCCCTTGGCAGAACTTGAGGCCATTTCCTCTCATCCTGTCACTAGTAACTTGGGAGAAGAGACTTACCCCCACTTCTCTACACCCTCCTTTCAGGCAGCTGCAAAGAGCAGTAAGATCGTCCCTCAGCCTCCTTTTCTCCAGACTAAACAACCTTTGGCTGCTCCTCATCAAACCTGTCCTCCAGGCCATTCACCAGCTTTGTTGCTCTTTTCTGGACCTGTTCCAGCCCCTCAATGTCCTTCTTGTACTGAGGGGCCAAAACCTGAACCCAGTACTCAAGATGAGGAGTAGTAGGCAGCATCTGGAGGCAGAAATACTCTATATTACAGTTTTTTGGAAGTCTAACCACAACTTTGGTTATCAGTTTTGAAATATTTAACTCATACTATGAAATACAAAAGAGTCGTATATTTAGAGTTGTAACACTTTTTAATTCTTTGCCTGTGTCAGATGTACACATTGTATATTTTAACCTGCATACTATTATACACACATTATTGCACGTATATTTTTGGTGCTTCTCATGTGTTGAGCCGTTAGGCTACAAAAACACATTTATGTAGCAGAAATATTTAGTGTTATTTTACTTCTCCATCCCTGGATGTGTTGGACGCCGTTACAGCACGATACAGACAAGGCAATTATTTTTCTAGTGGAACAGCAGCACTTAATCACACAAATAATGACGTAATGGTTGTGGTGGTTGGAGCCTGCAGGCAGAAGATGTGATATCACGGTTTGGCTCAGCTGTGGGTATGTGGCTCAGTCCCAGACAGCCAGTTCTTCCTCCAGTGGAAATGCTTTATTCGTCTTCTAGAATCGTTATGAAAATAAAACTATGTAGTGGTCAAATAGGCTGTTTTGGGAAACACTCCTGTACCATGAGAACGTAGGTATCTACTGGTTCAGTACTCATCATGTAACCTGAAATGTCTTGGCAGCCTGTGCCAGAGACTTTGCTTTGGGACTCACACTGGAAAGAAAGTTGTCTTATTTCTGAAAGAAGCTTCTTGTGTTCCAGCCTGTGCCCAGTGCTCCTTGTCCTGTCACTGGGCACAACTGGAAACAGCTTGGCATCATCTTCCCTACAGCCACCTTGCAGATATTTATAGATTGGGATCAGGGCTTATCTGTCTCTTGTCTTCTCAAGGCTGAACAGCCCCAGCTGTCTCAACTTTTCCTCACAAGAAAGATGCTCCAGGCCCCAAATCATCTTCATTGCCCTCCACTGGACTCTTCTCAGTAATTCCCTGTCTCTCTTGAACTGCAGAGCCTAGAACTGGATACAGTAAAGATGTGGCTTGATACCATGTGGGGAAACAGTAGTTTATAAGAAAGATGAATGGAACTGTAGCCACTGCATCCTGGTAACTCTTCCATACAGTCACATAATAATGATTTCTTTTACTTTCTTCAGATTTGCCTTGAAGTCCAGCTACGAAAGCAACTGACAGTAAAGCAAAAAAGCTGCACAGCTGAAGAAGTGTCCTTCTACTTGGTGACAATGTCTCTTATTTTTTAATAAGAACTAAAGGACAATGGGGTCAAACACCCTTGGGAAGGCTGCAACACTGGATGAGCTTTTGAACACTTGTATCGAGATGTTTGGTACACCTTTTCAACGTTTTATTTTGCTCTAATTGACATTCACCTTATAACACAACCCCTGCTGTTCCCGGTTTAACTGGTCTTTTCTTTAGCAAAATAATCCCTCTCTGTTCTGTAAAATTTTCCATGTTTCATTTTGGCCTCAAATCACACCAGCTCCAATTTTAATCACATGCAGAGTATACAGGGTTTTCTTAATATAGATAATGCACAACAGTGGGTATGTAGAGTGGGTTTTGAAATGCTGGCCTTCAGGAAGAGAACTGTTTAGCTGAATGATTCAAGCAGTTATTTCTGGCGCTGATCTTTGTCTTGAGCTTCCTTTCTGACCAGACAAGTTTTTGGAAAGGTTTTCCAAGTCATCATAGAACAATTTCTAATAATAAAGCTCATGTAATCTTTTTACTCTTATTACAAAATGATCTAGTAGGGTCTAAGGGAAAGAAGACATTAAGTAGATTTTGGTTCATAACACCATTACTCATGGTCTAGGTCACACTGCAGCCAGATGAATTCATGTGGATGGGCTTAAATGCTTTGAGATGAAAGGCAGCAGGGCTCAAACTTTGTTGACAATCATGCTTCTCTTCTCTTCCTTCTATACACACAGTCTGGACAACTGTAGTCCGTGTGTGGATACCATTCTATAAATACCTGTCACCTACTGCCTTCTAAGAGTGGCAGAGAATAATCTAAGATTGAAGATGTTGAGAAACACTGATGGTCAGGCAATGTGCCAAAAAATAACCTTCTGCAGTTGCAAAGATGCAGGGGTCTGTCTGTAAAGCTGCTGGAGATGGGATCCTCAGACTTGAGATGCTCCTCCTCCAGTTTTAACAGTCTAGTTGTTAACATAAAGCTTTAGAGCAGCAGCAAAATCTTGGAAGTGGTTGTACATAAATCACATCCCCATGCTTTTGGAGCACTGTTTGGATGTGGGTTTTGGATTGCAGACAGCCTTTTTGTGTAGTGTTTACCACAGTGCTCTGCATACCCCACTTTTCTAGCTATGGCCTGTGATCTACAGGGATATTTTCGCTGCTTTGTTAGCTATGAGTACAGTCTAGTGGTAGTTACCACTACAGCATCGTTTGTGCTCTTTGAGTTTGTTCCCTCCTGTTTTGCCAATTCCGTACCCTAACAAAAGAGTTGCAGACATCAATAGAATACACATGTAGAAGCTATTATCTATCTCTATGGGGCACAAAAGCGAAACAGCATACCTGGCAACAGAGAAGGCAAATGAACCAATAAACCCACTCACCCCAGGCACAAGGGCAATCAAACCAGCCCGAAAACTCAACAGGGAACTCAACCCCAGCCCATGTCCTGCCACAGCAAGACCACCCCAGAAAATACCTCAGAAATGCAGAACCCAATTACTCACTCTGGTTCAATTCAATAGTAGACCCAAAGGCTCCTTTTAGTAGGAAACACAGAGGCCAACCCAGTCCTGTCCCTGATTATGGTAGGAGGCACCTGGCCAGTCTTGGTCCCTTCACTTGGATGTGAGATTGATCCATGTGTCAGCTTGAATTCTCAGCGCTTTGCCTACCTAAATGGTAGATTGTGACCCAATGTTTCCACTCCTTTCTGTGTCTGACACCACTTAAAGGAAAAAGCTCCTTTCTGTTAATGCAGAACGTGGTTAACTTGTTTGTTTCTCTTTCATAGATGACAAAGGAAATCAGTGCTCCAGCCATTTGCCAAGAACCTTTCTTTTAATGCACCGTTGGTATTTGCCTTCCACAGAGCTAGCTGGCAAGCTTCTGTCCACATATCCTTTCACACTGACTCTGCAATGTCAAAAGCTGATTACTTCTGTGGCTGCATGTAAAACTGTGTGCCAATTGTTTAGTGACAAATGAGTTTAGGGGTGACATTTACTGGTTGTGGACTTTTACCCTGTGAGGTGTTGCTTTGCGTTGACTTCGACTAAGTGCTTAAGATACCTTGGTCTTGGGCAAGTATAAACTTCTACTGATAGCTAATCACCTGCATGTCACTAAAGCTGTACAAGACTTAAGTAATCAGAAGTATAATTGCATTTGTTTAGCCAGGGCAAGAAACTGCTCAGCAGGATGTTCAAAACAGTGCAATAGAAGCGTCTTTGCTATCAGCAGCCAAGAAGTGCCATGTATTCCCTGAGATGCTGTGAAAGTGAAGGAAATATCAGATCAGACTATGGTTATTTCTAGAAGAAAAGGTTTATACTGTTTTTTATTCAGCTTGGATAGTGCCAGAGTTATCGGTGGATAAGAACAGCATTATATGGGATCACAGCATGCAAAGGTTTCTTTAACTAGCCTACATATAGGGATGCCAATGGGGAGAACTGCAATGAATTCAGATTAAAAATCTGCTATTTCATGAGGTAAGCATGCTTCTGTCTTCTAGCATTTGGGTTTTTATTCTTTCATAAAGAAGAAATTCTTCAAAGTAATTTCTTTTTATAAAGCTTAAAAATAAACCATGAAAATTTCAAGTGGGTTTTTTTTAACTTGATTTCCAGTTCATAGTCAAGAGTGAGTTTCTGTGCTGTGAAAACAATTGTTTCTGTTAAACCACCCAGCCTTTGAGACACTTAACTGTGTTGACCTAAACAGTCGATTGAAAACTTGTGCTGTGATTTACCTGGTGTCTGAGGGAGACTAGTTCAGCACCAGGGACATATTTTGCTTTGAGATGTATCTAGTGTGGTAGAAGAGGATCGTCTCTGGCCTGTCTCTTCATTCTACATAATCCCTACATCACGTATGATGACAAGAGAGCGTTAGTGATGCTGAAGCTGTTATGGGTCAAATGTGTTCTGACCCTTGCACTGACTGTCTCTGGGATGGTTTGTGGGAATGCTTTCAGGCGTCAGGCTGTGCTTGTGTAGGAATACCACTCTACAAAACAGAAACATGAATTTTTAAGATAATACGGTATAATCTGCTTCCCTCAAACAAATGCTTTTCATTTCTTCTTCTGGACTAAGCTACATTGCTGGGAAGAAAGGGAAGGAGGTATTGAAATAAGGCCTTTTTTTCATGCCCCCTTAAATTTCAGAAGAGACATCTCCTATATGTGATTAGCACGGTGTAACTGTCACTCCAATTCATGTTTTCATTGAAGAATCCTTTCTGAGCAGATAGTGTCTCACGTTGTTTCACACAGACAAGGGACAAGCACAAGTGTCATCGGGGTGGCCTGGCAGCATGAGTCAGGACACATGTGTACCTTTCGTAAGTGTCACTTCAGCTGTTGTTTTAATTTCACATTTCAGTAGAATGCTGCTGAGTTGTGCTGCGTTGAGTTCATCAAAGGGCATTATATGATAAAGTAGCTTTTGCCACTTTGTTGTCACAAAAAATCACAGCATCAGCAAGCTAGTTTCATCCCTGTCCAAAAGCCTTGTGTCTGAAAAATGTATAAGTCCTATAGAATAAAATACGAGTACGTAATATATGAATGTTACACCTAAATCTCTGGGTGTCTCTGAACTGCTCTCTGTGGATTTCAGATACTGGATTTTGGAATTTCCTGCAGAATTTAATTTGGATCTTGGGCTGATTCGTTTGACTGAAGAGTTTCGAGAAGTAGCCAGCCAGCTAGGCTATGAGGATCACATCCATCTCATTGATATTTCCAGCATGTAAGGATGTCTGTTCTGTTCAAAATAACGAAAACGTGATGGGCCATCTTAATCTTGAGAGACACCAAAAAAGCAGTGACAAATAGATCACATTGCCTTTAAATTTGAAGTTGTTAGAAGTTTTGAGTTCTAGTTTTAGTGTCACAGTTTTTATCTATGCCTTCTTGTATCATAGGGAAGACCACACTGGGTTTTGTTCTGATATAAATATTCTGTTATTTATCATTTGCAGTAGCACCTCCAAAACACTTATTTTCTAGAATGCACCTACATGGGTCTTACTCTGAATGTTTGTTATGTGCACAACACCGAAGATTAGACAACGGATTGTATGTCTCTTGGTAATCGTATGCTATTATTGTTATCACTACTGAAGCTGGAAAAGACCTCTGAGCTCATTCAACCCAGCCTATGATCTAACATCACCACATCAACCAGCCAGGGCACTACGTGCCACAGCCAGTCTGTCCTTAAACATCTCCAGGGATGGGGACTCCACCACCTCCCTGGGCAGCCCATTCCAGTGTCTATGTGTGCAAACAAGAGTATACAAATAACAATTGTACCCACTTTCCGTTGCAGTCCATCCTATGACTGGATGAGAAGAGTTACACAGAGGAAAAGGGTTTCCAAGAAAGGAAAAGCCTGTCTGCTGTTTGACCATCTGGAGCCTATTGAGCTTGCTGAACATCTCACTTTCCTGGAGCATAAATCTTTTAGGCGAATTTCGGTAAGAAGCCTAACAACTTTGTCACTTGCAATTAGGAACCTGTCCTTAAGGACCTTTCAAATGGCTTAATATTTATAACTGCTTTTCCTCTCAATATTTCAGTGTAGTAGATCTTTCAAGTTCTTCATATGATGATGTACATAGTCATGGCTGCAGCAGCACTCCCTTCATCTTTTTCATGATTGATGCCTTCAGTGAGAGGAGTTAGTTTTTTGGAGAAATTCTGGGCAATGATTACTGCTAAAAGCTACTGCAGTCATGTGTTGTACCTGTTGATTAAATTAATATTATTGCTCAAAAATTGACAGGTGGTTTTCTTCCCTCTGGGAAAAGAACCATCAGAACCTTTGCAATGAATAATTTTTTCAGAGGCTGAAATATGTAGCATGTCATAGTCTCTTCAGAAACCATTCTTTCATTTGTCCATTTAGGATTAGCAGATAAGTCAGACTGGAAGGGATCTCGGGAGGCTTCTAGGCAAACCCCCTACACAAAGCATGGTCAGCTCTGAGATAGGTCAAGTTCCTCAGGGACTTAGCCATCTGGGTCTTGAAAAACTGCAAGAACAGAGATTTCTGCCTCCATCTCCTGTATTGGCACAGAGGAAAGTACAGCTGCTTCTTTTCACATGGAATTGTGTGTGAACAGGAGGCAAAAATGGATGAAAATGAAAGCAGACACTCAAGCAAATAGATGAGTAACTGAAATGCCGAAAGAAATGCTGATTTCTGCTGGCAAGTATCCATGTGATGACACTGTGTCTGCTGGAAAATGGAAGTGGTAAGTTCTCCAGACAAGTTTTCTTCGGCAAAAATGAGACTTTTTAAAAAATATTTAGGAGCATGAAAGAAATCAGACTCCAGAACTAAGAAAAATACATGGAGGTTTTTGTTTGCTTGAAGAGAGGAAGGAAAAGAGATCGATGGAAAGCTGAGACCAGTCTAAATAGAAATTTCATAACCTTCAAATGTTTGTTGCTCAAGACTTCAAATTATAGGGAAAACCCTGCTGTGATCTGTGCAAGCACAGATTTTTTAGGTTAGAAAAGACTTTCAAAATCATCAAGTCTGTTGTAGTTTAGAAGTTTTAGATTTATTGCCTGAGGCTCTGGGAGGTTGCTGTGGCACCTTGTGATGTTTCAACTTGCAGTATTGTAAACTGAGTTTTCATGGCTCTGCAAATCAAGGAGGTGGAACTTTCAGTTTCAGATTTCGAGATCCTCCTTCTTCATTTCAGTTTTTGTCTGTGTTTGGAGAGAACACACAAGACAATAAGTGCTAAACGCAGAACCATCTTGCTCTTGGAATGTGGTGAATGGAGAGAGAGAAGAGTGGTACCTGAAGGATCAGCAGAAGGGAGGTTTCATCTGAAATTAAGACTATTTTCCCTTCATTCACGGTCATAGGAATCAGCATGTTGGAAATGGAGGGCTGGTGTGGAAGCACATGGAACAAACAACTGGACTTTAAAATGCCCGCTGCCATGGCGGGGTGAAGAACATGTGCATGGACTAAATGGACTCCATGTTTTCACAAGGAGCAAGAACTGCTTAAAGTGTCTTTGGCTGCTGCGCTCAGCACTCAGGTTGCCAATGTAGAACTATGTCCATCAATGTACAAAGACTGAACAATAATGTGAAAAGAAGATTTCACTGAAGCTGCTCCTGCTACAGTGGTTTTTTACATAGGAGGAAGAAAACGGGTGCAGAGTTAGCTTCTTGAGAACCTTCAAGTTCCTGTGAAGAGTAACAAAGAACCTACTTATTTCAATGGGAACAAGATTTCCCTCTTTACATCAGCAGTGCAGTGGGTTAGGATATTGGAGTGGGATGAAAGCCGTTATGATAGGCTTCTTGGTTTATAGCACTGGGTAATCACTATGGAGTATCGTGCCATGAGCATGTTGAGACAAACTACACAGAATAAAACATTACAGGTGCTGGGTAAACGATGAGAAAGATGATTCCACAGAAGTTGTAATCATGCTCATCATGCATGCTGCTGTATTACCCGGCATATGAACACTAAATTTTTAAGACGACAGATAAGTAATAAAAAATACAATAACAATCAATTTTAAGAAAGAATGGATGTGTAGTAGGATCTGTGGACCCTAGGTCTTGGTCACTTTCTAAGTAATAGGAACTTTAAAAGAAAAAAATTGTCAACGCTTCAATTTGATTTTAAATTTGCCCCCCATTTTACTGAAAATGTCTTTCCTCTGTTAGTTCACAGACTACCAAAGCTATGTGATCCATGGCTGCTTGGAGAACAATCCTACTCTGGAGAGATCTATTGCTTTATTTAATGGTATCTCCAAATGGGTCCAGCTCATGGTTCTCAGCAAACCAACTCCCCAGCAGCGGGCAGAAGTAATCACTAAGTTTATCAATGTTGCACAGGTAAGACTTGCAAATGAGCTTCTCCTCCAGTATAAAGCAAAACACTCAGTAGAGATTGCAGCTAACGAGGGAACTGGATACTCTTTGAACTCTTTTCTTGGCGAACAGCCTGTTCAGCAGCACTGCAAGTTATTTGTTGAGGTGTGGTATGTCTGCATTTCTTAAATGGTGGGCATAACGATGCTCCTTTCTTCGTTAAATTCTCATTGACAGCTGTCACTGTTGTCTGTTCCTTGTGGAGCTCAGCTAATTAAAAACGTAAATGATGAACCATTCTGTTATGTTCCCTGGTTTAGTGATTTCTGCTTTAGCAGGGATAGGATAGGTCTCCTTTCACTTGTCCATGTACAACACTAGACAGCTGCTGCAGTCGTTCCTTTATTTTTAATTACATATGACTAACCTCTCCTGCAGAAGCTGCTTCACCTCCAGAACTTCAACACACTAATGGCAGTTGTGGGAGGTCTAAGCCACAGTTCTATTTCTCGCCTGAAAGAAACTCATTCTCATCTGTCTGCAGAGGTCACAAAGGTATGGTGGAATCCCAGATATAGACATGTTGAGCAGAACATCACCTCTTTGTGGTCTGATGGATTCTGGAGTGCAGGTGTCTCATCAGCATCATACTTGGATCATGGCAGGGCATCCCAGAAGGCACTCGCTCTTGTTGGAGAAGGATCAGACTATGGAGATCCTCTACTTGATTGACTGTGCCAGAGACAAGATTGACATGAGCTGTGCTCATTTAAAAGTGATTAAGGAAACACTGTGAATGTTCTCACAAAGACTTGTTTCTCTGGCTATTTGTAGGACTGGAATGAAATGACAGAGCTGGTCTCTTCCAATGGAAACTACTGCAACTACCGCAAGGCTTTTGCAGACTGTGTTGGCTTCAAAATTCCTATTCTGGGAGTTCATTTGAAAGACTTGATTGCTGTCCATGTCATTTTTCCTGACTGGATAGATGAGAACAAAGTTAATATAGTGAAAATGCAGCAGCTTTCCATCACCTTGAGTGAACTGGTTTCCCTGCAAACTGCCTCTCATCATTTGGAGCCTAATATGGATTTAATTAACCTGCTAACTGTAAGTGTTCAGCATGTTTTCATTCAGTTATTCAGACATTTAATGTCAATAAGGATATTCATATCTGTAACAATAAGTGCACACCGAGATCCCCATTTTGTAAAGGAAAAGGGAGAGAATACAAAACAGAAACAAGTTCACATGACATGTGCATGAAGTCAGACAGTTCCATTATGACAGGATGGATTAGCTGGAAGCAGCAACAGGATTGTTACCAATTAGTTATTTTAAGTGAGATGGGAAGATGATCATATTTGTGTTGGGGGGGAGTAAAAACTAAGTTCTGACTACTTACAATTGAGCCTTGTGTCTCCTGTGCAAATATCAGTGATGTGTTGATATGGATGTAGAAGTGAAACACAACTTACAATCACAAAGTCACAGAATGTGTTGGGTTGGAAGAGACCTCCAAAGAGCATCTAGTCCAACCTCTCTACAACAAGCAGAGACATCTGTCACTAGAACAGATTTCCCATAGCCCCATCCAGTCTGACCTGGAATAGCTCCAGGGATTGGGCCTCCACCACCTCTCTAGGCAGCCTGTTCCAGGGATCCCCCACCCTCAGATTCAAGAACATTTTCCTCATGTCCAGCCTCAGTCTGCCCTTTTCCAGCTTCAAACCATGACCTCTCATCCTATCATTCCCTGCCCTTGTGAACAGTCTTCCCCAGCCTTCTGACAGGAGTATTGTGTCCAGTTCTGTGCCCCTCAGCTCATGAGAGATGTGAAGCTGCTGGAGGGAGTCCAGCGTAGAGCAACAAGGACGATGAGGGAGATGGAGCACCTCCCTTATGAGGAGAGGCTGAGGGAGCTGGGTCTCTTGAGCTTGGAAAAGAGGAGACTGAGGGGTGACCTCATTAATGGCTATAAATAGTTGAAGGGTGGGTGTTGGGAGGATCGAGCCAGGCTCTTCTCAATGTCATCTAGTGATAGGACGAGGGGCAATGGTTGTAAGCTGGAACATAGGAGGTTCCATATAAATATGAGAAGAAACTTGTTCACAGTGAGGGTGACGGAGCAGTGGAACAGGCTGCCCAGGGAGGTTGTGGAATCTCCTTCACTGCACATGTTTAAGACCCGCCTGAGTGTGTTCCTGTGTGACTTGGTGTAGGTGATCCTATTGTTGCAGGGGGATTGGACTAGATGATCTTTCGAGGTCCCTTCCAATCTCTAATGATTCTGTGATTCTGTGAGTCTGAAGCAACCAAGACAGTGTGGACATACCTGTGACCTAAGGTGATGAAGAAGGGGAGCGTTTAGGGGAAATAGAAAAACCTTCTGCTGTTGCACTTCGTATTTGGAAACAAGTCATAATCATGGCTAGTGTGAGAGGGAGGAAAAGGGACCATGCATTGCCCACTGCAACACCCACCTATTTGGTGTAGAAGACAGGTATTTGTCTCTCTGACTGCAAAGACAGATACTTGTTACCGTGGTATGTTTTAGTAGGGAGAGTTATTTTAGCTTGTACCACTCTTTCCCTCCCTACTAGGTTTTGAAAATTCATGGTTTCCAGCAAGCTTGGCTCTGAGCAGGGAGTAGTGGCACCTCACGTTTTAGAGAACTGAGCAATAAGAAACTGAACCCAAAAGGACAGAAATGAGACAACGTGAAGTGAGAGGTGGAAGCTGAACCTTAGCTGACATTTTCGTGAGTTGTTGTCTCTTTTGGGTTGCAGCCTGCTCTCAAAGGAGCACAAAGCTTCACAGACCTTACAGGCTTATTCCCAATATCATACCCACCTGAATTTATGTATTTTGCCTGGTTTTTCAATCCTTAAGAATGTTTTTCTAGTTTGTTTTTAGCAAAATTACATGGCAGTTCTTTATATCTCCACAATATTTTATTCAGTGTATTTCATTTACCAGGCTAAACCATTGAGTAGGTGACAAGTACTTTATCACTCACTGTGCTCTGATGAATTAATCTCTAACACAATCACAGTGATTTTGGTCTTGTTCAATCCAACCTCATTGTAAGTAAGTGAAGCTGCGTGTGGCAGTGTTGAACACAGATCTGACCACGAGCTGAAATTAATTTGTGCTGCTTTTTACTGGTTAGAATGATTCCGTTTCAACAGTGATGGAGACAGCTATAGACATCCGAAAAACTTTTGAGGGTAATTCTGTCTTCATAGTCGTCACTCAAAGTGTAGTTGTGAGCTGAGTAGGTTTTCCAGTGTGGGAATTTTGATTTAAAGTGGTGACTCCTGAAAAGGATAAAATATTCTTCTACGACAGGGATGCTGGATGCCTCTTGTAATAGGAATATTCTGTCTTACCTTCCAGTATGTGGGTGTTGTCTTTGTCTGCACATACGAATACACTGCAGCATGTTTTGTTACAGTGGTCTCTTACACCCTAATAATGAATTTCTGTGGTTCATTACATGGTTTTGTCAATCTTTGTGTTAATGACAAAGTTTTAAACTATAGGCTGAGGTCAGAGAAAGAGAAGAAAGCTAGGACTGCAGCCCAGAGCTGACAGATATGGACTAAAAATAGTTGACCTTGGTTTGTGCAAATGGTCTTTAAGCAGTTTCAGCCTTCCTAGCTGTCAAACTCATCCTCTGTTTTCAGAGCCTGGAGATGTAACTGTTCAGTTTATGGCTAGGTCTCCCCTCTCTAATGTAAACTGTAAAAATATTTCTCATCTTTATCTTACTTAGAGAAATTTCCTTTTAAAAGTGATAAGTGTGTATAAAAGTATAGAGTGCTCTTCGTTTGCATGAGGACACCCGACCGAACCGTTTCTTCACTTCTGCAGTTTTCCCATTAAGTTACTTCCATCCAGACAGGTTTTTAGTAGCTGTTTTGTTCTGATTAGCGATGTGTAAATCTCTTGCCTGGCCTTCATCCCTTACAACATTGCCTCTCACACCACACTCAGCAAGTGCCAACAGCCTGCTTGGCAGGCAAATCCCTGGGGATTAGTCAGCAGGGTCAAACAATTTGCACAAAAAGGTTGAATGAGTATTGTGTGGGTTTGTGAGAATTTACCCTGGTCTTTCTTTACTTGGTGGAGTCCTGTCTCCTTTGGGGGGGGACATACCTTTCAAGCGGCATATTCCCAAGGGGATCTAGTGCCAAGACAAGGGGAAATGGTTTGAAGCTGATGGAGAGGAAGTTCAGACTAGATCTTAGGAAGAAGTTCTTCAGTCCAAGAGTGAACAGATGCTGGAACTGATTGTCTGGAGATGCAGTGGCTGCCCCCTTCCTAAAGGTGTTCAAGGCCAAGTTGGATGAGGCCTTGAGCAACCAAGTCTGGTTGAGAGGCATTGCTGCCCCTGGCATGGGGTTGGTGTAGGTGATCTCTGAAGTCCCTCCTGAACTACTATGCCGGTCTGCGATTCTACAACATTTGTGGACATTGTGTTAAGGTCTGTGAAGTGGGAGCCTGACTTAGAAGCTGTGACAAAAGCTCGTTAGTAAACTGTGGGTCAAGGCTCTTTATGAGCATTTTTCAGACGTTATTGTGTGTATAGACATAAATGGTAAACAAGCGACAAGAACACTTCAAAAGTCCATGTGGTTTCAGTGGTAGTGAATCAGCAGCATTTTGGAAAGTTGGGGCTCTCTCTTGAGCTGAGAAGTCTGCTCTCCCCCTCTCATTGTATTGACAGAATAAAAAAATCCAGTTCTAGCTCAAAGAGTTTCAGCTTTGAACAAGTTAGTAGCCACATGGAAGTTAAAATGCCACAGAGAAGGTGAAGGTTTGTTGTATGGAGGGAAGTGAGACAAACCCTCCTGGCCTAGGAGACTGCAGAAGATGAGGGGCCGCTTTAGTGATGGCCATCCTCACCTAGTCATCTGTGAGTCCGAGTTAGATGGCCAAGAGAAGTAAGTGTATTGCAAACCAATTGGCACTGAGGCAGAGCATTAACACAGATAAACTCACAGCTTAGTGCATGCTGGCTCAAAGCCTGTGTGGTTCTACCTCCTTTCCTGCCTTACTGTGTTCCATCACACAGACCATACCCAGCTCTGTACCATTCCCTGACATCTGAAATGTGGAGCTAAGCAGAAGTAGCAAAGAGGCCCCAGCCTGGGCACCACAGAGAAATAGCTTTGGTCACAATCTCATTATGAGAAAACTTCATATTTGCTAAGGATGCTGAAGGGATTTCCGTTCCTTCTGATTAAGGGACTTGAACATCTTTCCTATGAGGAAAGGCTGAGAGAACTGTGGCTGTTTGGTTTGGAGATGAGAAGGTTGAGAGAGATCTTATTAATGTCTGTAAATATCTGAGGGATCAGTGTCAAGAGGAAAGGACAAGTCTCTTTTCAGTGATGCCTTTCAGGACAAGGAACAATGGGCATAAGCCAGAACATAGGAAGTTCCACCTGAACTTGAGGAGAAACTTCTTTACTGTGAGGATGATGGGGCCATGGAACAGGCTGCTCAGAGAGGTTGTGGAGTCTCCTGCTCTGGAGACCTTCCTAACCTGCCTGGATGCAGCCCTGTGTGGCCTGCCCTGGGTGATCCTGCTCTGGCAGGGGCGGTCGGACTCTATGATCTCCAGAGGTCACTTCCAATGTCTGACATTTTGCGATTCCATGCATTGCTTCCACATTGGTTTTATTTCATACCATGAATAAAATCCTGTGGGTAAATATATCACTACTTTCTGTAGACTGGAGGAGGATCTCACTCTCTCAGCCAGTGAATAGTGTGTTTATACTAACAGTTAGAACTTATTTGCTGGCACCGTTTTCCCCCCACTATTTTTAGATCTCAACAGCTATTTATCTAACCTGTTCTGAGACTATATGCAAATGACTGGAAACTCCCAGACATCTGCACAGTCTAGTGAAGAGAATGAGAAATATCTAAACAATCAAATTGAAAGTCACCCTCCCTAGGTTTTGTTCAGTAAGTTCCACTTACAATACAATCCTCCCCCGCCTTGCCTTTTGGATCCCTGCTCCACCCTTCTCAGTCCCTCCCTCACCAAATTGGTTGGAAAAATATGATAACAGTAAACATCATGGAATCACAGAATGTGTTGGGTTGGAAGGGACCTCTAAAGGTCATCTAGTCCAACCTCCTACAACAAGCAGGGACATCTCTCACTAGAACAGGTTGCCCTGACCCACATCCAGTCTGACCTGGAATGACTCCAGGGATGAGGACTCCATCACCTCTCTGGGCAGCCTGTTCCAGGGATCCCCCACCCTCAGATTCAAGAACTTTTTCCTGATGTCCAGCTCCAGTTCAATCTGCCCTTTTCCAGCTTCAAACCATGATCCCTCATCCTATCATTCCCTGCCCTTGTGAACAGTCTTCCCCAGCCTTTTCAGGGATGGGAAGGTCACCACGAGGCCCCTGAGAAGTCTTCTCCTCTTCAGGCTGAATAATCCCCACTCCCTCAGCCTGACCCCAGAGTAGAGGTGCTCCAGCATTCTGAGCATTTTCATGGCCTCCTCTGGACCCACTTCAACAGCTTCACATCCTTCTTGAGTTGGGAGTTCCAGAGCTGGGTACAGGACTCCAGTCAAATCAGAATGGAAATGGCTGCCTGCTGTAGAGTTTTTCTGAGTAAAAAATGTTTCTTTCTATTTTATTTGTCAGAGCAAAAGTGTTAATAGCACAAAACAAAAGCTTATGTAACTGCAGAGTCGTTATGCTTGTGACTTGTTTGCTGGTATTTGAAACTTCTTCACTAGACAAAACCTTCTTGTGCATCATGCCCAGTAATGCTGTAACTGCTGCTCCTGACAAGGTCAGATAATTCAGGGAGAGGACATAGAAAGTTTCCAAGTAAATACATTATGTGTTTCCATCCCCAAGTCCACACCTCGCTCATCAAACCTGCAGAGAAAACTGCTCTCTGTAGTAGGAACAAAGCAATGCATTTGGAACTAGTGATGCTGCTGTCAGATGCAGCCTGACCGGATTCCACCAAGGAATAAAACCAAGCACATAGTCACTGGCTATAGGAACATAGCCCAAACCTCAGAATATAGTCACAGATGTGAACAGCAACGTTGTGCTCACCAGGGTTGGTTGTGTGAGCGCAGGGAGAAGCTGCTTCCCCAGTCACTGCAAGCAGCTTTGATGTCTCCCCAGAGCTTTGAGTAGCATTTAGCTTCATGGAGAGGTTTATCTGTGCTTACAAGTCTGTCATCATTAACCCATCATCTTCAACCCAGTCTAATAAATGCTACTTTTTTTTTCTCTTTCTCACACAGCTGTCCCTGGACCTCTACCACACTGAGGATGATATCTACAAGCTGTCACTGGTGCTGGAACCAAGGAATTCCAAATCTGTAGGTCATCTTGTACCCTTTCTTCAGATAACAGTTATTTTGTCTGCCTGTAGTTGACTACATTTTTAAATGACAGTTAACAAGTGTCATTGTTCCTATTGATTTCAAGCCTTTTCATGTGCACAGTCACACTTTACGGGGTTCAGTGCATATTAGTGAAGTCATTAGTGACACTTGCCAGACTTCATTGTAACAAAAGTCATGGCAAATCCTTTATATGAAGACTCTAAGGGTGGCTGCAGAGTGTGAAAGCAGAGCCCAGTATCCTGAAGTGACTTGCTGCAGTGCTTTTTGGGTTTTTGAAGTATTCTTAAAAGCAAACCACGAAGCAGAACCCTTTCATTTCCAGCTGTAGGGCTTCTCTGGGTTTTAGGACAGTTTATCTTTCGAAGACTGTGTGCGTATGTGAAATTTCAATAGTGGCGGATGAACAATAGGTAGAAAGCTCCTGAATATTTCCATGGCCAGCAGGAACTCAGTTTGAACACCTGGAATTCCACTAGTGTCTTCTATCCCTGTGGGTATGATGTGACCATAAGTTTCCATTTGTCAGTCATTTTGGCTCAATCTCACTCTCATTACTGCCAGCAAAGGTGATTTGTTCCAGCAAATTTGTTGTGGAAGGACTAATGGGCCACTAATGGGTAAAGGAAGAAGATTAATCCGTTGTTGCTTTGATCTCCAGCCTGAATTTTAAGGACAAAAGTGATGTGAACAGTTCTGTGATCTCTAACACTACCCACCAATTGCGGGAGACATCTGCATAACTAGCAATGAGTAAACAGTGACATTTGCAGCACCCTCAGTCAGAAAGCTGCAGCTGAATGGACACAGGCTGCCCAGTTTGAGGGACACTGTGCTTTGATGGAGTGCCAAAGCACACAAGATATTTTGTAGGGGAAAGTGTGTGTAGATTTGTCTGTGGAAAAATTTGCCAGGGGTGAGATGACAGCATAGTTTTATCTTTGGTTTATTGTTACACAGGTAACAATAACAAACCTGCATGACTCCCATGCAGGTGCACCATGAAGGGTGTGCTTCAGCCTGCCCTAGTTGTTTCCAAGGGAAAAGTGGAGCTGATCCATCAGCACATGAACCTATTGTAAACACGGCAACTTTTCATTCTGCCAAAAGTGGTTCAGTCCTTCAGTCCTTGCAGTAGCCTCAAAAATTACCAAAGACTGTCCTGTGCTCGCAGTACAACGTCTCCCCAGCACACCATCCTGCTTTTCCTTGTGAATTAGGATCTATTTCAGTGCAAAAATATCGGACGTTTACATCCACCTGAAAATGCTTTTCCGGTCTATGATGCTTTTATCCTTCTGCTCAAGAGACAGACAAGAGGTACAAGCTGAGTCACAAACAGTCCAACCAGAGAAAATCTTCCTGAATGTACAATAAATTCAGCTAGGTAGCTTCTGGGCACTGGTCAGTACCTTTCCTTTATCATCCACTTCAAATAAAGGAACAACTAATGTAATGGTTCTTCATGCCACTGGGTGAGTGAAATGGGAGGAATCAATGTTTCCCTTTGGCTAGTGGGCAGCTCTCTGAGAATTTCCTTGCAACTTATCAAAAGACATAAAAATTGAATGAGGTTTCAAACAAAACAGCCCAGAAAGAGGTTCTAGTGGAGCCCATCTCTTGCTGCCGTTTTGCACTCAGACCAGCAGCAGGTAAAATGTCTTGGTGAGGACTTGGTAGTCTAGTATAGCTTTGGCAGTCTAAAGCTGATGATTTGAGTTCTTTTAGCCTATGATTTTGTTAAGAGATGGAACTCTTTGAGTTTTTTCTGTGGCCATAGCTGTAAGAGTCTCACAATGCTGGCCTATTTCCATGTAAGACCAGATCTTTAAAAGATCACTGCTTTTCTGCATATTTTTAGAGCAAAGCCACTTGGCAGCATGTCGGTCGGTCACTGTGTAATGACAGGGATTAAAGCATTCCATAACTGCTTTTGTCATACAGAGCTGGATGTCTGTGTTTGCTGTGTTCCCTGTTGAAACTGAATTCTATGGATACAGGAATTTATGTTTTTTCCCCTTCAACTTACCTGTGCAGGTTTGTACAATGAATGAAGGACCACTGAGGAACTCATAGAAGTCGTTCTGACAACTCAAAAAGGAAAAGCCAAATGAATAGACCAATCCTGGAGTAAACTTCCTCCTGTTGTTTCCCGGAAAGATCCCCTTCTGTTCCACTCTGGCACTGGCATTTCCCTGCCGGTCATCATCATGCATCTTGGCTGGAAAGCATGATTCTGCTCACACTTCTGCATCCTGCATTCTCCTTGCTGCAACGCAGAGCAGGAACACTAACTTACTGAGCCCACCACAGTCCCTTCAGCAGGGTACTGGGGTCAGGCTGGTCATGGTGTTGTGTTCCTCAGAAGGAGAAAAGCACGTTTCAGCACTTGTCTATTTCTGATGCCCTCTGTGCCCAGAGACCCTCCTTCCTTCATCCTGTTTCTTCCAATCCCTGTTGCAGTTGGGCCCTCTGGAGACAGGGATTAGGAACATCTGCTTAGTTTTCCCTCTGAGCTTGCTGGGTACCACCACTGCCAGCATAGCCCAACTGCAGATATTAGCAGAGACAATCAACCCTTGGAAACCTTGCCCGATGGTTTGCTAAGATCATTCTTACAGGACAGGGGCTCCAGTAGTTTGTGGCTGTAGCTCTGACATGTACACCTTCTGCTAGCTGGAAATTGAACTTTGTCATTCAGGTTTTTAAGATCTTTGTGTTCTGATCCATCTCCCAGCAGCCTACCTCCCCCACGACCCCCAACAAACCAGTAGTGCCACTGGAGTGGGCATCTGGAGTGGTACCAAAACCTGACCCCACCATCATTAACAAGCACATTCGAAAGCTGGTGGATGTAAGTATTTGTAACAATACACTGGGCAAAGGGAATGACAGCTTTGATACTGTCATCATTGTAATGAATTTCCAGCTTTTCAAGAGATTGTAACAGTTGTAACGAATTTCAGACATCCGATAACAAATTTGAGCCTTTACTGAAACTTTAGAGAATATTTGCGTTATTCCTACTATTAGTAATGGGATTAGGAAGCAAGTTTCTCAGTATAAATGATTAAATTTTCAGGACCATCCACAGGCTGGCTGCTGGGGAAAGACCTACTGAAGAGCAGCCCTGTGGAAAAAGACTTGGGGGTGTGAGAAGATTAGAAGCTGGCCCTGAGCCACCAAGGTACAACTGCAGCCCAGAAGGCCAACTGCATCCTGGGCTGCATCAGCAGAAATGTGGCCAGCAGCCCAAGAGAGGGGACTCTGCCCTTCTGTTCTACCCTGGTGAAACCTCACCTGGAGTCCCACGTCCAGCTCTGGAACTCCCAACACACGAAGGATGTGGAGCTGTTGGAGTGGGTCCAGAGGAGGCAATGAAAATGCTCAAAGGTCTGGAGCCTCTCTGCTCTATGGACAGGCTGAGGCAGCTGGCCCTGTTCCGCTTGAGGAGCAGAAGGCTCTGGAGGGAACTTACAGGGATCTTCCAATCCGTGAAAGAGGCCTCTCAGAAGGCTGGGGAAGACTGTTGATAAGGGCAGGGAATGACAGGACAAGGGGTCATGGTTTGAAGCTGGAAAAGGGCAGATTGAACTGGAGCTGGACATCAGGAAAAAGTTCTTGAATCTGAGGGTGGGGGATCCCTGGAACAGGCTGCCCAGAGAGGTAGTGGAGGCCCCATCCCTGGAGCCATTCCAGGTCAGGCTGGATGGAGCTCTGGGCAATCTGTTGATGTCCTTGCTAGGAGTGTTGGACTAGATGTCCTTTGGAAGTCTCTTCCAGCCCAATATATTTTGTAATTCTGTGATTAATAAATGAAAGTTCAGAGGGCAAAGGGAGGCCTTTCCTCAATTTCAGCCACCTAATTTATATCTAGATAGATAGATAGATAGATAGATAGATAGATAGATAGAAAGAAAAACAGAAACAGTGACTCACACAATTCAAGAGCCAGAGATGTCAGAAAATCCTATTTCTTTTTGCCAACTCACTAGCATTTGACAATACAGGCAATAATTCATTTGGTGAAGAAAGTGCTTTCTTCATATTACTTTAAATATCTGAGCATTAGGTCACGGAGAATTAGCTGGGATCATGCAACTTCACTTTGGAAGGTAACCTGTTAGAAAATTAGAACAAACCCAAACACTTTCAGATACCTCTGGAGAGACTAAGCCCAGTTCTGCTGGTGTGTAAGGCAAATGAGACCTATGCAGAGGAATCAGAAATGTTGTAGATAACGACACAAGAATTCTTTCTGCTTTTCACAAAATATGAACTAAGTCTGGGATGAGCTATTAAATTAAATTCTGACCTCATCTCTTCTACAGGACATTAATTTGGTTTATGATGTTAAACCTAAAGAAGATAAGGCTCTGGGGGGACCTTATAGCTCCTTCCAATACCAGAAGACAACCTACAGAAAGGAGAGGGACTTTTCCCAAAGTGATCAAGTGATAGAACAAGGGGAAATCATCAAAGAATCATAGAATCAATAGGGATTGGAAGGGACCTCGAAAGATCATCCAGTCCAATCCCCCTGCAACACCAGGATCTGAAATTGCAGGAGAGGAGGTTAAGACTAGATCTGAGGAAGAAATTCTTTGGTGGAAGGATGGAGAGACTCTGGAATCAATTGGTCAGAGAGACTGTGGCTGTCCCCTCCCTGGAGGTGTTCAAGGCCAGGCTGTCTGGTTGAGAGGCATTGCTGCCCATGGTGGGGGTTGGAGTAGATGAGCTCTGAGGTCCCTTCTAACCTGAACCAATCTGTGATTCTGGGAAGATAACCTAAAGCCTTCAATCACTCTGACAGGCATATTTTTAAAGGTTTCATTTTTGTCCACACATCCCTGTCCTGTATGGCTTTTATCAGTGCTATATGTGCTGACACAAAGCACTGCACATCCAAACCTCACTTTGATAGCTTGTTCAAATAGGAGGCCTGTGGCAAGTCCTTAATCCTTCCAAAATGTGCTGGTCTTGTTCATGTGGGTGGTGGAGATGCAAGTCTGCCATGCCATACTGTTGGCCTGGTTCAGGACGTATAATCGTGAGTTAGACAGGATTAAAACCTTGTTTTGTGCTGCTATGGCTACAGCTCTGTACAGCTGCCTTTGTTTAGCCCGTCTCTGTCATCTACTGGCTGCTGTGAGCTCTGCTTTAGTGCAGTGTTTTTGTTACTAAGAGGGTTGCATATTAGGTCTTTCTTGATGATGTCTTTTTGAGGTCTCCCAGTGTCCAAAGAAGGGCAACAAAGCTGGCACAGGGTCTGGAGGACAGGTCTGGTGGGGACCAGCTGAGGGAACTGTGGGTGTTTAGTCAGGAGAAAAGGAGGCTGAGGGGAGAACTTACTGCTCTTTGCAGCTGTCTGAAAGGAGGGTGTAGAGAGGTAGGGGTCAGTTTCTTCTCCCAAGTCACTAGTGATAGGACAAGAGGAAACGGCCTCAAGTTGTGCCAGAGGAGGTTTAGATTGGATAAATGTCTTCCCTGACAGTGGTCAGGAGTCTCAACAGGCTGCCCAGGGAGGGGGTGGAGTCACTGTCCCTGGAGGGGTTCAAACAATGAGTAGATGTGTCCCTGGGGAACAGGGTTAGTGGGCAGGGCTGAGTTGATGATTGCACTGGATGATCTTGGGGGTCTCTTCCAATCTTAACGATCCTATGATTATGTCTGAAAAGGTGTGGAGGGCCATCACTACATAAATAATGAGGTCTGAAGTTTTAGAATCATAGAATAGAATCAGAGAATCACTACGGATTGGAAGGGACCTCGAAAGATCATCTAGTCCAATCCACCTGCAACAGCAGGATCACCTAGACCAAGTCACACAGGATTTTATTTAAAAATGAGCCATGTTTTTCCCTACAGCTCAATAAACAAGCACATTGGAGTACCAGCAGAAATAAAAGGAACAAAACAAGGCAGCAGAGCACCTGACTAGCAATGTTGAGCATTAAATTACATGTAATTGTGTGGTTAAAGAGTTGGCATAGATTCAGGATAGTCTAAATATTAAGATAATGGTTTCTGTGTATTTTTTTTTACCCAGTCTGTCTTTAGGAACTACGACCATGACCACGATGGATATATTTCTCAGGAAGACTTTGAAAGTATAGCTGCCAACTTCCCCTTTTTGGACTCTTTCTGTGTACTTGACAAAGACCAGTAAGTTTGGAGAGTTCTATATGGCTTGTTTTTCCTTTCTTTTCCTCACATTAAAAATGAAAACCAAATATTGAAGAAACAGTGTCTCCCAAGTTTCTTGTGGCTGACATCTTGCTGAGGGAACTGAAAATCAGTGAGGGTCAAATTCTGTTCTCATTTAACTTCTTACACTGTAGTCAGTTATACAGGCCCACCCAGGTTGGAATTCTGCTGTAGCTGGTACTACTAAAGGGATTATCCAATACCTTAAAGAAGAATTCCTGCTGAGAATGAGGCAAAAAGACTAGAATACCATCAAATTAAAGTGGAGACTATAGAATCATGGTCTCATATCATCATTTAGGTTGGAAAAGAAATGTAGGATCATCAAGAGCAACCATTAACTCAACTGTCTCAAGGCCACTGCTAAACCATGTCCCCGAGCTCCAGACCTCCACGACTGTGAAACACATCCAGGGATGGCATTCAACCCTCTCCCTGAGCAGCCTGCTCAAAAGCCTGATGACCCTTTCAATAATGGTTGAGAGACTCTGGAACTGATTGCCTGGAGAGGCTGTGGCTGCTCTCTCCCTGGAGGTATTCAAGGCCAGGTTGGATTAGGCCTCGAGTAACCAAGTCTGGTCGAGAGGCATTGCTGCCCATGGCAGAGTAGATAAGCTCTGAGGTCCCTTCCAGCCTGAGCCAGTCTGTGGTTCTATGATAAGACCCATGAAGGCTCTTTTTCCGCCAAAACTGCTGCAGCTCTTTCAGAGGATGTGCTTTGATAGTGCCTGAGTTTTGCAAAAAGAACCTCCTGAACTGTTCACAGGGTCATGAGCAGTGACAGATCTACTCTATCTTTTTTTCCCCCCAACAGAGATGGTCTTATAAGCAAAGAAGAAATGATGGCTTACTTTCTGAGAGCTAAATCCCAGCTCCAGTGTAAAATGGGACCAGGGTTTATTCATAACTTCCAAGAGATGACCTATCTTAAACCAACCTTCTGCGAGCACTGTGCGGGATTTGTAAGTATATTTTTAATAACAGTGCCTCTTGAATAAGAATGTTTACCGTCTAACACAGACAGGGTGAAGCTGGCTCCACACATTGCTAAAGTCTCTTGGCCAAACATCTCGTTGCGTTCAGCAGCACGAAACATTTACTCATGTAGGAGCTGTGCCATCGTTTTGTTTTAGTAGTTCCTGAGACCTGGCATTGGTGCTGCAGGGAAGGAAGAAAAAAATGATGTTAGGGAAAGGATATCAGACTCTGTGGAATGACTTTACTTGGTTTATCTTAAATTCTTTAATTTGGCTTGATTTCCCATGTAAACAAGGGGAAAACTGTGTCTGGGACAGAGGATGTGGATGAGGCAGGAGCTGTTCTGTCTCAGGAAATTGCCCATGGCAACAGAGCTGTGTTCACTCTTCCCCGAATGGACATAATAGCGCTCATCCTTTCTCCACTGAATTAACAGATCTTCTACTTTGGTCAAGAAATCAAAAGTTCTGCCAGCACTTCTGCACCCTACACATTTTGAAAATTTGGTTTTGGAGGGTTTTGGGGGATTTTTGTTGGTTCCATTACAAATCAATGATAGTAAAGGGAATGACAATGAATAAAAGGAACTTTAATGCCCACAGCACTGTGAAATCAGATGCCTACATTTAGACAGCTGAAGCAATAAGGGTAGAGGACCACATTCTCTGCTTGCACATGGCCAATGTATAAACTGAGATTGCATGTCTGCTCTGCAGTGCAGATCTGCCTCTGCACGAAGTGAACTTTTCCAACGAGTAATATTTCTTTGTGGTGGAGAAGTCTTCAGCAGACCCTTATGGCAGCTTTCCAGTACTTGAAAGGGGTACATCAAAGCTAGAGAGGGACTTCTTCTCAGGCACTCCAGAGATAGGACAAGGGGATGGTTTCAAGCTAAAAGAGGGCAGATTTAGATCAGATCTGAGGCAGAAATTCTTCCCTGTGAGGGTGCTGAAGCACTGGAACAGGTTGCCCAGGGAGGCTGTGGCTGCTCCATCTCTGGAATTGCTCAAGGCCAGGTTGGATTAGGCTCTGGGTACCTGGTCTGGTGGCAAGGGGTTAGGACTAGATGATCTTTAGGATCCCTTCTAACCTAAACCATTCAGTGATTCCATAAAGCAACAGCAACAGCATTCCTAAGTGCAAAACTGCACCTCCTTTCACAGAGTCATAGAATGTGCTGGGTTGGAAAAGACCTCCAAAAGGCATCTAGTCCAACCCCCTACATCAAGCAGGGACATCTCTCACTAGGCCAGATTGCACAGAGCACCATCCAGGGATGGGCGGTCTGGTGCCCCTCTTCTTGGCCATGCTCCCATCTTCCACTTCTTTCTTTCGCAATGGATCAGTCTTGTCCAGATGCTCATTGTCCCTATAGCAGCTGCTGCTGAAGGACATGGGGAAGAGGGAATTTCTTCTATTTCTGCTAGAACATCAGAAACCTCAGAGATTACCTGGATTTCAAGAGCGTTCTGTTGGGGTCTTAAGCTGACAGCCCCAGCAGACTGATCAGGCAGGGGCAGTCAGTGGCCTGAGCTGGGTTTTTTCAGGCTGCCTGAAGCCTTGGGGAGCCATCACTGTGTTTGCGACTCTCAGTTCACCTATGGAAAGCTTCCACAGCAAAGCAAGGTCTGAGGACCTGCAATGTCCTCTCCACCAGATATTTTTCTCCTGCATCAAATCACTAATTGGCCATTGTTGGCTTTTTCACAGCTCCCTGATTACATCCGATGTGGGAACACAAATGAGCACAGGGTTGTACAGGAAATGGAAACCAGCTCATTTTTCCTGATAGCTCACTGGAGTCACTGGCATCGTCCTGTGGATGAGCTGGGCTGACAGGATAGGAACCAACCACAACATCTGCTGCATGTTTGTTTGGCATTTCAGCACTGCCCATCCACAGGCGGAAACGTAATTTCAAGCTGATTCACTGCTTCCCGATCAAAATACTGTGTGCTGACAGTGCCCTGGGGTGAACTGGCATGAGAGGGGAGTGCACGTGGTGCTGGTAGGAGGTCTGACACTAAACACATATGAACTGTGAAAGTCAAGCTAGAAGCTCTTGTCATGAAACAGTCCTGTATGCTGGGGCAGGTGACCAGCCACCACGCTGAGCTGTACCATCTGAATTTGCACAGATCCAAGTGGCCAAGAAGGCAAAGGGCATCCTGGCCTGCATCAGAAATAGAGTGACCAGCAGGACCAAGAAGGTGATCCTGCCCCCATACTCAGCCTGGTGAAGCTGCACCTCGAGTACTGGGTTGAGGTTTGGGCACTGCAGTGTAAGAAGGACATCAAGATGCTGGAGAGGGTGCAAAGAAGGGCACTGGGCTGATTAAGGGTCTGGAGAACAGGGCTGATGGGGAAAGGCTGAGGAGGCTGGGGCTGTTCGGCCTGGAGAAGAGGAAGCTGAGAAGAGACCTCATTGCTCTCTACAACCATCTGAAGGGAGGTTGGAGTGAAACAGGCATTAGCCTCTTATCCCAAGTCACCAGCAACAGAACAAGAAAAAATGGGGTCAAGTTGTGCCAGGGAAGGGTTAGACTGTACGTCAGGACAGATATCTTCCCTGACACAGAGCTCAGGGTGTGGAATGGGCTGCCCAGGGAGGGGGTGGAGTCACCATGCCTGGAGGGGTTCAAAAAACAAGTAGATGTGTCCCTGGGGAACAGGGTTTAGTGATCAGGGTGGGGTTGGGTTTGATGTTTGGACTGGGTGATCTTGGAGGTCTCTTCCAACCTTAATGACTCTATGAATTGAATTTTCCTACTTCCAAGTAACACTGCTCATGTTACAGTGAGAGCTTCCAAAAAGTGGGACCATGTAAATTCAGCATTTGGCTGTTACATAGGTCAACAAGGATAGCTTCTGGGAAGAGGCAAAGATGGAATTTAGTGTCTTCTCTGCGTCATTTTAAATGGAACAAATCAGGTGAACAAATCACACTGCTATGGCTCCATGCCCTGGGGATCACTGTGGGAACCAGGAGCCTGTTTTTACCCTCAATGGTGGTTTCTGCTGCCGTGTTTGAATGGCACAGAGTCATTCACACACCTGAAGAAAGGGTGTGTGCTGGAAATATCCCCGCAGCGAACATACAGTGAGACTAGCAGCAGAATGTGCTCTCCTGGCATCAGCAAGCTTGATGTGATAGCAATTTTTCATCTGTTCCTGAAAGCAAACGTCATCTGTCTCTCTCCCACTTTGGTAGTCCCACTGTAAGTAGAAGAAGTGAAGGGGAAGCCATGAAAGTCTTATCAGAATTAGAGGGGGAGGTCTGCCAAACAGGAAGGGTGTTAAGAGCAGTTGTATCCTGTTTGTGCTTTTGTAGCCATCAGTACTTCCTCATTGTGACCTCGTTTTCCTTCCAGCTTTCTTTTCTGATTCCTTGATGCTCTTTGTCTTTCTTTGCAGCTCTGGGGTATAATCAAACAAGGCTACAAATGCAAAGGTAAATCAACACTCTGTGGATTTTTCAAGATACAGGTTTGGCACAAGTATGTCAACTGTATTCTTGAACTACAATGATTTTGTACACATTTTACTCCTACATCTGGTACCGTCCGTGAGCTGCAACTGCTGGCACGCCATGAAGACTCACTGAATCAGAGGATACAGAGGGAACACACAGGTCCAAAGCAGCCACTGACCCCACAACACGTCACTTTCTACCAGCAAAGGTCTTGTGTCTTGGAAAACCAAGTGTTCTCACCCTTAACAGTGAGACTTCCTGAAATATATCTCTGCAACTCAGGGTCATGAGAAGGTCTGCTGGTGATGCCGTCTGTCCCACACATCTGCTGCCTGCAGCAAAGCTTAATTGGACTTGCGATGCAACAGCAGCTCAGCTAGAAATACCAAAACACTGCATTCCTGGACTACCCAGCAGATCTCATTGCAAGATCTTGTCCAGATATTCAACTTAAGAAAAAAAATCCTTAAACTTTTCCAAGCCTCTCCTGTTGCTTTCATGAACATTGGATGTCTTCTGTAGTACTTGCACTACATTGAGCAGGTCAGATTGAGAACAACATCATAGTGCTCTTCACTGGGTTTGAAGTCCTAGAACAATTTATTTGTCAAGCAGCTCAGCTCTGGAAAACTGGGTTTTCACAGTTGCAGTTACATCCCCCAGGTGAAAGTTCATACTGGGGCCTCACAGTTTTATTTATATGCTCCCTTTTCCCTTAGTCTTGCACTTGCTCCCAGGAGAAAGGTGAAGAGCTGGTATTACTGATTCTTAGGATCCACAGTATTTCTCTCTCAGTCTCCATCCACGAACATTGGTTCATTAAAGAAGGGTGGGGGAAATGCGCACAGCTAAGCCAGCATGTGCAATCCAGCAGCTGCAAAAGGTTGGATGAAGCCAACGCTTCACCTTGGCAGGATGAGGGAAGGAAGATAGAGTTTCACCACAGCAGTCCTGTAAACTCAACTTGAGATCTGAAATAGGAGCTCTGTGCTGCATCCCACTGTCTGCAACAGTAGCAGAGAGCAAAAGTAGTTCAATAGAGTCAAAATTACAGGCAGTGGAGCATGAGAAAAGAGAGCAAAGCTGCTCACTGAGCTCGTGTGTGTGATCAGCCCGTCCCTGCTCTGTAACCGGCATGGCTGGCGTGCTGCACCCACTGTGGAGCACTCTTGCCTTTGAACACAGAGCTGTTGGCTGTCCTGAACCTCTGGCACTGTGTTGGTAGTGGGATGGAGTTAATCTGTTCAGGTGTGCTGCTTCCCCTAGCACTGTGGATAATGATATAGACTATGTGGTCTACAGGTAATGGAAGAGGTTCTTCACCACCAAGAGACATCTTTACTCCATTTGCAGGATAGGAAGGTCACATTCTATTTAGGGCAGACAAAGCCTTATCTGGGCAGATGCTGATGTATTCGTCATAGGAACAAGGGAATGGGGGAAATCAGACCTCACATCCATTCACCTAGAGCTGCTACCCTGAGCAGGAGGGGTCTTTCATCAGTGTTACAGTTACCTCGGCCATGGCTCCCCTGGAACAAGCTGCCAGGTTGGGGAGCACCAACAGGGAAGTGAGAGATGGAACTTCTCAAACAACGGCAAGGGACAGAGAGGACAGAAAGCCAGTGTTTGGGGCACAGATTCTCCATCTTTTGCATCTTGCTTGTAGATAAGATCCCAACTGCAGTCACACTTCAGAATAAGGCACCTAGTGACGAGTATGTCTGCAGTGGCGCAAAGCCCAGCAGAGGCTGGGGTGCAGCATTCCACCAGCTTTGCCAGGTTGGATGATACCTATCCACGGAACCTGCTCTGTGCTGCTGAGCTACCCAGACTAGTCTTAACCTACAGTGCTCTACACTGACCTCTGGCTGTCCATCCAGAGACTCAGCCTACAGACACCCTGGGGTCTTCTGACTGACTGTATATACTGTAGTGGGCTCTGCTGGGGACTCATGATGTGGAGCAGAAGCTTTATGCATGGCATACACAGAATCACACCAGTAATTCTAGGTCTCCTCCTTGAGACTAATTTCTGATTCAAACAGCAACCCCCTCTTCCCTTCTCCCAACCAATTTCTACTAACAGCTGCCACAGAAGGGATCCGTTTTTGTAACACACTTCATACCAAGTGATCCTATTCTAGAACTCCCTTCACACCTTCCACTAAAGTATTTGCTCCTTCCAAGTCCATCCTGCTATCTGTCTGCTAATAGTTACAGGTCACAGCTTTCCGTTTGGTGACTTGACAATTTTTTTCTTCAAAGACTGTGGTGCCAATTGCCATAAGCAATGCAGAGATCTGCTTGTGCTGGCATGCAGGAAATTCTCCAGAGGAACCTCCCTGGGCAGCAACCATGGCTCTCTGCCTAGCAGCCCATCTCTGCCTCCAGGTAAGAGCACCTTTGTCCCTATTGTCTGTCACAGAATCACAGACTGGCCAAGGTTGAGAGGGGCATCAGACATCACCTGCTCCAACCCTCTGCCATGGGCAGCGATGTCTCTCAACCAGACTTGGTTGCTCAAGGCCTTATCCAACCTGGCCTTGAACACCTCCAGGGACAGGGTAGCTACAGCCTCTCTGGCCAATCGATTCCAGAGTCTCTAACCCTTGTACTGAAGAGCTTCTCCTAAGATCCAGTCCCTTTCTGCAGTGAGGGACTTTGTCTCCTGTTCGAGTCTCCCTGGCACACCTATCTCAGGTGAAAAGAAAGATTAGAATAAGTATTAAATTATTAATAATTACATTTTTCATGTACTGCATTTTAAAAGTTATAATTAGGAAAATTGCACCTATGAACCAGATAGTGGCAGGGGAGACACAGAGTGTAATTCTAGCTGCTGTGGCCCCTGAGCATGCAGACAGAGGGAGAATTTGACATGCACACAAGGCCAGGCACCTTCCAAGCAGTGCGTGTATGCTGCTACTAACCATAAATGGGGTGGTACATCCTCTCCCACACCCAGCCCCACCCCCACTTGAATTATCCTTTTGTAAAGATCTTGAAGTCAAATAGTTAAAATTAAAAATTTCTCCTCTCTTCCAGCGCAAGATGAAGTTTTTGAATTTCCCAGCGTTGCTGCAGAGCACCAAGACCTCAATGGCAGAGCCATCACCCTAGTCACTGGGTCTTCGCAGAAGATTTCAGTGCGGCTTCAGAGAGTGACCACAAGCCAAGCAACACAAACAGAACCACTCTGGCATGAGCCAGGCTGGAATGATTCAGGTTCCCATACCTTCCCCAAAATGAAGTCCAAATACCATGGCAAAGCTGGAAAGAACAAAGGCTTTGCAAAATGGGAGAATGAAAAGCCTGGTGTGCAGGCTGATTGTGAGCTGGACACTGAGGCCCCACAGCACGTACAGAATCACAATGGAATAGAAACCCTCTTAGAAAGACAAGAGTCTGAGGTGAGTTGCAAAGCCAAACCTATTTAAAATGTGCTGCAGTTTAGGGTTCCATGAGTTATTTTGTGAGATTCAGGATGCTTTTTCATTCATATATGTCATTGCTTTATGCACAGGAGCTACGTTCAGAAAAATGCCAAATCATAGAATCATTTAGGTTAGAAAAGACCTCCAAGATTATCCAGTACAACCATCAACCCACCCTGCACACTAAACTCTGTTCCCTTTTGGACCCTTCCAGGGACAGCAACTCCAGCCCCTCCCTGAGCAGCCTGTTCCAACTCCTGAACACTCTGTCAGGGAAGACATTTGTCCTGATGTCCAATCTAACCCTCCCCTGACACAACTTGAGGCCATTTCCGCTTGTCCTGTTGCTGCTGACTTGGGAGAAGAAACTGACCCCCACCTCTCTGTGACCTCCTTTCAGGTAGTTGTGCTGTTAGGAGATGGGGACCTAACCTTTTGAAAAATCACTAAAATAGCTTGGTAGGTGCCTGGCCAAACCCTGTGCTGTTGGACCCTTGCAGTGCACAGCTGAGGGTTCTCAATTACACTCACAAGAGCTAACAGACTGCTAAACACGTGAGTCCAGGCTAGGACAGAATACTGAGCTGCTTTCTGTTGCTGTCACCCATCAAGTTCCTACTCCCAAAGCGTCATACTCTCATTTACCACCTTTGCTAGCAGGTAACTGCCTGTTTTCTTTTGGTTACAGGACAGCTGATTGCTCACCCACAACAACAGAGAAGTGAAGATGACAACATTAATGCCACAAGCATCAGAGCACTGTCACATCCCAAATCTGGCCATGAGTTTCCCTGTCCCTCATATTGTTAAACTCACCCACGGCAGTTTTCATAGCAGAAAGGTGTTCCAGTGTACCATGATCTTCCTCACGATTAAACCATTGGGATGAGCATTGCACAAACATAGATGAATTGATCTCTGCAGTCAGTTTTTTCTGTTGTATGACTTCTGTGGAAACTTCCTCCACGCACCAGCAAGGATATATTTGGCCTCCTTTAAATAAATGGCATCATCCCAATGTGCCTGCCAGCAACAACAGTGGTGAAGACAGAGCCAAGCATTTCACTTGCCCCAGTAACCCTAATTTTCTAGAGGCTCATGTGTGTGTATTGATTAAATCTCCAATAAAAGTCCTTCACAAAATACTCTGCATTGCAATTCTTGGCACACCCGGGGTTTGTAATTGTGGCCATGTTTTCATTGCTACAGCCAGTGTACTGGTGTTCACCACAGCATTACCAGTTCCCAGACTGGGGATCCTTCATGCACGGCTGAGGCTGAAGGAATTCCAAGACACTGTGTGTGGTCCCACTGCAATGGAGAGGGGTCATGTTCTGCCAGCACCCATCATGGTAAAATTAACATGTAATAAACAACTTAGTATTAAGTGTGTGCGTGCACGTGTGGTTTTCTCTCATCAGCAACCTGTATGAGTTAATTCTAAATGTGCTGCTCTGTATCAGCAGTTTGCTAACACAAGCTCTATAGGATCTAACATGGGGGCTGTAATGGCTGGAGCAGTAACATTTCTAAAAGCACTAAGTTACTGAAGGAGCTTATGAAGAGCAGTCTGAATTACAGCAACCCAACTGTAAGATTTCCTATGACTCCAAGTTACCCTACCCTTCATCAAGTTACAAGCCCTCAAGACCAAAGAGTAATTTTGTAGACTTCCCTAACTAAAGCTGACACCTATAGCCCTTTTGCTGTAATCTGCACTGTGACTACATGATGCCTGCTCAAGTTTGCAGCTGGAATCCTGGAAGATTCATTTGTTTTCCAACACAAATAGTGATGAATCACAGATGGGCTTAGGGTGGAAGGGACCACAGAGATCACCTACCCCAACTCCTTGCCAGGGGCAGGAACACGTCTCAACCAGACTTGGCTGCTCAAGGTCTCATCCAACCTGGCCTTGAACACCTCCAGGGAGGGGGCAGACACAACCTTAGTGACAGCTGGTGAATCAGTGGGCAGAGGCCAACAGGATGAGGTTTAACAAGGCCAAGTACAGGGTCCTACACTTTGGCCACAGTAACCCCCTGCAACTAAAGACTGGGGAAGAGTGGCTGGAGAACAGCCTGGCAGACAAGGACCTGGGAGTACTCATTGACAACTGGTTGAACAGGAGCCAGCAGTGTGCTCAGGTGGCCCAGAAGGCCAGTGGTGTCCTGGCCTGTATTAGCAATACTGTGGCCAAGAGGACTAGGGACATAATTCTCCCCCTGGACTGGGCACTGAGGAGTCCTCCTCTTGAGTACTGGGGCAGTTCTGAGCCACTCACTTCAAGAAAGAGATTGAGGGGCTGCATCAGGTCCAGAGGAGCAAGGAAGCTGGGAAAGGGGCTGAAGGGAAAGTCTGATAAGGAGAGGCTGAGGGAGCTGGGGGTGTTTAGCCTGAAGAAGAGGAGACTCAGGGGGGAACCTTCTCCCTCTCTACAACTCCCTGAAGGGAGGTTGTAGTCAGATGGAGGTCAGGCTCTTCTCCCAGACAGTTAGTGCCAGGACAAGAGGGCAGGGTCTGAAGCTGAAGGGGAGGGTTAGGTTGGATGTTAGGAAGCCCTTCCTCATGGAAAGGGCCATCAGACTCTGGAATAGACTGCCCAGGGCAGTGGTGGAGTCCCCATCCCTGGAGGCATTTACAGACAGACTGGCTGTGGCTCTTAGTGCCCTGGCCCAGCCAGTGTGGTGATGTTACGTCCTGGACTGGGCTGGATGAGCTCAGAGGGCTTTTTCAGCCTCAATAATTCTGTGATTTCCCTAGGTGGGAAGGGTGAGTTATTTTCCATGCAATCCAGAAGATAAAAATCTCTGCTGCAGAGCAAGATCAGTTGCCTAAAATTTTACATTTACCGATCAATTGAACCAAGGTTTGTCTAATTCAGCATCAGCCTAACTGATGGACCTCTGTACAGCACAAAGAGTAGCTCCAAGTACTTCTTAAGGGTGTCCTGACAACAGAGTTGGCCCAGCCAGAGAGACTGGAAAATTAGATTCAAATCTGAAACAAATATTTGAGTTATGAGCAGTGCTCTGCACTGGAGTTTTAAAATCACCACTGCAGCCACCGGGCAAAACTTGCACAAAACCCACCTGGATATGTTCCTGTGCAACTGGATCTAGGTGATCCTGCTGTGGCGGGGGGACTGGACTAATGCTCTTTCAGGGTCCCTTCCAATCCCTAATAATCTGTGATTCTGTGAAAATCTGTTTGCTGGACTCCAAGTGCTGTTTACAACTGCTCACAAGCTGGTCTTTGGAGACACAAAAGCCCTAATCAAAGGCTACTGCCAGAGTAACACAAAAATTAGCCAGAATTTCTGCTTTGTCCATGAGTTAGAATCACAGACTGGCTCAGGCTGGAAGAGACTTGAGAGCTCATCTACTCCAAGCTCCTGCCATGGGCAGCAACACCTCTGAGCCAGACTTGGTTGCCCAAGGTCTCATCCAACCTGGCCTTGAACACCTCCAGGGAGGGGGCAGCCACAGCACCTCTGGCCAATCAATTCCAGAATCTCTCCAACCTTGGGCTGAAGAACTTCTTCCCAAGATCTAGTCTGAACCTCCTCTCCTTCAGTTTCAAACCATTTCCCCTTGTCCTATCACTAGATCTCCTCGGGAAAATCCCTCTCCAGCCTTCCTGCAGGGTCTCCTCAGCCATCCGAAAGCAATGTTAGAGTGGAGGTACTGATGTTAAGGTAATGCTGAGAAGTTTAAAGAGTCTTTACCAGCTTCATCTCTGCTTCACACATGAAACCGAGTTACAACCTTCCACCTGCCCAGATCCCAGGCAGACGCCCGCCTCCTTTGGTCTCACAATAGTGTTTTCCTACGTTTTGTCCTTTGTCCCCTCTGTGGTGGGAGAGGACAAGAGGGGAAATTACTGGACTATAAAGAGGAAACAGTGACACTGACAGCACTCAGAGCTGTGAAAGGCACAAAGTAAACACAAAGGAAAACCACTTTTTCCTTGTTTGTTGAGGCCTTAGAGGTACAATTTGTTTTGAGCCAGAGGGGGCCCAAGACATGTTTACAGCTGGCAACAGCGCTGGCAACAGCAGTGGCTTTTTCCGCCTGTGGCCCTTTGAACAGGTGTAACCTGAAACAAACATGCCCATTGGTAGTCTGATGGGTTCTGAACACTGAAGTATCCATACAGGCTGGGGGAAGACCTGCTGGAGGGCAGCCCTGTGGAAAAAGACCTGCGGGTACTGGGGGATGAAAAGCTGGCCATGAGCCACCAGTGCGCAATTGTAGCCCAGAAGGCCAACAGCATCCTGGGCTGCATTAAAAGCAGCGTGGCCAGCACTGAGAGAGTGGATTCTGCCTCTCTACTCTGCTTTTGTGAGAGCTCACCTGGAGTCCTGTGTCCAGCTCTGGAGCCCTCAATACAAGAAGGATGTGGAGCTGTTGCAAAGGATCCAGAGGAGACCACAGAAATGCTCAGAGGGCTGGAGCACCTCTTTTATGGTGACAGGCTGAGAGAGCTGGGGTTCTTTAGCCTGGAGAGAAGGCTCTAAGGGGAACTTTTAGCAACCTCCCAATCCCTGATTGGGGCCTGTCAGAAAGCTGAGGAAGACTGTTCACAAGGGCAGGGAATGACAGAATACGCAGTTCATGGTTTGAAGCTCTGAGCATTATCAAGCCTTCCTCTGGATATACGCCAACAGGTCCACATCAACCAAGTACACCAAATCCTCCACAAGCCTAATTATCTTCACAACATATCTCTCATCTATCAGCTTCCATTTAAAAGAACCCTTCCAGTGCAAGGGGAAACCACATTTGGAAAACAGTAAGTACTGGAGTGGAGCATCCTACAGACAGAAACAAAGCTGGTTGCTTTCATTAATCAGAGCTGCTCCCTTCACACAGGCAAACCTTGTTTCTCCGCAGAACAAAGAAGTCACAGCACACCAGGAAGAAACAATAGCTTAAGGAAAAACAACAGCTGGCAGAAGCAAAGTGGGTGTTTTCCTGTTGGAAAATGCAAGCCTCCTGTTTTGCCGCATTCTGAATTATTATATTAAAAACCTTTCCCCTCAAACAACAATAAAGTGAGACTTACTTTACCCTAAGTGCTGGAAGAGGGAAGAGAAGCTTGTTGGAACAAGGGGGAAGGGGAAGCTCAGTGGTCCTACCTCACTTCCATGTTGTTTCAGAGTTTATGACCACTGTGACAGCAGTCACAATCTTGCAGAGCAACTGGCAGCTCTGACAAAGAACGTTCTTGGCTCAGTGCGTAGAGCATGGGGCTCTGAATTCCTGGGGGGGGGGTCATGGCTTCAAGCCCCATGTAGGACATCGTGAGACAGTACTGTAGGCTTACCCTGCTCCAGCAGGGGGGGTTGGGCTTAGATAATCTTTCAAGGTCCCTTCCAACCTGTAACCTTCTGTGATTCTGTGAAAGTGCTGATAAAACTTGGCTAGAGGCTCCACAAAGAGCCTCCCAGATTCCCTCTTGCTGGGAGTACCTTTACAGCACCATGAGGCCCTGACAGACTACAGCAGGCTCTGGACAGTGAGAAGCATCAAGAATGCTCCCAGAAGCAGCACACCATGTTCACACAACCTGGGAGACGCATGCTCTCACAGCACAGGAATAACTTTATAACACAGCAATCCCCAAGAAAGGGGGCTGCTCTCACCAGTTGACCAGGAAGAACTGAACAAAACTGCTTTCTACAACTAAGAAGGAAAAGCAGTTGAAGCAAAGAGAACAAACAGACACTTTTATTGCTCACCTTTTATACAACAGCACACCTTCAGCCATTTTCTTTCACAGCTTGACAATGTCTATGTACACAAACACCCCAGCAAGAAGCATTATGTTGCTTTCAGTAAAGAAAAAATACAAACCCAACAAACAAATAACATTAGAGCATCAAACTCAGCCAGGCTTTGTTTTCTGCAGCAATAATAAAAGGGCTTCCTCCAGGCAGGAACTCATCTTCCCAGGCCGTAGTGCATTTCTTTATAAAGACAACCCCCAAAACAAATTGCCCTAGATTTGCTGAGCCAGTGGTATTAACTTACAAAGAAAATAAATTTCAGTTTGATTTCCTCTGCCCCCCCCCACCGCGAGCTGATTTCAAGTAAGTTAGGTTTGAAAGAGGAGCAACCTGTTTTGGATGGAGGTCAGTCTGATTTGCTACACCTACCTACAGGCCTACACACACAAGGGGATCACAAATTAGCTTAGTTTTAAATGATCTTGGCAGATTTTGGCAGCATTCAGTCTTCAGAGTTGAGCAGGTGGGGAGAACTTTGTTTAGTGGGAGATAAGGCTACTGAATGCAACATCCACAGCAGAGCTCATGTAATAGACACCAAACCTGTCTGGCAGAGAGAGACCGCCACACTTGTGCACATCTGTTAGATCTTCAGGATCAAGACCAGAGGCTAGCAAGCCAAGAACACTCAGAACTGGTGGTAGAACATGACTAAGCAATTGTAAGGGGGGGGGAAAAAATAAAAATCACTGCAATTCTATTGTGTGTGATAACAGGTAAGATTTGATCAGGTCTTGGTATTTCTCTAAATCAAAGCAGAAGGGAAACAGCAGATATTAAACACAGCAGGTTTGGAGCAGAGGGAATGAATTCAACATCTAAAAAGCAGGGCTACTGGTTGATGTTTAGGGTGCAGTGAGTAGTGATGGTACACTGAATTCCGACAGGTGGGAGGAGACGTCTACAGAAAGTTGCACGCTGCTCAGGGCAGAACATCTCACTCAAAGGGATTCTACCTGCCACATACAAACCTGTGCTCATTCAAGCAGGAATTAAGCCAGGCCTCTAAAACCAGGTTTCTATTACATGAGATCTGCTGAAGCAAAAGTTTTTAGCAACCTCAGCTTGTGAAGTGTCTTCCTTGTCCAAAGCCAGACTGATTATACTGATAACCTCCATGCTGGAAGTGCTGCTCAAACTGCCCCCCTTGATTAAAATTCTGTCCACCTCTGCCTCCCCAGCCTCCTCCTTGACCTCCACGGCCACCACGACCGCCACGGCCACCCCTTCCTCCTCCACGCCCACTCCCTCGGTCACCGTGGGACCCACCATCTTGATATCTATTGTCTTGTTGGTAGCCGCCACCACCACCCCCTTGGTAGCCACCTCCTGAATACGAAGACGACTGGTAGCCACCATAGCCTCCTCCTTGGTAGCCACCACCATGGTAGCCACCTGTTTGAAAACCTGAATCTCTGTAGTTACTCTCCCTGTAGCTGCCATCTTGGTAGCCACCACCTCCAACATCTGTCCAACTTCCTTGAAGTTTGTTTCCTCTTCCACCTCTGGTACCATGATCATAACCACCACGTCCTCCTCGTCCCCCTCGATCATGATTTCCTTGTTCATGACCTCCTCGCCCTCCATACGATGAGTCATAGCCTCCTCTTCCTCCTCGGTCGTGACCCCCGTGGTCATAACCTCCTCGCCCTCCATACGAGGATTCGTAGCCACCTCTTCCTCCTCTGCCGCTGCCCTGCTGTGAACCACCCTCTGGTCTTTTCTGCCACGGTGGCATCTCCGGAGGAGGAGGTTCAATTTCATTGGGCCTTCCTCCTCTGTCAGGCACTCTGCCCATCAGCACCTGCACGGGAAAAGGGAGAACTGCTGTAGGAGCTGTAAGACTGGTAGGAAGAGTTCAGGTGTACTGACACACACCGCAGACAGCAGCCGCTCAAGAGTTCGAACATCCAGAGGATTTCACCACAGAAAAATTGTGTCTGTTTCACTGGAACAGATCTTTGTCTCCAATCAACAAAAATGAAACAGGGATTATCTAGCAATCCAAGCACTGCTGACAAGACAAGTCAGGATACTTAGGTTTCCTGTTCAAACAGTGAGTGCATCGGTAGAGGCAGAATTGACAGTCTTTCTCTGAACTCCTTACCTGTGCAGACTGCTGATCCCTGACAACTACACGCACAGTGCAACAGTTCTTTCTCCTAACTGGTGCTCTGAATTGACACAAAGTCAGCGGCTTAGTAAAAGCCGCTCAAAACACTCAAAAATCCACCTGTTGGTGTTAAGCAGCATTGATCAGCTGAGCAAGAGTCCAGCAGTCTTAAGTTGTCTAAGGGTGCAGAGTCAGGATGAATTCAGCAGGGTGTAAAATGGTACACGAGGTGTTCACTGCTTCGTGTTTTAAAACTTCCTTTAAAGCTTCCACTGAAGTTCTTCTGTCATTACAAAATGGTTTGGATTGGAAGGGACATCACAGATCATCCAATCCCAACTACCTGCCATGGGCAGTAACACCTCTCACTGGACCAGGATGCCCAGAGCCCCATCCAACCTGGCCTTAAACATTTCCAGAGATGGAGCAGCCACAACCTCCCTGGACAACCTATTTGAGTGTCTCGCCTGCCCCATTGTAAAAAAATTTTCCCTTGGTCTAAATTTCCCATATTTAATTTCAAACGATTACCCCTTGTCTCAGAGTAACAGGCTTTGCTGAAAAAATTGTCTCTATTCTTCTTAAGAGCCCCCTTTTAGTACTGAAAGGCTGTAGTAAGGTCTACCTGGAGGTAAACCAGGCTTTTGTCCAGGCTGAACCACTTTGTTACCTCACACCTTTGCTTTTACAGCTTTGAACCTTGTTACTTCATGTTACTGTCTTGGAAAGCATTTAATACTGATAACAGAGGGAAGTGAACAGCAATGGGATGAGCAACAGAGCAGGACTGCATTCCTAGGAAAACACACATAGGGTCTGGCGACACAGTCACACCTATCTTCCCACTCCATTTCTTACATTTCACACTTCAGCCGAACTAAACGGATGCAAAAACTATTGGGGTAGAAGGAGTGTGGTCAAATCAGTACTCCACCATTCCATCCTAAATTAACTTCATCTCAAATACTGTTGGTAGCCTGAAGGCTGAAAAGCATCCGCGCACCCCCACAAACTTTGAAGTACCAAGCTACTGAGCTTCAAGGTCAGCACTTGTAGCTCTGTGAGCCTCCTGCTCCCATAAAATCCTAACTTTTGAAACAAGCTGCTTGTCCAAATCAATTCCTACTAAGTCACTATTGAATTAAACCTCTTTTATTTGTGTACACGTGGGAATCTAACTTGGGGGACCCTTGCTTGTAATCTCAATACGTTCTCCCTCCTGACCCAGACTACAGCATCGTCGCTGTGTATATGTTATTGCAGGCACAATGACAGAGTGAGTTAGCAACAGTGTCATGACACCAGTCATTCTGATGACAAAACAGACTACTCCAACTGAAAGTAATCCAGATATGTCAGCAATTTGTTACTACCCCTAAGGGCACTGTGAACCTAACAAGGTCAAATTGCAGTTCCAATGACGTGCTGGTGTGTGGAGTATGTGAACACACAGAAGGACAAGTCTCTTATCCTGTACTTTCGAATTCCACTTATAATCCTAGAAAAAGTAGGATTTCTTACTACTCTCAAATTACTGCAGTATTCCTAATGGAGCAAGCCATCTGTCACCAAAGGTACCTTGTTAATAGCACAGGCAGTTTTCTCTCGGATGGACCCACTGCTTGTTCGCATAATCTTTGACAGATCTTGCCGAGCTGCCAAGAGATTCGCAACAGAAATAGTGCACTTAGTAGATAAAAGGGCCCGTTTGGGCTGGTAGACTTTTGCCAGTTTTTCTGTTTGACTCTGTTGGAAAGAAGGAAAACAAAAACCAGTCAGCTAAAGTGAAAGGAACAGAACAGGGCAGCTCATCAAAAGAATCAAATTGACACTGAAGGACAAGACTGTACTGCAAACAACAAAAAACAAACAAGTAAGAATCAGTGCAACAAAGCCAGCCTTAGCCAAATTACTTCCTTGATATAGATTAGGCTAGTACCACCCCATTTACAACATGGCAACAGCAGTAGGCACTCTTTCATACTCTCCACTCTAGTCAGCTGCCTCAGGAAGTTCAGAAGACATCAAGAGGTACTAGCTGGACCAAAGCTCTTAAAGTCCTTGCTCTCATTCAGTCCCACATCTCCCCATTTGCAGTGTCCAAGACACAAACAAGGCCCTACGCATCAGCTTTGCCTTGTATACAACTTCTCTTAATCCACTGCCTTCTGGCATCAGCCACTGCAGCTTTCTGACCACCTCGAACCTATGATAGCTCTTCCACTGACAGACACAACAGAGATCTGCATTATGAGTCAGGAGTCAAGAAAATGAGTTACATCTCTCTTCAGGTATCAGCGTGTAGTGGGTGATGCACTCAGGATACAACCAACTGCAACCTGCACACAAAGGGATGCTTTTTGTCCAGACCTTAAGTGACAGCACTGGAGATGAACAAATCAGGTTCTCCAATCATTTCCTGACAGTACAAGAACTTAGGAGCATATTTTAAATTCCCCTGATCCTGATCCTATCTTCCATCTATAAGCAAAAAAGGAACAGGGAAGACTTGAGAGTGCATATTTCCAAGAGACTCGGTGGCAAGTTTTTATAACCAGTGGCTTCCACTTCCAATACAAAAGTTAACTGGTGATTTAATCAAAAGGAAGAAGCACATCATTTACCCAACAGAAGCAGGATTCACCAGAGAACGAGGATGCTTTCCCTCGGCAAGTTGGAGCTCTGAGCACTGATATTATTTTTCCAGGTGAAACTTGCCCTGTATTTCTGTAAACTTACCACCCCCTCTCTCAAATAATAAAGTCATTACTGGCGTTTCTACTCTCTGGAGAGGTAACTACTGAGCTGTACTATTGAATTCTGATACTTATCAAATGTGAAATTAGATTTTTAGAATTTATCATCATGTATTAAGGCATTGCTAAAATGTACTGTTAAACCAAACTGTTCTGGAATACCAGAACCACAGTCTCCAATCTGGTGTTGTTATGGTCCCAAAGCATGTAGATTAGCATTTCAACAGGTATAAATGCTCATACAAAATCTGTGGAGTTTGTAACAGGACTTCCTGTAACTGGTCAAGTTAAGAAACCTATGACAATTATAGAAAACCAACATGGATTTGGATGCCAAAGGTGTAACAAAAGTCCTTGTTTTTTCCCCTAATCCGTACTTCTGCCCATTTTCCTTCACAATCAAAAGATTCAATCAATCAGACAGCTCTTTAATCACCTACTAAAAAACCTGAAGATACGAAGTTCAAGAGACCATCCACCCACAAAAATCCCACAGGTGATGAAACAAAGGGGAGAGGTCAATGTTTATAACTGAAATACAGTTTCATTTTTAATAAATCATTTATCAAGAAAAAACACCTGACGATTCATGTCAGAGTTTCTCCCTAAGAGTTCATCCAGCACAGCAACATAATTAAGGGCATGCTAGCAGATCAGGCAGCAAAAAAAGGGTATCACAGAATCACAGAACATTAGGGATTAGAAGGGACCTTGAAAGATATCTAGTCGAATCCCCCTGCCAGAGCAGGATCACCTAGACCAAGCTGCACAGGAACATATCCAGGCAGGTTTTAAACATCTCCAGAGAGTATTGTTTTTTAAAGTTCTCATTCCTTTTTCCACTATGAAACACAGGAAATAGAGAAAGTGTGTAATGATTTTTGAAGCAGAATACCTATCACACACCCAGAAAGGACAGCTGTCATGTCACAGCCACTTGTGTGGTTCAAAGACAAAGGATGCACTGAAAATATTACTACAAGGTCAAAACAAGCAGCAACTTGACAGCTTTTCTCGTGTGCGAGTGAGGAGTTGTGCTTCCAAAACACTTGGAGTTAAAGAAACCTGGTCACTGCGGACCTCACAAAGGCAAGAAACGGATGGGCAAGAAAATGCTTTTCTTCAATCACACAGACACAGCCCCCAGTGATTCACATTATGCAACTCTGAAAGGAAATGGCTGGATCAGTGCTCTCCCCTTGCTATTTTGTCCCAGTGGCCTATTTAACCACATCTTTTGGCTTCAGCGTAGAGTTACACATGGTCTATCTCCCCATTTTATACACTGTTTTAAAATCCAACACATCAGTTACAAGTTAGTCAGCTTACATCATTATGAACTTCTTCAGACACTCAACTCAAACCCAGGCTACTCCTGTGGTTATTTCATACTCACTAAGGACCAGCCAACAAAGCACTTTTCCAGAGATACTCATTCTAAAGCAGTACCATCAGCCAGATGGTACAGCAAGCTGTTCATACCTTCGCTCTATCTGACCAACCAAAGGACTGCACAGTAACATCCAAACGTTTCACTAGCAATTTTCTTCGGACTTCATATTCGTTCACTATGGCTTGATTAATTGCTTCAATTTTTTCCTGAAACAAAAATGTGCAGACACGACTTACCAATCACAGATAAAATGTTTCTACTGAAAACAGTAAATTATATGGATGGAAAAGAAGACAACAGACATATTAAGCAGGGTTTAAGGTCACAGTTATCAAATGGGCTCACAGCAATCTAAGCCTGATGACACTGTTTTCCTGAAGGTTTCAAAAGCCCCATTATCTTTAATGTTCAGAATTCTTCTATTTCTAACAGCACAGCTGTCTGTCTGTCTGTCAGGAGGGACATAAGAACTTTACACCCTCCTGAAGCACTTCTCCATATCCATGAGGACGGAAAAAATGAAAAAGTGAAAATACTTCACATCACAAGGTGAAGGAGAGGCAAGGACACTGGTTAAGTCCTAGGAACAAGGACTTCTTAAAAAGTATTAATCTTAAGGACAAAGACAGAGAACAGATAGAGACCTAAAAGTAAGTACTGTAAGATAATCTTGATTAAAGCACAGTCTTCACAGACAAGGAAAGTCCCTGTTGGGAAAAGTGACCTCTGGAAACACACCTGGCTTTCAGAGCAACAGCTGAGATACCTACCATTAAGGAAATTATTTAGGTATTGACAGAAGCATGGCTGGAGGGTATTATGGAACGCACTGCCAGCCTCAACAATGTAAGCACTGAAGGAAGTAGACTGTTGGGTGTAGATGACCTTCAGCCATAAGCAGGAGATACAAAAGAGTATCTAACCAGACATTATCCTTTTCAGAGGGTGACAAAGCACAGCTGGAGATGACTGTGGCTCTGTCAGCTGGGCATGCAGCCTCCTCCAGCTCCCACCTGAGCTCTATCTGCTTCTTGGAGAAGAGAGTCTGAAGGAAGCAGACTACTACCACAGGATACAAAGAGATGAGGAAATGAGAGTGACACACAGGTTAGCTGAAAAGAAGCCACATGAGATTATGCACCCCACTGACAGATACATTCTAGGTCAAGCTTGATGGAGATAAGCAGTCTGTTCTAGACAGAGACACCCTTGCTTGTTTTAGCGGGGCTTGGACTACATGACTTTTAGAGGTCCTTTCAACCCAGTACTATGATTCATAAAAATCACAGACTGGATCAGGATGAAACAGACCTCAGAGATCATCTACTCCAATCCCCTGCCATAGGCAGCAACACCTCTCAACCAGATTTGGTTGCCCAAGGTCTCATCCAACCTGGCCTTGAACACCTCCCAGAAGGGGGCAGCCACAGCCCCTCTGGGCAATCAATTCCAGAGTCTCTCCACCCTTGCACTGAAGAACTTCCTAAGATCTAGTCTGAACCTCCTCCAGTTTCAAACCATCTCTCCTTGTCCTATCACTAGATCCCCTTGGGAGAAGTTCCTCTCCAGCCTTCCTGCAGGTTTCCTTCAGGTATTGGAAGGCAGCTATAAGGTCTCCCACCGAGACTTCTCTTCCCTAGGCTGAACAACCCAAGGTCCCTCAGCCTGTCCTCATAGCAAAGGTGCTTCACCCCCTAGATCATATTTGTGGCCTCTGGATGTTCTCCCAGTTCTACGTGGTTCTACGATCTCTGGAAGACTAGGTTGCACAGCCAGCCAGCAAGGGACAGGAGAGGAAGGGTTAAGCTGCTGCACACACATTCAGTTTGGCATCATCACTGTAAAACCACCTTCATTTTGGAAAACTGTTGCTTGCATCTGGACACATAGATTCACAAGCCTGAGATTTTACCGGTCGCTGAACATCTATTGTACCAACATATACACAAAATGCTGTGAGAAACTGCTGCCTTGTTTTCCAAAAAGAGATGAAAAAATTACTTTTGCAACACTATACACAGAATCAGGACCAATACGTCCTGCATCTGAAAAAGGGAACCAAGCTCCAATACCTGCAACTCCTTACCCAGTGAGCTGGTCCCAGCTGTTTCTTCAGTAAAGGTTTTCCAACGTGATTAGGAGGAACTTTTGCTAAGGTTTCCTTCAACTGTTAGGAGACATTAAAAAAACAAGCATTGAGTAAAAAAAAAAAATTAGCCTTTCAAGATTCAAATTACAGGACATGACTCTTGAAGAATCACAGATGTGATAGAGCAACCTCTGAGTTGTTTTCTCTGGCACAGAGAATCAAGCATGCTTCTTTTTTTCTATTTCTGATACTCTTGGCTCTAATAATTAAGAGTAGATCTACAGAGTATATAGATCTATTCTCACTATATGGACTACAGAGTAGATCTACAGTTCAAACAGAAAGATTCCATGAGACACAGCTTCCCTCAGAGGGGTAACTATTAGCATCACCTTTCTAATGCCGATAAAAACCCACACTTGTACTGAAAACATTCTATTAGGACTATGCTAAACATAACAGGACCTAAAGAAGGACTCCTCTGCACTATCAAAAGGAGAAAATCCTCAAATTCAACTGGCATTTTACAATTTTGGACACAACTTAGGTTATCTTTCCCACCTAAAAACTTCTGAGGGCTTCAGAAAGAAGAAATGGAATAGCAGTGATAAAACCTTTGACCAAAGTAGGCTGGAGTTGTGAAACTGAAATCCACTGCTGCAAAGTACATTTTTCAGCTTCCTTGGTTGTTCGTTCTAGCAGTTGATTTTACACAACCCGTGACCCAACTTTCCATAGAGGCTCAGCCCAAAGTGTTTCATGTAAAAGCGAAGTGCTTCAAAACAGGTGCATCAGCAGTTTCTCTTTTTAAGGTGGCAGGTCATTAACAGAGTCTTTTAACAGAGTCTTTAAGGTGGTGGGTCATTAACAGGTCATTAAAAACCTACTCCAAACTGTACTATGTGCAAAAGGAAAAGGTAGTGTGATTTTAACTTGCTAGACCAGAACACTGTAATTTTAAAACACAGGAAACTTTAGGACGGACTCGTTGTAACTACCAAAGTCATCAAAACTACACTTTGTTATTTAAGTTTTAACATTTTTTCTCAAATTTGTAATGTCTTCTCATCAACAAAGTGAAAGAAAGCTTTTCAGCTACTCATCAGCTTTACTTTCTCCTTCTCAAACACTACTGACATCTCCAGTGTTCAGACTATAGGCACCACAGCTACACACTATTTTCACAGAATCACAGAATGCGTCCAGTTGGAAGAGACCTCTAAAGGTCATCTAGTCCAACCTCCTACAACAAGCAGAGACATCTCTCACTAGAACAGATTGCCCAGAGCCCCATTCAGCCTGACCTGGAATGACTCCAGGGATGAGGACTCCACTAATCCTCTAGGCAGCCTGTTCCAGGGATCCCTCACCCACAGATTCAAGAACTTTTTCCTCGTGTCCAGCCTCAATCGGCCCTTTTCCTGCTTCAAACCGTGATCCCTCATCCTATCATTCCCTGCCCTTGTGAACAGTCTTCCTCAGCCTTCTGAGAAGCCCCTTTCAGGGACTGGAAGGTCACTACACACTTTGGGTAAAAGTCCCTTTGACATCAACTGGAGTAACTAAATGAAAAATTCAAGGGAAAAAAAGCACTGCTTGTGACTCTTGAATGTAACTGAAAACAGGCTCCAACCCTGCAATTTACTAAGTAACTTTATCTTTGTTTGGATTGAGACAAAACTGAGCAGCCCATCATCTCACAGCAAACTGAAAACCTGACATTTACAGAGCTCCTTCCAAATGAGTTCAGTAAACACTGCGTGATTTTCTGAAGAAATCCTGTAGGTCAGAAATTCCTGCTGTACTTTATGAAGCTCTAAGGACTGTTTGGGTTGTGGGTGTTTTTTAGTACAACCACTATTTTCTACCTACTAAAGAAAACAGAACTAGAGTTTTCTATGTAGTAACTATTTGATGTCCATGACAACATCAAAATCAGAAAACACACTGCTTCCATTCTACACCTTGGACTTCTGCTGGAAAATCATCCTCCTCTGGAAGAAGCAACTAAAAGTCAGAAAGTCTGACCGTAATAATATCTGTTCTCTAAAGTCCCCAAAGGTTCTCTTCTGCTGCTCTGCTCTCTCTGGTCCTGCAAGATAAGTCACTTAACATAACTTAAGCACCTTCTGTCCCCCACCTTGGCTCTGTGTACTGCACAGTCTATTCCACTTAGTTTCTCTGCTTCATAAAAATCACTCAAACAAAAGTAAATTTCTTTAAAAAACAAACCCCAGCAAGCTGAAAGAGCATAAGGAACACTCACATGTAAAGGAAAAAAACCCAAATGAAACCACAAGAACTGATGGAACCTTAAACTTCCTGTTAATTACAACTCCTTCTCACCTAAATATTTTTAGAATAGTAGGTTCCTGTAAACATTTATTTAAGTGTATTTCTTGAAATATAGTTACTCTTAACATTCTTCCTGAAGACTACCATCACCATTTGCCAGGTGTTGTGTAAGAAGGGATGACCTTAAAACCTAGAGGAGAGTAAGAAATACCTTAACCCAGAATGCAATGATAGCAGTAGTCCCTGACCTCATGCCTTGGCATGGAAAAAGCCTTTACATTCATTTCCAAACTCATGAAGCCTGACACACTCAGCAAACCACTTCAACTCTCCTTCACAATTTAAACACTGAAATTTCCTAAGACACTAATCTCCTCCTGGCAGCAGAACTATTTTTCATCAAAACAGTAACATCATCAATATTCTCATTTTGTTCCTTTGGATCTTACTTTTTTTTCAATTCCACTGAAGAACTGGAACATTGTTATGTTGGCTGGCGGCTTGGACATGCCTAAAGCAATACATATGCCTTTCAGCTCCTGAAAGACTTCACTGCCACCTCCTTCCTGGGCTTTTTTAGGAGGAGTGTTCACACACAGCATTCTGGCAGCTTCCAGTTCTGAGATGAGGTATGCTGGAGTAAGAGAAATCACATTTCATCATCAGATATAGCCAAGTGAAATTAGATTAGAACCAGTGAGAATTTGAGTGCTCACAATAAACAAATGTGCAAATGGGACTGCTTTTGAAAGGGTGAGAGCTGTAATTTTGGTATCCACAGAATGGTCATACTTCCAGTAAGCACTGAGCCCAGTGCTAGAAACACAACAAACAGGGGAAAGGTCTAGCACAACCAATCAAAATCTGGAAAAAAATCCCTATGATTCCAACAGATATTAATCCCAGAGTTCAGTACAGCACAGTTCCTTTCCCTCAGGCTTTACCCAGCAAAGACAGGAGACCAGGAAATAAGTGGGATAAGGGACTGTGGCATGCACGTCATGCTACACAAGCAAGTATTCTTCAAGGGTCTAGGAAACAAAGCAAGGAAATTAATAGAAATAAGTGAAATATTGGACAAATGTCCTTTACTTCCCCAGCAAAGTGCTTTTAAAAGTACTGTGTGAGAATTCAGGTTTATCATTCCAGAAAGGTAGGCAGTAACTGATAAAATAGAAACTAGGATACCTGCAGTGCTCTGCAATATCAGAACTGTGAGAGTCACTGAATTTTAATGATTTTATCAAACAAACAAGAAAAATAAATGGATTTCTGAACAAGCTACACACTCAATGTTTCAGCAGTGTCAGTTACCATGATGTAAATTTAGCACTCGGGCTTTGCTTGCAATTGTCATCGCTTTAACAGTTTGAATTGAAAAAACCATACAACACTTGTAACACGAATCATCCTGGGAGATCACAGCAGTAATTTAAACAATTATTCCAAAACTAAGGACTGAAAAATAGATACTGCACAGATAAAACCAAACTTGTGAGCAGGCACATGAACCCACGGCCAGACAAAAGCAGCTTCCTATCCATACAAGGGGGACAGATCAAAAGACTAAGAAAAGAACAAAGCATTTTCATGATTTCTAGCATTTATTCTAGTTCTCCAGAATATCATCTCCTAAAGACACACAGCACCTTACAAATTAGGGAATTCTTAAAATACACAAAACAGTGAAGACTCCCTTGTAAGATCTGTCAGTGCTGCTTTTACACAGATACTAAACTCACTCTGTCTGACATTTTTTACCACGCTGTCAAAAGAAATACAGATTGTCTCTTTCTACTCATCTTCATCCCACTGCTGAAATACAGGAACTACTCCAACTCACTTCTTTCATCTCTGCTGCAAGCAGAACTAAATTTTGTTTTGACAGGTTAAATAATCAGCAGCAACTGAGAAAGCAACTAAAACATTCCTTCCTCATGCTGAGTTTCAGATTGATTTAAATCAATATTACAACTTCTAAGTCTCAGTTGTAAACTTTTTTTAATGTAAATAAATCAGCACCACACACTTTTTCCAGATTTAAGTACCAATTCTTCTCCTCTAGCACTTCCTAAGCATGGAAAAAAAACCATTTTTGCCATTGAGATCTTGTGGGTGGAAAAGTAAAGGGCAAATATCATTGCTACTGCTAAATTTCAATCAGCAGAAAGCAACACTGAAGCTATTAGACAATCAATAGAACTAGGAGGTGGGAAAAAACTCTTCCTTTTTCACAACTCAATTGTTGTCAGGGTGCAGGAAAATGTGAGTCTTATTGTACCTTGCAAGGCACTCTGGTGAGGGCTCAAAAATCATCGCACCTGATTGGTAGTGGTCATTTCCACCACCCTTCTAAATGAATCAGAGGCTAAATCCTGGCCGAAGTCATCAAATTATTCCCTTTTTGTACCTTCTGAGAAGTAACAGACAGACTTTTTGCCAGTGAATGTGACAAAGGTTAATACTCAGAACACATTTTTCATCATTAGTTGTCCTACAGAGTGACTGGTAAGTTAGTGAGACCTAAAAGCATGACTTTCTAAAGGGCAGGGAAAAAGAATTTGTAATTTGAGGTAGCTGTTCCTCTGTACTGTAGTAAAAACCTCGGTATCCCATCAAGCGTAAGAAACAATCCTATGATTCTTGCACAAAACCAGGTCTGCTTGCAAGCACACTTTTAACCTACTAAGCAGCAAGAGGCAGTTCTTTTGATTATGAAGGCGTTTCGTCACATCTCCTGATGTTAAGGATGCATACGGGCAGTTCATTTCAGACAGCAACCCACTCATTTCGAGTTGGAACTCTTCTGCTTCATTTGGACCTTAAAAGGAAAATAATAACAATCTGTTAACAGCTAGTGGTTAGAATAAATTTGTTCATTTTAAAAACCAATACATCATGCTTTTCCTCAGTTGCTGTTTAACATTAAAACCTGGCTTTTAATGCAAGCCAAACACATCCTTTGGGTTTCTCAAAGAAATTACACAATCTTGGGCCCAGGACATTTATAATTTCTGTAACATTATGTTTGAGTGGCACCTTTTCCCAGCCACTGGCAAATTCTACAGTGAAAAGTGACAGAAAAAAAAAAAAAAAAATTCACAAATGGGTAGCTTTGGTACCAACTAACTCTTCCCACTAGACAAGTTCATGACCTCTCAAGGTTCTACTGCTTCCCCATGAAGTGTGTGGCTTTAAATTGTATCAGGGGAGGTTTAGACAGATCTTAGGGTGAAGTTCTTTCCTGAGAGAGGGGTTGGTCACTGGAACAGGCTATCCAGGAAGGGTGGAGGAGTCAGCATCCCTGGAGGTGTTTAAGAAACAAGTAGCTAGAACACTTGGGACTATGATCTAGGGGTTAGGTAGATGTTGGGATAAGGGCTGGACTTGATGATCCCTTTCCAGCCATAATGATCCCATGATTCTACGATTTTTCAACCTATTTCACCCTTTAAAATAATTAAGTCCTGTAAGCCAAGTCTTTGACTGATACTTGTGTCAGAAACTACTGAAACTAACCTGAATCTGTTAAGTTATACAAACAATTACTATTGACATGTAACTACTTTTCTAGTTTGGAACAAGGACTTAAACCCAAAATGTCCTTTTTTTACAAGCTGAAATGAAGGCAAATGAAGGTAGGACTTGAGAGTCTTGATAGGACTCAATAGGCTTGAATACAGAAGAAAGGTTTTTATCATTGTGCTGACAGAACTCGAACTAAGGGTGAGAACACTCCTGGGCTATATTATTACATTAAATACATAATGTGAACCTTACACTATTAGGAAAGGTAATCTGCTGGATCATTACAAAGAAAGGGAGTCAAACACACTCCAAGAAGGATGGGCATGTCAAGAACACAAAGAGGTAAAGAACAGATGTTGAGGTGAAAGGCAGCAACATTTGGCCACAGAGGAGACTTAAAGTTAAGCTGATACAGGCATTATAATGGCATACATTAGATACTCAGAACCACTGGCTATCAAACCAAGTGAGTACTTTAGCTTGTGCACTGTCATCACTAGCTGACCAAAACTGGTATTTCTGGAAAAGTAAGGTTTGTCCCCTCCATCAGAACAATAAACAAACACTTTCAGGCTCCTTCACAGAGTGTTTCACAATGGGGAAAAATATATAGTCAGCACCGAGTTAAGGTAGAATCATAGAAACATGAGGGATTGGAAGGGACCTCGAAAGATCATCCAGTTCAATCCCCCTGCCACAGCAGGATCACCTAGACCAAGTCATAGAATCACTCAGGGTTAGAAGGGACCACAGGATCATCCAGTTCCAACTCCCCTGCCATGGGCAGGGACACCCCACCCTAGATCAGGCTGGCCAGAGCCCCATCCAGCCCGGCCTTAAACATCTCCAAGGATGGGGCTTCCACCACCTCCCTGGGCAACCCATTCCAGGCTCTCACCACTCTCACAATGAAGAACTTCCTACTCGCACCCACTCTAAACCTACCCATCTCCAGCTTTGCTCCATTCCCCATAGTCCTGTCGCTACCTGACATCTTGAAAAGCCCTTCCCAGCCTTTTTGTAGGCCCCCTTCACATACTGGAAGGCCACAATATGGTCATTTCGGAGCCTCCTCTTCTCCAGACTGAACAGCCCCAATTCTTTCAGTCTGTCCTCATAGGAGAGGTGCTCCAGCCCTTTGATCAGCCTCGTGGCCCTCCTCTGCACATGCTCCAGCATGTCCACATCCTTCTTGTAATAAGAGCTCCAGAACTGGACACAGTACTCAAGGTGGAGTCTCACTGGGCTACAAGTGCACACTGCTGGCTCATGTTGAGCTTTTTGTCCATAAGCACCTCCAAGTCCTTTTCTTCAGGGCTACTCTGCATTCAGTCACTGCCCAGCCTGTATTTGTGCTTAGGATTGCCTCGACCCAGATGCAGGACCTTACACTTAGTCTTGTTGAATCTCATCAGGTTGGCTTGTGCCCACCTCTCCAGTCTGTCCAGGTCCCTCTGGATGGCATCTCTGTCCTCCAGTGTGTCTGCTCCACCACACAGCTTGGTGTCGTCAGCAAACTTGCTGAGGGTGCACTCAATGCCTCTGTCCATGTCACCGACAAAGATGTTGAACAAGCCTGGTCCCAGGACTGATCCCTGAGGGACTCTGCTTGTCACTGGCTTCCACTTGGACATGGATCCATCGACAACCACTCTCTGGGTGCGGCCATCAAGCCAGTTCTTTACTCATCTAGTGGTCCACCCATCTATCATAACAAGGAAACATGGGCTGCCATCCAGAGGGACATGGAGAAGCTGGAGAAGTGGCCCAGGCAACCCACATGAGGTTCAACAAGGCCAAGGGCAGGGTCCTACACTGGGTCAGGACAACCAGAGGTCACAAAATACACTGTTGGAAAGACCTGCTGGAGAGCAGCCCTGTGGAAAAAGACCTGGGGGTACCAGAAGCTGGCCATGAGCCACCAGTGGAAGGCCAACTGCATCCTAGGCTGCATAAGCAGAAGCACGGCCAGCAGATCAAGAGAGGGGATTCTGCCCCTCTGCTTTACTCTGGTGAGACCTCACCTGAAGGCCAATGTCCAGCCCTGGAGCCCCCAAGACAAGAAGGTTATGGAGCTGTTGGAGTGGGTCCAGAGGAGGTCATGAAAATGCTGGGAGGGCTGAAGCCCCTCTCTTGTGGCGACAGGCTGAGAGAGTTGGAGTTGTTTAGCCTGGAGAGGAGAAGGCTCTGGGGGCACCCTTTTAGCGACCTTCCAATCCCTGACTGGAGCCTGTCAGAAGACTGGGGAAGACTGTTCCCAAGGGCAGGGAACGATAGGACAAGGGGTCATGGTTTGAAGCTGGAAAAGGGCAGATTGAACTGGAGCTGGACATCAGGAAAAAGTTCTTGAATCTGAGGGTGGGGGATCCCTGGAACAGGCTGCCCAGAGAGGTGGTGGAGGCCCCATCACTGGAACCATTCCAGGTCAGGCTGGATGGGGCTCTGGGCAATTTGTTCTGGTTACAAATGGCCCTGCTTGTTATAGTGGGGCTGGAGGTCCCTTCCAGCCCAATGTATTTTATGATTCTCTGTAGTTATGAGAATGTTTCCTTAACCACCAGGTACTTCTTAAATGCAAACTGCAAGCAGAAACACTGAAACAAGAATTCTCATGACGTAATGAAAAAACCCAAAACACATAAATGTTTCCCTAAGTTCATCCAAGAACTGTAAATGAAACACCCTGGTTCAGCAATTAACAGAAACCATTTTATTTTAAAAGAAAGGCTGTCTGATTTTCACTATTATTTCAACCTCTACCGGCTGTTCATTAGCCAAGTTTGAGGTGGAAAGCATCCAAAACCTGACAACATCCAGACAATACCTCCTGACACAACAGATTCAGCAGCCATTAGCCCAAATTCTTATGATGTGCATGAACACAGAGTGAATGCAAGTTTACATGTGAATTATGGTTACTTACTGTTAGTTGCCTGCACGTTTTCCTCTAGTTTGCAGAACAGCCGTAGCTCAGACACCAACCATGCACAGAGTTTGGTGAATTCAGGGGAACTAGCTCCATGAGAGACGGCCTGAGCCAGTGCTCCATCATCTAACAATGGACCTTTGTAGCTGGCAAGGCAAACAAAAGCACAGTTCAGCAATAATTGCTATAGCTGATGTCCTCGGATTTAGCTTTTTGAGGACAGTCCTGAGGTTTTAAGACACCTTTAAGGGAGACAGTAAGTAGGGAGAAGGCAGTCTTATTATCCAGGTAGCAGCACTAAGTCAGGGCTTAGCAGAGTAAGAGAAAACATACAGAATTATTTTAATATACTGCCCCCACACCAGAGTCACTAACTGCTGCCTCTTTTCTGAACTCCTCCGTAAGGTCACCCACACAGTCCAGTCAGCTCTTGGCAGACCTCAGCAATGAAGAATCAAATCACGGAAAGACCAAATTAATACGTTATTCTCCACACTTTGCTCTTGCGCTTAACATCACCCACAAGGGATTTGGTCTTCACCCTAAAAGCCTATTACCTCATCCAACCCCACTGAAGAAGCCCTATGCGAAAATAACCTTTACCTCACAGAGCAGCTCAATTAGCAGCACAGAGTTAAACTACTAGTTGGAAGTTGTAATCCGATGTATTACAGGCCTTCTACGTTACACCTTAGTAGGTTAGACAATTCCAAAAGCCTAATTAGAGCAAGTTTCAGCCTCATCCCACAGACATTTAAGACAACATGTACAGGAACATCTGGGACTCTGAACAGAAACATCTGGTCATAGATCAAAGCAGAGAAGGGATGATAAGCCTTTGGCTTGGGATTTAAGTCAGAGGTGATATCAGGGTCCTCCTTCCTGACTTTTTCTCAGATTTTGATGGTGTTATCTCTGACAATCATGACTTAAGCCACAGATCTATCTGGCCAGTGATTCAACTTGCAGATGCGACTGCAGGCAGCTCCCTGCCAAGGGCACATGTTCTGGAGCTACACTCCCCTTTTGGTAATGTTAGGCTGTCTGCTTTGGCTGCTATTTCAATAGTTCAACAAACTGACTTACAAGGCAAGAGGCTGCTATATGAATATCTCAAGCACAAATCCCAAACAAAACAACTCTGTGATGTGCAATGCTATTAACAATAAAACAAACAAGTGATCTATTAGAAATGTTTTCAGTATCTGGTTAGAAAAAATTAAGTCGAACTGTGAAGAGTTACAGAGCTACGGCCAAAGCTGAAAACCTCAAAACATCCCAGTTTTTCCTGAGACAGAGAAACAGAAGGCAGCTGTCTGCGTACCACAGCTCTCCTGAAGTCTTTTGCCCTCAATATTTTGTTTGCAATTACTGTTGCAAACCTTGGATAATAAGACTCCTTTTAATCTGTTTTCTCTGTTTACTTGATTTATTGATGTTAAAACCAACAGCAACACTTTCAGTCTGTAAGTACTCTGATAAGAAACACAAATCACAACTCCTTCAAGCTACATGCCAGAGGAAACAAGACCTCACAGCATCACAGCAGAGACCTTCCAGGTCAGGCTGGATGGGGCTCTAGGAAACCTGGTCTAGTTAGAGTTGTCTCTGCTTGTTGGATGGCGGTTGAACCAGATGGCCTTTGGAGGTCCCTTCCAACCCAACACATCCTATGAAATACGTGACCCCATGTGTTGAGCTTCAGGACTATCTTCGTCAACTTCATCCAGAAACAGAAACTTTCTTAAGAGAACAGTAATTGCAGCCACAAAGTGATTTAAGGGAATGGGGTCACTGCAGAGCTGTTTGCACAGAACCAGCAACAGCAAAAGAGTAACTGCCTCTGGTCTGAGCTCTCAACAGTTTACACACACCCAGGCTTACAGGGCACAGTGTCCTTGCTCTCCCTTTCATGTTTATGTAAGCTTTGAAGACTCTGACAAAACAACAGTTTTAAGAAGCAAAAGCTTCCTTGTGCTGTATTTGTGTTGCTTTCAAAAGGGTATACTAATATTCTGCATTTATAGTGTGTTCTGGAAATCGATTAATTAAATAAAAAATACACAAGTTCTCTTCTGACATCTCTTACAGGGTTTCTTTCTTCTTTCCCCACCCTCAGCCAGGGCCACTCTACAGAACAGAGAAGTTGTCTGCGATGAGACAGCACCACGCAAGAACCAAGGGGTCGAACATCTTGGAGGTCTCTTCCAACCTTAATGATTTCAACGATTCTATGAAATGTTTGCCCAGCGCGCCTGACATCTCAGACCAACTGGCGACTGCAGCCACCACCCCGCTATGGGGCAGCACCTCAGCCCTGAAGAAGAGACCAAGTCCAAACGCTAACTCCGCCACGGCCCCGCCCCGACTCCGCGGCCCTCCGGAGTGGACACAGCGCTCCCAGCACCAGGACCCGCCCACTCGTTTCCGGCCCCCTCAGCGGTCCCTCCCCGCGCCGGGCACCTACCCCAGGTCCTCCAGAGACTCCAGCACATCGTTCTCCAGCAACTCTAGCTCCATCCTGCAGCAGGGCAAGGGGCACGAACCTGCGGACAGTGGCACTCAGAACCCGACACCCGCGCTCCCGCCTCCACCCGCTGGCCCAGCCGTAGTTACATCCCCTACTCCCTTCACCTCCTCTCCCACCTGGTGCCTCAGCGCGGTAGGGAGAGCGCGGAGCGCCTGGTGCCCCCACCCCACGGCCCCACGTACGCTACTCTCACGCTGCTGCACCGCCGAGTGCCGGGCTGGCATGTCCGGGGGGCGGGGCCTGAGAAGCCCCAGGCCTGACCCTTCAACCCACGGCTCCAGACTGCCCGCCGCTATGCCTGATTGGCGTCGCTTTTTCCGCGGCGCTCTCCGCTTACCGTCATGCTAGGCAGTGTCGCTAAACGGAGCCGCGGAACTAAACCTGACGCTGTGGCGCTCACCTGGGGACAGAGACCGGAACGAGCGAAGGATCCCGCGTCACTGTTCAGGCGCCGCGCCAGGTAGCACCAAAAGAAGGGACCTGGCAGTGGTACGCACGCTGGAATGTGCCGCGGTGAGCGGTAACGGGACACCAGGAGGGACAAACTACGCCCGGAGTGAACGCGTTCCCGTCTCGCGGTGGCCTGCGGCACCGCTGCGACCGCAAATCCCAGCAGGCGCGGGGAGGTTTAAAACCCGGGTTAAAGTGCGGGGGCTGGGCTGGGCTAGTGACGTGTGCCTCATTGCCCCCGTGTCCGCGCTCCGGGGCAGGACAGCCGCACACAGAGGGTACAGATGAGCCGTTAGGGATGAGAAACTCGGTGACAGCGGTGTACGGGGTGCTGTTGTCCGTTCTGTAGTTCAGTTCCCTCGTTCTCCTGGGCCTCTGAATAGAATAGAGACGTTGAGGGGCTGGAGCTGGTCCAGAGAAGGGCAACAAAGCTAATGAAGGGCCTGGAGGACATGTCTAATGAGGAGCAACGGAGGGAACTAAGACTATTTAGCCTGGAGAAAAGAAGTCTGAGGGGAGACTTTATTGCTCTTTACAGCTGCCTGAAAGGAGGGTGTGGAGAGGTGTGGCTCAGTCACTTCTCCCAAGTCGCTAGCAATAGGACAAAAGGAAATGGCCTCAAGTTGTGCCAGGGGAGGGTTAGGCTGGATATTCTTCCTGGAAAGGGTCATAGAATCATTATGGCTGGAAAGGACCTCCAGGATCATCAAGGCCAGCCATCAGCCCAACATCTCACTACTCCCAGACCATAGAATCATTGAATCATTAGGGATTGGAAGGGACCTCGAAAGATCATCTAGTCCAATCTCCCTGCCAAAGCAGGATCACCTGGACCAAGTCACACAGGAACACACTCAGGCAGGTTTTAAACATCTCCAATGAAGAAGACTCCACAACCTCCCTGGGCAGCCTGTTCCAGTGCTCCATCACTCTCACTAGGAAGAAGTTCCTTCTCATACTATGTGGAACCTCCTATGTTCCAGCTTACAACCACTGCCCCTCATCCTATCACTAGATGACATTGAGAAGAGCCTGGCTCCATCCTCCTGACACCCACGCCTCACATATTTATAGACATTAATGAGGTCACCCCTCAGTCTCCTGTTTTCCAAGCTCAAGAGATCCAGCTCCCTCAGCTTCTCCTCATAAGGGAAGTGCTCCACCTCCTTCATCATCCTCATTGCCCTGTGCTGGATTCCCTCCAGCACCTCCACATCGCTCTTGAACTGAGGGGCCCAGAACTGGACACAATACTCCAGATGGATGATCCTGCGGTCCCTTCTAACCCTGACTGATTCTGTGACTTGATCTAGGTGATCCTGCTGTGGCAGGGGGATTGGACTAGATGATCTTTTGAGGGCCCTTCCAGTCCCTAATGATTCTACGATTGTATGATTCTATGATTCATCAGGGCAGAGTAGAGGGGAAGAAGAACCTCTCTTGATCTGATAACCACCCCCATTCTGATCCACCCCCAGATGCTGTTGGCCCTCTTGGCCACAAGAGCACACTGCTGGCTCATGGTCATCCTGCTGTCTACCAGGACCCCCAGGGCCCTTTCTCCTACGCTACTCTCCAACAGGTCAGTCCCCAACCCATACCGATACCTAGGGTTGTTCTTGCCCAGATGCAAGATTCTACACTTACCCTTGTTAGACTTCATTACATTTCTCCCTGCTAAGCTCTCAAGCCTGTCCAGGTCTCACTAAATGGCAGCAGTCTGCTGGGGTGTCGGCGACACCACCCAGCTTTGTGTCATCAGCAAACTTGCTGACAGTGCATGCCAATCCCTCATCCAAGTCATCAATGAATAGACTGAACAGGACTGGTCCCAGCACTGACCCCTGGGGCACTCCACTAGATACAGGCCTCCAGCTAGACTCTGTCTCATTGACCACCACTCTCTGACTTCTACCCTGCAGCCAGTTCACCACCCACCTCACTACCCAGTCATCTAGACCACACTGCCTCAGTCTGGCTGCGAGGATGCTGTGGGAGACTGTGTCAAATGCCTTATTCAAGTCAAGATAGATCACATCCACTGCTCTGCCATCATCCATCCACCTGGTTATGCCCTCATAAAAGGCTGTCAGGTTGGTCAAGCATGACTTTCCTTTTGTGAAGCCATGCTGACTGTCCCTAATGACCCTCCTGTCCTTGATGTGCCTGGAGACAGCCTCTAGAACAAATTGTTCCATCACCTTTCCTGGGATGGAGGTGAGGCTGACCAGTCTATAGTTACCTGGGTCCTTCTTTCCCTTTTTGAAGATTGGAATGACATTTGCTGTCCTCAAGTCACTAGGCACCTCTCCTGATCCCAATGACTGAGAAAAGATGATGGAGAGTGGCCTAGCAATGACTTCTGCTGTCTCCCCATCTAGGGCACCTGCAGTTTCAGAGTACTGGTTTTTGAGCACCGCTTCACAGTACATTGTGCATCTGACTAACTAATGTACGGGGCAGAGCTTAACAGTGGCTTTGGGACACTTGGGTTCATGGTTGGTCATGAAGGTCTTTTCCAACCTAAATGATTCTGTAATTCTATGAAATCATCTTTGGCAGGTACAAGGTAGGAACAAGACAGGAGAAGGCATCCTGTCCAGTCTTTATCACCCAGTTCCACAACTGACTTAGGTTCCCCTCTGTGCTGTGGAAACAATCAGCTTCTTGAAAACCAGGTATCTCATGCACGGGGGAAGAACACATGGACTTCAACTTCCCCTGAGGACAGGGAAGAGAGCTTTGCTTCATCGTTCTGTGTCTTGTCAGCTGTTTTTTCCTGGCTACACAGTTTTTCACTACTCAAAGTCTGAAGGGGTGGGAGATGGGAATAGCAACTGTGCAACATCCTGGGCCCACTAGAAAAAAACCACTTGGACATCACAGTTGGCTTTTGTTTTACTTCTCAAACAAGTCCTGTCCCAAGCAGTTTGCTCTTGTGCGTGAGATCCATGACTTTGCAGCTTCACTGCAGCATCCTACCTGGATCTGTGGGAAAAGCCATAAAATAGCTGTTCCGCTACAGGAAGAACCAAGCCAGCCTAAGTGGCTGCTGTCCTGTCCATTTGGCCCATATAAGCCCCTTCCAGCCCTCAGTCCTGGAGGGATATGGGTGTGTAGGGTAGATCTCAGCCAGGTGCTCTCAGGCTGTGACAACAGAAGTTAAGGAAGTTGGCAGCCAGGAGTATTCTGAGAGGAGTGATCTGCTCTGGAGCCAGCTATCAATTAATAAATACAATTGATTTCCTGAGAGTTTGCCTTTGTTGATTGATTTGGTTTGATGTCCTGCATGATGTGAGCTCTGATTGAAAAGACCTTTTCCTCAGTGGTTTCTCTCATGTATAATGAAGCATGAGCTGACACTGCAGCCTTTCCTTCAGCTCTGCACCTAAAGGACCTGCCACTGGTGTGGGGGAGTCTTGTTGAACTTGCCTGGAACATACCACTGAATTTGAAGACACAGTCCCTGATGCTTTAAACATCACTTCCATAGGAAACCTGGCCAAAGATGACAACCTGGAGGTGGGAATTATTTCATTACAGACAAATTCTTTTCATGGTGTTTTCACAGTGCACCACCTCAGGTCTTGCCTGTTTGCTCTGAGGTTGTCAAAATCCCCATGACAGAGGCACCCTGAGACAACATGAAACACACTGGAGTGTTACAAGGTGTGTGTTAAAGTGCTGCTAATCACTTTGGCATCAGAAGCAATTTGTTTAGTAACTTCTGTGAGGGTGCTGCAGGTTTTTCAGAGCACCCTGATAAAGAAGAATCCAGCCACTGTGTTGCTGGTAAAAGTCTGCTGCCAGCTGTATTTCCCAGATGTGTCTAAGAACATCAGTTCTGGCTCAGACCATGGGCTGGTTACCAAATTATTAAGGTATTACTTAAAACCAGATGCCACAGGAAGATCAAGAGCAGGACAAGCAAGGATGACACTTCCTCTAATACTCTGCCAGCCTCTAATTACTTTCAGCTCTCCAGACTCTTCTCAGTTCTTATTGCTGTGCCAGTCAGGTCTTGCCTTGGACGATTACTGGTGGGAGGGCAGAATGGACTGCCTGAGGAATACCACTAGCCCCAGGTCTCCAACTGGATTCTGCCCCGCTGACCACAACGGAGTTCTTTAACCAGCTTCAAATCCACCTTACTGTCCAGTACTCCAGTCCACCTTAAGTCTAGCTGTGAGGATGTCATAGGAGGTGGTGTCAAAAGCCAAAGAAGACCACAACTACTGCCCTCCCTTCATCCATCCATGGAGTTACATCTTCATATAATACTACCAGCTTAGTCAAGTAGGACTTTCCCTTGGTGAATGCATGTTGAGTATTCCCAATAACACTCTTGTCCTTGATGTGCTTTGAAGTGTCACCAAAAACATGTTGTTTCAACACCTTTCCAGGGATGGAGGAGAGTCTGACTGGTCTGTAGTTACCCAGGTCCTCCTTCTTGCTCTGTTGTTTGTCTATACTCTTTTACATACTTGGTAGCTACTGTCAGGAAATTTTTTATGTTGAAACAGCATCACCTCCCTCAGGCAAAATAACTGCAAGGGGAGATGTCTGTGCACAACTGACTAAAAAAGAGCAGGAATAACTGAACATGGTAGCAGTTTAAAAACAGTTTGAAGATTCCAGTTCAAACAGGAGTTTTAAAAAGTCTTTTCCCTTACTTTAAGCAGCAATTCAGAGAGTTGCAGACACTGTTTTACTGTAGGACCATAAAAGCCCTATGAACCAAAAAGTCTCAGAATGCAGCAGCCTCTCTTGCCATTACTAGTCTCTTGAAGTAGCCTGAACATTTTTAATCTTCTTTAGAGAATTATTTTAAAACAAACAACACTCAAGATCCACTGCTATTTCATAGAAGTTTAATGTTTGTTTTTTAAATGACACTGTGGAGTTAAGAGAAATGGAGCATCCACACACAGCCTCTACAGACATGATTTACACGACAGACACAACCACAAACAGCATGTTCAACCCCTGAGAATACAGGAAAAGCCTGATTAATCACATTAATATTAATAATTAAAAGAATGTCCCCTCATGCCAAAGAGAAGAAACACCATTCCAGTCATGCAAAACCGCATCTACCTCCACTTACCAGTGTTCCAGAGCTCCGGTAGTTCCAAGTAACATTTTCTTAGCCTGGAAAGGAACCAAAAGCCAGCAAAGAGAATGGGCTTGTTGCAGCAAAGTCAGTGCTCACCCTAAAATCCTGCTTGCTGAGCAGCTAGTAGGTTTGACTGTCACATTCAAAATCCAGAATCATAGACTCATTTAGGTTGAAAGAGACCTCCAAGATCACCTAGTCCAACCATCAACCCAAGTCCACCCTGACCACTAAACCCTGTTCCCCAGGGACACATCTACATGGTTCTTGAACCCCTCCAGGGACAGCGACTCCACCCCCTCCCTAGGCAGCCTGTTCCAACCCCTGACCACTCCGTCAGGGAAGACATTTGTCCTAATGTCCAGCTTAACCCTCCCCTGGCACAACTTAAGGCTGTTTCCTCTTGTCTTGTCACTGGTGACTTGGGAGAAGAGATAAACCCCCACCTCTCTACACCCTCCTTTCAGGGAGCTGTAAAGACCAATAAAGTCTCCTTGTAAGGAGGATCTACAGCCCTGTTATTGGTTTCCCCTCACATCGAATTCATGCAATATGAAAATCCTCTGATGCAGTCTGGAAAAAGTCTCTCAAGCTTAATACAGAATGAGAAGAGCTGTTGTTGAACACTGTAAATGCAGGCAGTGCACTGGGAGGAGGGAACTGGAGGAACTGGGATAATGAAAAGCTGTGTATTTGATGCTTTGGTCTAGGACACTAACCTACAAAGCAGGAGGTTTCATCTTACAAATGTAAAATAAACCTTCAACCTGTAAGCTTTTCTTGCCTTATAAAACACAAATTTAACTCTCAGAAGAATAATTCTGGGTCACTTGGATGATGCAGCCAGATGTAAGCAGGCTGAGCACATTTGCATCCTGTATCACACGCCAGACTGATGACTGTGAATTAGAAATACTGTAGCAAATGCAGATACAGGATTTCTTTTTCACCCAGCTACACTGAATGCATTGCATGAATTCATTGCACTGAATACATGAAATTTAAGTGTGAATTACTTTTGTAATCCTATTCTGGGCTATATGGCTAGAGTCACAACCAAGCTATACTGGTTCTGAATGTCTCATACATTTGTTAAAGCAACATAATCTGTAAAACTAACTAGCAGAGGACACAGAGTTTGAAAAGTACCTGAAAAACACCGCATTAAATTAAGAGAAAAGATAACTGGTAAGTATTTGCTAATGGACTTTGTTTTTCTTTTCCCCATAATCAAGTATTTCAAAATACTAATCTTTCATGTGCATAGTTACATGAATCCTTCTCTCATCTAATTACCTGGAATTTACCTTTAATTTCTTGGTTTTTCACATCTGACAGGAAATGAACACAGTCCAGTATGGGTACTGACCTAAGGATCATCCCTACCACTTCTTTACCATACAGCTGTTAAAGGGCTTTTCGTATTCTTCAAACGTAGCATTGCTCCTCAAGTGTTATTCTGCTCCTACAGTCACCTAAAATTTGTAAGAAAATTAAACAGGGTGGGATCCCAACTGATAGTGATTGGTACCATTTCAGCACTGCTCAGGTTCTGGCTAAACCCCCCCAACAGCGTTTCATTAAGAACAGAAAACATTACCTTGTGCATGAACTTTCCTGTCTGTAACATGAAGATGCTTCAGTCGGCCTGCTGGTAAAAAGGCAGCATTACTTTTGTTGAAACAGCCCTGATACAGGTTTTATCTGCTTCTGCGACTCAGCTTTTCCACTGCCAGCCTGCACTATTGTGGTGGATTTGCTCTCTGCACCCCCAGCTGTTGCAGGGCTTCACGGATACTGGCACAGCAGCCTGACTTATTTTATCAGTCTACAGCTGCGACTGTATGTCAATCAGCCTTCTCACAACAAGCAACAAGATGGCTAAAGAAGAGGTAGAGATGGGATTGCAAAACAAAACCCAGAAACTAATACTAAATGCAGAGCCTTGAGCTTCTGCCCTAAGGCAGAACACAAAATCATGGAATGCACTGTGTTGGAAGAGACCTCCAGAGGTCATCTCGTCCAACCCCGCTACAACGAGCAGGGACAGCTCTCACTGGAAAAGATTGCCCAGAGCCCATCCAACCTGACCTGGAATGGCTCCAGGGATGGGGCCTCCACCGCCTCTCTAGGCAGCCTGTTCCAGGGATCCCCCACCCTCAGATTCAAGAACTTTTTCTTCATGTCCAGCCTCAATCTGCCCTTTTCCAGCTGCAAACCATGACCCCTCCTGCATGATCCCATAACCCGCATCTCTCTTCATGCCAGACAGATGCAGAGGAGCAGTCTCCTCTTCATGGCTGTTTTACACTCCTGGTCTGGTGACATACAGGCTTTTGCACATACCCTGTGCAGCAGGTAGAAAGGGACTGAACCCTGTCTCCAAGAATTATTTTGCACCCTTTATGTTTCTGTAGTGTTCTGAGTAACAAACTAACATAGTGTCACATATAAACTTGTCTTTTGCCTGATTTCTCTTGCCTTTTGCACTAAAGCAGCCCCATTTTATCTTGCATTGGTATGCACTAGTTTGTGAATTATACTATTTGTTTTTTTAAAGAGACTTCTGCTGCCTCTGCTTATGTTCACTTGGTAACTCTGAAAAGGGTTAGGTCTTCACCCACTTCTCCTACTACCTGTTTCCACAGGCAAAATTCAAGATCTTTGTGCTGCTCCCCTTAGCTAAGATTCAGGCATTTATTGTCATGCTTGCCAAGAATTAAGAAACAGCAGAGACCGTATATCTTAATTTACTACTTGTACTTTGTTCCATTAAAATACAAATGCATTTGGAAAAGCGTAGTAACAGAATCATTACAGTTGGAGGTGACCTCAAAGATCATCAAGTCCAACCAATGCTAGTCCAACCATGTAGCTGGTAACTTTCTTCCCTCCTCACAGGCAATTTAAGCGTCTGAAGCAAAGAAGCAATTCCCCAAAAAGCCTGTATGTTGCTTAGTTAAAACTTAGTCAAAGACAAGATTACAGCAAGTTAGAAGAAAATATACCTGCTCAGTTCCTCGCTATCAGCATCAAGAAAGGCAATTTCTTGTGCATTATGCAGCTTATAGGGAACTAGGTTGGGAAGATGAGGTAATACTGTTTCGCACCATTTAAACACACAGGTAAATCCCCTCCAGGAACTCACCCCTCCTCCTGAGGATCTGGAGTCAAGAGTCCAAGGCCAGCCTAGAACTTAAGGCTCCTCAGTCAGTGCACTACGCTACAGCTCTGTCAGCACAGGGGATAAATCACTTACTGCATGGCTCTGGAAACCAAACCAAAACAAAAAAAGGAAAGAAAAACAGTACATAAATAAAAACATATGCCATTTCATCAACTGCAAGACAGTGTCAAAGCCTCTGGCAGCCAATGTCCCTCAGTGTCGTCATTTACACCATCTGTTCTGTTCTGGTCTGTTCCAGCAGGACCTTTTACTGCTACCTCCAAAAAGGACCAAATTAAAGATTCCTCCAGTGTGGAACAGAGCGCCCTACTCCTTCAGGGGGACACAAGAACAATTACTTGAAAGGCATCCAGAGAAGTAGTTGGATATGTACATTGGGAAGGTTCCGCTCCTGGAAAACTGAAGACAAATACGGGGTAACAAATGTGTTTCTCACTTGCAGCACTCCTGTCTCTTGCTCACAGCTGCTCTCCATTTGTGGTGGCCAGCCAGGTTCAGCACTGAACACCATCAGTACTTGCAGAAGCAACTGCAGGAGAGCAGGTTACAAGGGTATTTGATTTACACTGATGTCTTCCTCCCCACCCCCCAAAAAAAGTTAATCGAGACTATATCCTCCACACATAACACAGCATTAAGCAAAGCTGTCCAAAGAAGAGGACTGTCAACATTATTCTATTTGCTACTGCACACACTGAGACCTTTCCAAAAACCAATCTGCAAAAGGAAACCACCATCTAAAATGCAGAACTGTGGAAAAAAATCAGCCTTCCCTTTTGTTATCTCCCTTCCCTGCATTGATATCTCTCAATACAAGGCAAGCAAGACAATCGTTTCCCTTCTTTCTCTGTGGATTTACAAGGGACCAGACACTTCACTAGAGAAACTGGAGAGAAGATGGAAGGGGGGAAAAAATTAGCTGTTAAATGTAAACAAATAAACTCAGATATATAATAAACAAACAAAACCAGAAGTGAGGAACAACTACAAAGGTCTACTTTATAAACCAGGGTTTAAGCAACCTCTACTCATGACCCAACTCCATTTATGAAGTATTAAAGTACATCAAACCTTCCTTTATGTGGTTATTTGAAAAAAGCAGTGCAACAGTACTAACAAAGACTTCTCATATTCAATGCAGCTTGAAGTATCTTTCTCAAAACCCTCTTCCCTTCTGAATTACCTTTTTTTTGGATGACTTGACCATTTATACCAGATTTCCAGATTCAGCTTCTTTACATTTCTAACATGAAAACCACTGCAATGACTCTTCAAACACTTCATACCTTCTTCACACAGCCAGGGAAACAGAAGGAAAATGGTGGGGTTTTTTCCCCATCTGGAGGTCCACATGCTGGCAATGATTGCAGAAATAACAACTGCACTTGAGCTTACCCCCCGCCGTCCCACCCTGAGCTTTACACAGGGATAAGGTCTTCTTACGAACATCCGCTGCTGCTGATGTTGCCAGTAGTTCTTCCATTGACTTCAGCTGGGAAGACATCAGCCTTCTCCAGAGCAGGCTAACTGTTGCGTCTACAGCTCCTCGATGTTATCAACTCTGGCAGGAGTTAGAAACTGATAGAAACAACCCACTGTCCTTAAGGGAAAAAAAAAGAAGCCCACAAAGTCTTGTTGAACACCATATGTTTATTTTTAAAACATTTTACAAATAGAAATGTTATATTTGTCCAAGCAAACACATCGAATACTTTAGTCTTTAACAAGCTATACAAGTAACAGCCATCACACCAGAGCTTTTGCCAGCTCGAGGATCATTCACGGCAGGCATGCATGTGTCTGCATCACATGAAGCGAGTCCAATTCCTGACACCAGGATTCTGATCTTCTGCTTCTTCAGAGCTGGTCAGCTGCTAAATGATTTAACACAAATAGTTACTGGATCACAATACAATGAAAGAAAACCTATTTCAAATCATTTATGTGACCTCAAAATGTCTGGTCCAGGTGTCAGGCCACAGAGCCTTACCGATTATAGTCTTCCTCTCCAAAAGCCAGTCGGATAGATTTTCTCTCCTTGCTTAGTGATGTGGCATCCAAACATGTGCTTATACCATACAACAGAACAGCTCAGGTACAGAACAGATGGGGTACAACAGGAATTACAAACCACAGAGACAGAGAAACAAAACTCTAATCACATTCTTGCGTTTCGAACAATGAAAGTAAACAAACTCATGCATTACAGATCAAAGAAATTTTCGAGGTTAACTATTTTGCAAGTCTCCGTTTCCTCGCAGTTCTAAGTCGCCACACTTGAGCTTGTCCCAGTGGCTGGGCTACTCACAGTGCTACTGACACAAACAGGGTGAGCTGGAAATCATTCAAGAATGGTCAAAGAACAACAGTCCCCAAAAATAAACAACAAAGACGCACGCATTATAAACGAGAGATTCCATTTTAATAGCAGGATGTAGAAAAGAAATTGGCAAAAAATTCACATGAAAAAACAGTTTACAGAATTAATTCTGTACAGAATAAAGTTTGTGTCCGGTTTCCAATGTTGTCAGTTTTTGTTTAGTCAGGTCCTAAAACAGGATGCAAAATACACCCCCAAAGCCCTCAACTGGAACAATAACCAAACAGAACACATGTACATAATCCCAGCTCTCACTCCTCAAATATTGGGACTGGCTGGGTTCACTTCAACCCACTGGGCTTTCTGCTAAGCTTTCAGCAATTCCTGAATTTGCTGTAGCTTTCAAACTACTGTCAGTAGTTTGTTTTTGCTCAGTCTTCTCGCTCTGGACAGTGCACACTCTCTTGCCTATTAAGCCATCCTTTTTTCCATGTGTTTCTTCAACTGTAGGAAGTACAGTTTCCATGCACCCCAAAGCCTGACTTTCTGTGCTGCTTCCATGACAAATCAGTGATGGCATTTCAACACTACCTTTGCTCTTCTCCACCTGCAAGAGGACCTCAGGCAAGGGAGAAATGCCCCGTGTTTCTAGAGCTGGCATGAGCACTTCTGTAGTGTCACTGTTTGAGGACTGCAATCCAGGCTGTGGCACAGCTGTCTGAGAAATCTGTGTGCAAAATTTACCTTCCCCACTACCAGAAGTCAGTGTAGCCAAACTGGTGATCTCTGCTTCATCCGCTGCATCTTCAATGCCCAGTTTCTGAAGTTTACTGGACTCCAGCCTAATGGATGCAATGGTTTCTAATTCTGAGTCTTCTTCCATGTTCTCCTTTAAAAGTCCAGGTGTAATGATACTTAAGCATTCGTGTTTTACCTTAGCATCTCTCAAACTGAAATCAGCCCTTTTGAACTCGAGCTCAGCTTTGTGGGAAGGAGTCTCATTGTGTTTTGCATCTTTGGACGTCAAAGAAACTTTCCGGTTATCCACACAAACGTTTACAGACAGGCTTTCAGATTGCTGAGTGTTCAGTCCTAAATGAGGGGTATCCAGATGAGAGTCAGTGGCTGCTGAGGTTCTTTCAACCTCATGCTTAGTTTCTGGGGAGTGGACAGCTTCTTTTGAAAGATGCTCCCTATGGAAATCTGCTGATGAAGCCACTCCTGACTTTTGGACAAGATCAGAGCTGGCCCCAGAAAAGTCTTTTGTCCCTCCTTCCTTTGAATCTCTCCTGACAAAAGCATTATCTAATGCTGCATGAGACCCAGTGTGTCCTAATGCTTTTTTTTCAACTTCAAGTACTAATTCCACACTGGATCTGAATTCAACAATGTTTGCAGAGCAGGCATTGACTAACCATGCAACCTCCTTCCTCTGGGTTTCATTATCTAATACTACATAGCCTGTAGGTTCAGGTTGAACTTTGTCTTGAGCTTCTAAAAAGCTATTTCTAGTTTCTGTGTTGGGGAGATGTGTGTCTGGCTGTACCTCTACCAGCTGTGGAGCACTAACTTCATTAGAACCAGTTTTCAGTCCTACATTTGGAGTATTGGATAGGTCCCAACCACTTTCAGGACAAGAACAGGTTGTGATGACCTGTTCTTCTCCATTACCAGTTCTGGAAGTGACCCATTCACCACGACTTCTTGTCAATTCTGAAATCTTATGTTGGGTTTTTGAAATTTGGGGAGCTTCATCAAGAACTCCTTGCTGAGACACTTCCAAAGCTACACTCATCAGTTTTACACCTTTTAAAGAGGTATCGAAATAATTCTGCTCTGGGATTACTGCTGCTAATGTTTTTTCTTTTGAGGAGTTTTGAGAATCACAGTGCAAGCCTGGACTATCAGCTTCTGAGTGAGTGGTACAGTTACCACTTAACTTTCCCTCTACTGACTGGGAACTTCCCGAGTTTTTAATTTCACTCTGCGTTTCAGGCAACACAGTCTTTGGGTGTAAGCTAAGCTCAGGCTTTACCACTTGTGCTTCCCGGTCATTCTTTTCTGTGTTTTTCTCCAAGGGACCAGGAACATCTTTGCTATTAACCACAGTTTTATTTACACCATCCTGTCCAGCTTGCTGTTGGACCTCTACTTTCTGTAAATCACAGAGCTCCTGACTGTCTGCATACTCTCCACGTCCTGTATCCACAAGTCCAATTTCTGCAGGCATCTGGATACCAAAAGCACTTTTTGTTTCTGGCAATACTGTAACCAATATTTCTGACAGCTGAGGCTGAAGTGGCTTCTTGTTCATTTCAGCTTGATTCTCACTAAGTGACCAACTCCTTGTTCCTTGATTATTACACTGTGAGTTTTCTTTTGACTTAGTCTGAATAGCTGTTGAAACAGAAGCCTGAAAGTTTTGAGCTACATATTTCTGACCGTAATTTTCAATGTCTGGGCTCATCTCAGGATGAAGTTCTGAAGTCTCTCGAATATCACTTTTTGCCAGTTCTGAGCTTCTCTCACCTGAGTGGACTTGGCCAAAATCAGCAGCCACATTGTGGGAATCCTCTTTCAAAGAGGACGAACTGTTATTCGTTCTAGGGTTTGCTGGTAACTCTGTAAATTTTGTTAAGTTAGAGCTTTCTCCATTTGGAAGCGCAGAACTCACCAACCTGCTGTCAGCCGAACCCTTTCCACCACTGCTGTAGAAAATATCATAGAGATCTTTAGCGTTGGCTGTGGCCAAGCAAGAGTTCCGTTTCTCTACCTTTTTTGCCTGTTCACTGAAAGCAGTTGAAGGTGGTAGTGGAGGGGGTCTCACAGGCATTGCCAGCATTGTCTGCTCACTTTCAGAAACACCTGGGGCTATCTCATCTGCAGGGATGACAGCTGCCTGCTGGACTGCTACCAGAGGAGGGGGCAGAGGTCGCACATCAGCAGCCTGAGAAGACTCACTTTTCTCTGCTGCTTTCGGATCCCCCTCTGCTCTTTTTAAAATTACTTCTTCTCCTCCAAAGGCTTTTGAGATGATATCTGGAGGAAGCAGAAGATCTGCACTGGTCTCTTTCACCACTGGCAATGGTTTAGTGGTAGCTCCAGAAGATTTTATTGATAAAAAGGTGTTCAAAGGTGGTGGCTTGCTAACTGTTGCAGCAGTAGACTTTCTGAAAATCATGGTGGGCACTGGTAAATTGGGTAGAACTTTTGCTGATGTTGCTGTGGAAACAACCGGTGTCCATGGGCTAGTGTGTGGAATAACAGTTTTCCCAGATAGCTTGATTTCAATGGGCTTTACGTGAGGTTTCCCAGACTGACACTTGTGCTCCTCTTTGGTTCCTTCCACACCTTCCTCCTTTGGAATAGTTCCTCCTGGGTTTTTATCCTCTCTCTCAGTCTTTTTCCAGCTGAATTTCCCAAAGGAAGTCTGGATTGCTGACTCCTTTTTAGGTTCTTCCTTCTTTTCCTCTCTTTTCTCTTCATCTTCCTTCTTCAGTTTAAGTTTGATACCCATTTTTCGCCCATTAGAATCTGTTTTGCTTTGCATTTCACTAGTGCCTTCTCCAAGTTCTGAGCTGATGTTTGCCTCCTCTTTCTTTATTATTTTTGGTTTCTTCTCATCCTTCTCTTCTTTCTGTTTCTCAACTAGTTTCCGTTTCAGCTCATTCTGCCGCCTCCGCTCTGTTTCCAGAACTACAGCCAGTCCAGCTTGTCGGTCTAGATTTCTCCTCTCTTCATAGAGCGGGTTCTCATCTACGTATTTCTGTGGAAATAAACAGCACAATTTTAGCCGCTGTTTCCATGGAAAATACACAATCAGTTCTGTAACAGTTTTGCCTTGTTCAGTAAGTGCCATCTCAACACTAAGAGCAGAGAACTTCCTCCTACCAAGAAACTGAAATACTAGAAACTCCACCTGTTGTCACTGGATGTGAATGAAGTGGTTCTGCAACAGCACTGTCACTTTATGGAGGAGTCTAAGAATCAACAATGGGGCTTAAACACCTTTTCAGCCTCACGCAGATGAAAAATTAGTCTACATAGTGGGAAGTTCTGCTTATTTAGTTTAGTAGAAAGTACTGAAGATAACTAAATACATCTACTCCAAGGAGTCAACTGTCATTCTTCAGGAAAGGAAGACTGAACACGCAGAAGCTAACAAAAGGAACAACTCACTCACTCCTGGCACACCGCTTACCAACCTTGTATTTCTCATTGTGGGGATGACTTTTCACATGTTGCTCTGCTGAGATTTGATCTCCAAAAAATTCATGACAGAGCTGGCAATAATATCCAGTGACTGGAATCAGAAACTCAGAGCCTGAAAAGGCCGAAGAAAATGAACAGAGAAACAAACCTTAATAAAAGCCAAGCTATTAACAAAGTCCAACAAACACATCAAAGAACAACAGCAGAATCTCCAGCAATGTTCCTTTCGAAAATTTGATGCTGATCTCCTTATACTTGCAGCGCAAAACACCACTACCAGAGCAAACACGTCAAGTGAAGAAGCTTGATTACTATGATTGAAAAATTATTTTGGTGATCTCCATCATATGAAGTGGTAGTCTGCTGAAATACTACATGGTTGGGTTCTAAAAAGAACACAAGTGTCTCCACTCATCAACACGGCATCCTTGTGCCTGCGGAAGCAGTTGTAGTTACCTAACACACAGCAGACACTCTCCTTTAGCAGGCACTTACTGGAGTATGAAACACTCATGAACTGAGATTGGTCACTGACACGCCTATTTAGACACTCAGATTGTAAATCTTGTATGAATTTTCAAACCACGCCCCTGTGAATATGGTTTTCTCAGGCTGTCTGTACCCACGCTCGTACCAGGTGCTCATCAGTGATTTTTCAAGGACACCTCTACTAAAATTATATTGAACACAAAAGTCTGTTGCAAGACTACACACACGGAATATGAAACAAGACCTGCCAAAACCTGCAAGTTCCTGTGGTCATGTTCTGTGTACTAACACGTCAGCAAAAATCACTTCAGGAGGAGTAGGCACCTGGTATTCAAAATAAACCCTAAACTCTAAAAACCAGAGAAGGAACTAGGCTAATTCTTCCTACATTTCTGCTTCAACAACTTTTCCTCCAGAACAACCAGGAAAGTAAACCATTTGGCTTTTACCCAATAATAATATAGTGTCTGTATGTGCTCCTGAAGCTTTGAAATTCCCTTCCCTCAGCAACTGGAACCTGCTGGAGGGCAAAGGGAGATGATACTCATGTTAAAAGAAATTAACATACCTTTGGCAGGAACAGTTATCTTATCGATGCGTTTTATGGAGTCTTGTTTGGTCTCACTCTGGGTCTTCGAAGCCCAAGGTCTGTTGTAGGGATCCAGGGTCTATTTGCACAGTGACAGAGGTATACAGGCTCATATGTTACACTAGTAAGGAAAGCACACTTGTCTTTTTCCTTTTTAACATCCTTTTAGAACACTGAACATTAAAATCAACATAGAATTATTTACAGGAACTATGTTTTCCTCTATTTCCCCTCTTTTGCAATTTATAATGAGAAAATAACCTGCGAAAAGGGCAGAATGTAAATGATAGCAAAGAACAGGTAAACATACGAAAGACAAATATTCAACAGTAGTTCCTGAGCCAACTGACCACAGGCCTTTTTTACACTAGTCAGAACACACCAGCAGCCGTACAAACTGCAACAACACTAGGGGGAAAGAATTTGTAAAGCAACTCCTTGGGTTCATGATCACTTCAGGTTCTCTTGTACAGTATCTTTCTGTATGTATTAGTGTTAATATTTACAGTAATACAAAACGCATAGAGCGAAGGAAGCCTACCACATACCTGTCTGTGTTTCTTATTATGCATGTGTGTGAAAAAGTCAAACAGGGTCCCGCAGATGGTGTTGCAGTCTTTGCACCAGTGGTTCCCTGCATCATAATAGTCATAAATATTGGCCAACTGGAAAGGATGTTTAGAGGACTGCGAAGAGGATTCTGCTGGCTTCGGGCTTCTGCCTCTGGATTTTTCATTAGTAGTTTTTGATTCCTAAACGGAACAAAAGGAAACACTTATCTAAGACAAGGCAGGACAAATACAATACTCTAGAACTCAGAAACTGCCTCCAGCAGAAGCCAAGCACACCCAAAAAAATGAAAATAAATTTAAAATCACCTGCTTTTCAGTGCTCAGGTTGTTTTTTTTTCTGTTTCAGAAAGCCGGTTGCCAACTAAGATGCTATGTGGCCGCAGTGAAAAGCTTCCAATAAGAATCTCAGATGTAATTGCTGGATAGTTGTAAGTAATCAAGGAATGAAATGAGCCACTTCCCTATGGCAAGCACCCTTCCCACTTCATGGGTTTCACATCAAGATGTGAACAGTTCCAATCTACCACATTGCATAAACAGTGCCCAAAAGACCTAAAATTGTTCCCCCTAGAAACATTCAGAAGTTAAAGTACCTTGGATGAAAGCAAAATTAATAAGGAATTACGAATCAGTTGACCAGAAGTATTTAACTTAATCAGCTTTATCAGATTATTTGAAAGTTTCTGAATTCTCCAGAAGACTCATTGCTTAGCAGTGTTAGCAAGCTGGTGTTTTGTTAAAGACCTCTGTCAGGTGAAGCGTACTGGGACCAAAGCATGTGGTATTTGTACTTACGTGGATTTGTACGAACGGCGCCATACAGTAACAGACATCTCAGGACTATTTACACTATTCACACTAAACTAACACTGCGGAGTACCAAAACAAGTAATCCCTGAGAGGGATCATAAATGAATCCTGCACATTTAGATTATGACAGAACTAGATGCATTTTGAGTTTTGATTCATGTTTTCAACCGCTGTAAGTCCCATTACATTATCACTTCTCATCAGCATTCTGGAAAGAAGAGTGTGTTAACCCCCCGCAGCATCAAAGTGTTTGTGTGATTTCCAAGTTACCCACTATCAGTGCTAAACAAATTGCTTAAGAAGATTCAAAATTGTTATATGGCATCTGCCTTACTTGACATTCCTTTGGATAAACAGGGTTAGAGTCTGTCCTCGTAACACCACCCAACAACCACCAAACAATGAAGAGGCACACAGACTACTATTCACCCCATGGATATCCATATCCTCATCCAATCCAGTTCCTTGTGGCAGAGTAGGAAGCAACCCAGTGAATGCTTGCATATACTCTGTCTGCAAGAATACAGCAAAGCTGACATTCCCTTAAACAATGAGAACATCACTGTACCATTTATGGAAACTGCCTGGACGTCTGGGAAGCATGACTGTTTATGTTCTTTACAGACATATGTCCACTCGGTATTTTGTATAAAATTGCTGTCTCAATCAGAACTTTCAAAAGACAATGCTTCTCACACAGACAGGTGACAGCCAACTCTTAACCCAAGTTTATGCTTAATCCCAGATCAAAGATGCCCTTATCATTTGCTGCTATGCAGCACCAGAAAGGATGATCTGTCTGTGTAGAACAAGGCCAGCTTCACCTCTGCACTGACAATATAAGTGCAACACAGACAGAGGTTCTATAGCAAGGGGTCACTGGCAACTTGCACATAAGCAGAAAGGCTTAGTTTTGCCTTTGAGTTGGCAGAATTGACTGATCTCAGCGCCAAAAGGTCTGCTTCATCTTTCTTTCCATTTTAAAAAGTTAACTAGCAGAATTATAAAGTAAATCTTAGAGACCAGAGGCAGTATCCTGTGTCACTCCAGATACCCAAAAATTTGACATGAACTCAAAGAGTTTTCATCCTGGTTTAGATCTCCCAGGGCCTTCAAACATGGAAAAAACAGAGATAAATCTATAGGAAAGAAAAGTGAAAACAATGGGCTTTTTTAAAGAGAAGAACAAGAGCAGTTAGGAAGAAGAAAAAAGGGGAAAAAAAACCCATACGAAGTAGGCTCCCCCAGCACGTCCACCCATCCCTAACCATTGAAGGAAGAGAGAAGAAAAGAAACCTGATGCCTGCAGGCTGCAGCCACAATTAGTGGTCACACAGAATCCAAGAGGGAGAAAAAGGAGAAGAAAAAAGGACAATAAAGACAAGAGTGAAGAAAAAAAGATGTGAGCATGGGAAGAGATGATTCAAGCCCCAGAAGACTATATCCACAAAGAGAAAAAGACAATAAAAGCCACAAGGGAGGAAAGAAGGATGCATATGGGAAAGAGCTACAGGGGAAAGGAAGATGCGGACACAACATTTTTTCACCCAACTCCTGAGCACCTGACGTCCAAACAAATTTGCAGCAGCCAACCAGTCAGCAAAGCAGCAAACCCTGCCAGAAAAAGGCACAGGCAGCTGACACTTCTAAGCATCTGCCAGGGTAAAGAAGACGACTGATCCCCAAGCTGCCATGTCAGGGATCAGCACCCCCAAAATTAACCTATGGTACATGTTATAATAGAAAACTGTGCAAAGGCGCTCAGGTCATTATGGATTTGGACAACGCAAACAATCAAAAAGGTTAAAATAATGTAAAATAAATTCACATGTGCCCTATCTCAAGAGAGGAAAGCAATCATTTAATGCAGTGCAGGATTTAACAGACATTGTCTGCTTTAGTTTTATAATGTGGTGACTGAAGCAAATTATTTGTAAAAGTGGATACTGAACTTCAGTGATGTTTCAACAAACAACACAAAATCAAATCTTGAAATGAAAGCCATCGGACGCATCCTCTGAAACAAACCAGACTGAAACATCTGGAAAAGTTTACAGGATACACAGATTGGAGAGACCTTGTAGGATGTATCTCTTACCCTGGTAACATTTTCATCCATCTCACATCAGCTTCATTTAAATAAATTTATGAAAACCAGAATTATTAATCTCCTGAATATATGCAGCACCTGTCAGATGTTACTAGCACACAAGTCAACTATCTCCTGGAATGGGGTAAGTCTGTTTTAGTATAGCCCACGTCAGAGCCCATACTGATGCATAGTGCCATTCCTGGAGAGAACATGTAGCATGTACACAGTAATCAGCTGACAACCTGACTGTCAGCTTGGGGGATGGCCTGGATGATGTCTCGAGGTTCCTTCCAACCCCTAATGTTTTGTGACTCTGTGGCTCTGTAACCCAACAGAAATGTTGTGATTTGTTGACATCATCACTCAGGAAAAAGATCTCCGTGCTCCAAATCTGCTAAGAGGTTTGCTGCTACAAACATTCCTCCTTGACAGACCATGCTGAAAATTTTGTAGAGAAAAAAGCCTGTCCTCCTGGTACGGCACTGAGAGCAAACAGCTACAGACATTCATGATACTGTTCAATGCAACCAACACCCCGGCAAATCCAAGATCAAAACCAGTAAGTGGTACCAAACCACACAAACTCTGAGGGAAATGATGAATAACGATGCACTGACTCTCACCTGCAAGAGCCATCACAAAGAGCATGAGATGTGATAACAAATGACATCAGAAACAATCCCCCAATACATGTCTGGGAGCAGCTGTCTCCCCAGTGCCCTCTGAGAAAACCAACAGAACACAAGCCAGAAGATTTTACCTTGTTGGAGGAAGATGCTTTCTCCAGACCTTTCGCGTTTTCTGACTTGCTGTTCTTTTCTGAGGAATCTTTGGTTTCTACAGATGGTTTCCGGGTTTTTTCAAATATGTTAATCCCCAGGATTTGTGCTACTTTGTCAAGCTCAGACTGCTTCTTGTCAGCTGCATCAGATTCTTTATGCAGCTCTGCAATCTCCTTCATAATATTCTCTTGCAGTCTGTTCACCTCAACCAATAAGGGGTCTTTGTGTCCGTCCTTCTCACGACGTTTCTTCCTCAACATCTCTCCTGGTCAATTGGGAAGCAGAAGAGTTGGAAATGCAACAGGAATTCTTAAGATGCATATAACTTAAGATCTGTACAACTATCCCAGCAACAAGTCCAATACTAATGTAAAATACTGCAGCTAAGACTTGACTACAGAATGGTAAAGATGGAACAGACTCTCAGGTACAGCATCACTAAATCTGCAGGATCCACCTCTATAAGGATTGCAGCCCCCAAGAGAGACACCATAACCGTCAGGAGAGGGAATCAATTTAAGAATCATTATTTCCCTGTGTGACCAAACAAGATAAATGCACTTTTTAACCTGAAAGTGTCATTTTCCAAAAGTGAGGGAAATGGGCATTTACTTAAACCAAACAAAAGTTTAAAAAAAAAGAGAGTTATCTCAGTTTAAAAGACCTTTCTGTGTCCAAATAAGACTTAGAAATTGAAAGGCACAATATCTTAATTTACTATGTCTCACTTCTAAAGAATAATTCAAATGCACAAAGTGCAACTCATTTAACCTATCAAACTGCCAAAGAATCATAGAATCACTGACGCTGGACCATCAAGATCATCAAGTCCAACTGTTCACCCTACAACCCCCAACCGCTAACCCATCTCCTAAAACACCATGTCTGCCCATTTGTTGAACCCCTGCAGGAATGGTTCCTCCATCCCCTCCCTGGGCACCCTGTTCCAAGGCCTCACTACTCCTTCTGGGAAGAAGTGTTTCCTAAGATCCAATCTGAACCTACCCTGGCACAGCCTGACCCCATTTCCTCTTGTCCAGTCGCTAGCTCCTAGGGAGAAGAGGCCAACACCTGCCTCACTACAACCTCCCTTCAGGTAGTTGTAGACAACAGTGAGGTCTCCCCTCTGACTCCTCTTCTTCGGCCCCAGCTCCCTCAGCCTCTTTCTTGTCAGGCCTGTTCTCCAGACCCCTAACCAGCCCAGTTGCCCTTCTCTGCACTTTCTCCAGCACCTTCATGTCCTTCCTGTGTTGCAGTGCCCAAAACTGCCCTCAGCACTCAAGGTACAACAGCTTCCTCACTGTAACAGCCAGACAGTTACATAATTCAATTTAATATAGTTACTAGGGCACTGCTTTTTCAAGAGCTCTGCATTGCCCAGAGTATGAAAATGTTAGTTTAAAATTACAGCCTACTAGTATTTTGCTCTTCACTTGTCCTAGCAAGTAACAGGACTGTGACACATCCCAGCAGACAAACTGAAAAACAGCTAGGGAAGGGTATGCACTGTACCTTGCTGCTTACGGAGCCGGTCCAATTCAGTCTTGAGGTAGTAAAGCTTCTTCTGCCGTGCTTCTCGCTCACTCTTCAGTTTTTCTCTCTCTTCAATCACCTAAACAGATGAAAAGGGGACAAGATTTTCATCTCCTTACAACACAGGTTATCTGTTTTTGCAAGAATGACAAGAAGACCTGTTTGCCAGTCACAGAACAAACATTGTTGAGTATTTTAACAACAAATACACCTCTTCCTTGGCATCTGCAGGTAACTGGATCACATGACCACAATCCAACCCTGTATGATGGATGGGGATTTGTTTCATCTGGATACGGTATTTCTCCAAACTGCTTTGTTTGTTGCACCTTTTCCCAAGGTGCTTAGGCTCAGCTGACTACCTTTTACATAGGTGGACAAGATCAGTGCTAGAAGGTGCTTCAAAACTCATGCAGTATCTCTACAGATAATGTGTTCCGTCTGTAACAAAAGACTTCACCATCACCCTGCCCCCTGCTTTGGCCATTTTTAGCTATTATTTAGGGTTCTACTTCAATCTGATGGTATCAACAAACATATTTTGCAGGTGTAGCTGTCTGAAACAAACCATCTGGATGAAGTTTGTTTCTTGCTCAGTAAGGGGAAACCATGTCACAAGGAGCAACCAAATCCACTTTTCACTGGCTTTCAATGATTCCCCCAGAAAGAAACCAGGAAAGAAGCCAAAATGAAACCTGAGAAGTTCCATTTTCTTCCCAGCTTCATTTTCAAAGAGACAAATCACAGCTTTTTTACCTTCACAACGCTCCGAAAGCTTACTGCCGACTCCTCCCCTGAACAAGCAACAACTGACTCAAGGCTTTGTCTTCCTACTACTGTGGCAAGGGAAATGTTGGCAGAATCCCTAGAGCCTGCTTGGAGGAAGCCCTAGCAGGAGTTCCACAAATGCAGTTAGACCACATCGTAGATGCCACAGGTTTTTGGGGTGATTTGGGATTCTTTTATTCACCAAAACATCATTCTCTCATTCTGCCTTTTCTGCCAGCATTGGAATATCGGCAGGAGCACAAAAGCCATTCTAGAAAAACACAGGGATCTAAGGCCAAGCCAAAGAAATCTCTGTGCATACAAAGTCCTTGAATTTGTGCCAGGATACAGAGTTGAGTTACCAGCATATGTCACAGCAGGAGAAAACCATGCATCTTCATCCAGAGCTCTTCCAGAAGGGCCAAGTCTAATTAACAACAATATTTCAACTGTGTCAGCTGAAGAAATTATTATTTCTGCAAACAGTGAACTCATTTATCTGCTGATGCAACACCAAGCACTGCTGCTTAAGTAAAGTCATACAAAAAGCAGGGAGGTTATCTCAGAATAAACATTTAAACCACTTCTCTTGAGCCTTTCTTGGATTCAGTGGTTCTTATTTCCATGGCCTGATTTGTTCTGAGGAACATGGTAGTACCAAACAGGCAGAAAACTTCCAGTATCTGCCATGTGCTGCTCTTACAGAATCAGAAAATGGTAGAGGTTGGAAGGGACCTCAGGAGGTCATCTAGTCCAACCCTCCTGCCAGAGTAGGTTGACCTAGAGATGAGGGGAAACTTGTCTAAGTGGGTTCTGAATGTCTCCAAAGAAGACTCCACAACCTCTCTGCACAGCCAGTACCAGTGCTCTGTTACCCTCACCACAAAAAAGATTTTCCTAATGTTCAATCTGAATTTCCTCTGTTCCAATTTATGCCCACTGCGGCTTGTCCTGTCACTGGGCACCACTGAGAAGAGCCTGGTCCCATCCTCCTGACACTCTTTTTTTAGATATTTACAAGTACTGATCAGATCTCCTCACTCAGTCTCCTCCTCTCCAGGCTGAACAGCCCCAGCTCACTCATACTGTCCTCCTAAGGAAGATGATCCAGGCCCTTGATCATCTTAGCAAGTCTGCACTGGACTTGTTCCAGCAGCTTCTTGTCCTTGAACTGAGGAGCCCAGAACTGGATGCAGTACTCCAGATGCAGCCTCACCAAGGCAGAGCAGAGAGGGAGAAGAAGCTCCCTCAACCTACTAACCACACACACCCCAAGATGCCACCAGCCTTCTTGGCCACAAGGACCCATTGCTAGCTCATGGTCAGCCTGCTGCCCATCAGCACCATCAAGTCCTTTTCCTCAGAGCTGCTCTCCAGTAGGTCCCCAGCCTGCAGAGTCAATCAAAATCCCTGAGGCTGTCCTTCCCCTAATGCAGCACCTACACCTGTCCTTCTACCTGCAAATCTATGAACACATGTCCACCAATACAGCTGCACTGAAACAACATCTGTAACACAGACAGTCCCATGTAGACGAAGGTAGACAGAAGTCAGCAATATGGACCCGCAGATCCCAAAGTCAGCTGTATCCTGGGCTGCACAAAAAATTCCATGGCAAGCAGGTCAAGGGAGGTGATTCTCTGCTGGTAAGAACCCATCAGCAGCCAGCTCCGAGTCCTCCAGCATGAGAAAGACATGAAACTGTTCAGGCGAGGAAAATGAGAGGGATAAAACACATGTCATATAAAGAAAGGCTAAGGGAGTTGTGGTCACTCAGCTGGGAGAAAAAAAGGCTCTGGGGATACCTTACTGCAGCCTTCCCACATGTAAAGGGGGCTTATAAGAAAAATTGAGACATTTTACCAAGTCCTTTAGGGGCAGGACAAGGGGCCACAGTTTGAAACTAAGCTAAACTGGGTGTAAGGAATAAATTTTTTAGAATGAGGGTGGTGAGATACTGGAAACAGTTACCCAGACAAACTGTGTATGTCCCCTAACAGCAAGTGGTGCAGACCAGGTTGGATGAGGCTTTGAACAAGCTAGTCTGGTGAAAGATGGCCCTGCCTACAGCAGGAAGTTGGAACTAGATGATCTTTAGTGTCCCCTCCAGCCCAAACTTGTGGCTCTGTGCCCAAATTTCAACAACTAACATTGAGAGGACTCCAGTTTCAAACCCCATACAACTTTTAGAAAACTGTCAGTCTTGTCACACTTATAAAACTACAGTTTTCTATTTTACATGTCCTTCCCCACTACTCTAATTAGAGAATCACAGAACGATTTAGGCTGAAAATAGACCCCAGAGCTCATCTCATCCAGGCCCAACCCCCTGCCAGGGGCAGCGACACCTCTCACCAGACCAGGTTGCCCAGGGCTCCATCCAACCTGGCCTTGAACACTTACAGTGTTCACAACCTCCCTGGGCAACCTGTTCCAGGGCCTCAGCATCCTCACGTCAGGGGATTTTTTCCTAAGATCCAATCTAAATCACCCCTTATTCTAGCTTGAAACCTATCACTACAGTCCCTCATGCAAAGTCTCTCTCCAGCTTTTCTGTGGCTCCGTTCAGGTACTGGAAGTAGAGCCTTCTCTTCTCCAGGCTGAACAGCCCCAATACCCTCAGCTTGAACCCACAGCAGAGGGTCTCCAGCCCTCCGATAATCCCTGTGGCCTCTTCAGGACTCACTCCAACAGTTCCATGTCCTTCTTGTATTGGGGACTCCAGAACCGGACGCAGAACTCCAGGTGAGGTCTCACCAGAGCAGAGCAGAGGGTGAGAATCACCTCACTTGCTCTGTTGGTGACACTTACCCAGCCCAGGACACAGTTGGCCTTCCAGGCTGCCCTCACACCCTGCCAGCTCCTGCTGACCAACATCCCCAAGTCCTTTTCCTCAGGGCTGCTCTCAATCCATTCATCACCCAGCAGGGATCTGTGCTTGGGATTGCCCTGATCCAGATGCGGGACCCTGCACCTGGACTTGTTGAACCTCCTGCAGGCTGCAGGGGCCGAGTTATCCAGTCTGTCTACATTCCCTCTGGATGGCCTCCCTTCCCTCCAGCCTGTCTACCACACCACCCAGTTTGGTGTCAAGCTGACAAACTAGCTGAGGGGGCACTCAGTGCCACTGTCCCTGTCACTAACAAAGGTGTTAAACAGCAGCACCAGACCCAAACCAGACCCCTCAGAACAACTCTTGTAACTGATCTCTACTTGGATCACAGCTCTTTTGAGTGCAACCATCCAGCCAATTCCTCATCCACCAAGTGGCCAGGTACCTTCTGAGGTATCAGAACAGATAACATACCTTCTGCTTTTGAGCTGCCCGATTCTTTTCATCCAACATCTTTTCTGTGGTGTTTTTGAGAGGGTGTGAAGACAGACGAAGTGGTGCTTTGGAATGAGTAGGAGTGGTAGGGACATGAACAAGCACTGAACCATCTCTTTTTACATCAGGCACATCCTTTCCCAAAGAGACTGTCTCAATCACCCGCAGGTTGGGACGTGTAGGGTTTGCCGGTATGGCCATAGTAAGAAGACCATGAGGTTCTGGCAGTGTAGGAGTAGGCTGCTGGGTAGCGGAGTACATGGTCCAACCAGGGGCTGCATATGCCATATAATGCCCATATGCATCATACCCTGGAGGAGCCATCGTAGGAGGTGGATAGTTTTGGGGCATTTGAGTGGCAGTGAACTGGGAATAGTTGGGCATTTGGTATCGGGCAACAGAAGTAGGTGTAGGCAGCAAACTGGTCGGAGCTGGTGGAACTGAGGGAATGAGAGAGACAGAAGGAAGCTGCTGTTCTGGTGGACATGGAGGTATATCCGGCCCCACTGGCTTGCTCTTAGTATACTCTGATTTCTGCAGAGAGGGTGCATCTTTAGACTGCTGGAAAGAGACTGGAGGGGATGCTGAGCATTGCTGGCCTGACTCAGGAGAGCGAGTGTCACTCCGGCTGCGACACAAGTCCCAGGGGTCCAGTCTGCGTGTATCTGAAGAGCGACGATCAGGAGAACGAGATGCTACCTTTTTTCCATGCAGGCGTTCCTGGGTACGAACAGCCAGTTTCCCAATTTCAGCGACACCAATATCAAGCCCAATGGTTTTGAGTAAGTCATGGATCTTTGCATACTCAGCATTAGGCTCTTCTAAAGGATCCAGTTTGACAGCTGGAGCAGAAGCAGCAGGTGGGCTCACTTTCTGGCTTATAGTCTCATTACTACAACTCACTGGAGCCTTCTGAACGGGCAGAGTTTCAGATTTGGTGTCTTCATCCTCATCACCATAAAGAAATTTCTCTTCATCCTCAATGTCAGGAAAACTACGCCTCCTCTTCTCCTGCGCACTTACAGAATCAGCCATCATGCCCAGAATTCGGGAGAAACCACTGCCATCCTGACTGGCTCTCTCATGAGGCAGCAAGAAATCATTATGGTGATCAGCAGGCTCTGACTTGCCATCTACCTTTTCCTTGTGACTTAAGAAGCTTCCAAACTTCTCTTCAAATGCAAAAGTATCTTTGGAAGCCCCAGAAATTTGGCTCCACTCATATAAGCCATCATGCAACTCCTTGCTTGCAGATTCCACGACAGAGTCTTTGTTAAACCGTTTGAGAAAGTTTTCCACTTCAGAGGCAAAAGGAGTTGTGTTATTGCTCTGGGGCAAAGAAGAGTGACTAGAAAGAAGAGGAAGATCCTTGCTGGGACCTGTGCTGCTTGAAAAGGCCTCCGTCTGAAAGACAGAAAAGTCACTATTTACTACAACACCTTCTGAGGAGATGATGCACCTCACAGAGCAAAGGAACATGTGAATTTCTCTTTGAGTCCACAGCTGAAGAGTTAAAAAGACAACACACAAATGAAAGTGAACACAGAAGATTACAAACTAAGTTGCCTGGTGATTCTGGAAAGTCGTGAAAGCTTATCTCAGAGAGCACACAAAATCACAACTCTGTTTCATTCATGTTTTGCAGGCATAAGAACTGAAATATTTAAACTGAAACCCCATGACAGCATTCCAGCTATGCTTTTGAGTTTAATCACAAACAAACAGAATTTCAACACCTTACAACAGGTAACAGAAACTGCACTAGGTTTATTCTCAGTCACTTCTTCAGATCTGCACAATTAATGCCATGTTCAAAAGGATTTACAAGAATAGTTCTAGAATGGGATCCTCAGTACTGCAGCATCTCCTGAGCTAAACATGTTACTGTCAAAACAGCACTAATCAGTGCAACAGTGCATTTACCACAGTGATCACGACTGCTTATCTTCCCATTGCTCTCACTGAGACTCAACGAGTACAGCCTGGGTACAAATTAAGTAGGGTTGACCCCAGAGTACAGTCCGAAGGGAAGAAACAAGGAAACTCAAATCTGTTTCCAGCCAGAGGTATTGAGTATACATTAGGCAGTTCTCCAAGTCTATAAAGGATCAAGAAAGAGAAAGAGGCAATGTGACAGAGAGGCTCAATCAATGACCTAAATGCTGGGACGTGTTACAAAAATTGAGCTTTTCTATAAAATCCAGTCCAGATCTCAGCACCCTGGGCTGAATTGCAGCATTTTATTCTGCCTTAGATTTTTTTTATATATATATATATATAAATATTGATTAAAAGCCTTCACTGTTCAAAGTTTTTAATGCTATCATAACTTGCAAGAAGTTATCTGTTACAGACCTGCACAAAGATACCTGTCCTTTCCAAGACAGGAAAACAGAAAGATCTGGCTTTTCTATTTTGAAAATCAAACTAACATTCTGTATCACAAAGCGGCTGCCCTGGAACGTAGTACCATACAGAGAGAGCAAACCTGAATGGAAGCCTCTACTTCTGACTCCACTCGTTTCTTCAAAATAGACTTTTTGGGCATGGACGGGATTTCCTCAGGCCTGTACGTATACCGAAGCTCAGAAGTCTGTAGGGTGTTAGTCAAGCCAGGGATCACATAACTGCTGCCTGAAACATCATGACTCAAGTTTCTGTTACATTCTTCTTCTTCTTCTCTTTTCCTCCTTGCACGGTCAAGCTCTCGGAATTCTTCATTCAGATATGATGGGCTTGGGCTTCCACTGTGGCTGCGGCTTCGTCTGCGATAGTTTCGTGTTCCTGATGAAAAGCTCTGATGTTCTCCGCTCACACCATGGATCTTCTCATCCTTTTCATACCGTGGACGTTTTATCTCTCGTGCCCTCTCTTCTGACTTCAATGGGTAGGAGAATTTCCTGAGTTTGTCACCTTCTCTGTCAGATCCACGAGATGGCTCTTCTCGACGACTGTAATGCAGACTATAATCTGAGTGATGGAGGAAAACATCTCGGTTGCGGTAGTCTTCATCATGTCTCATAGTGAAGGGACTTGAAGGTTGATCTTCATGCAGTGGGTATCTCTCATGCCCTCGAGGACATGTTAGGCCTCTAGTGAATATTGGGCCATCGGCCACATCATCCCTGTGTATGAGAAACATAGAATGGATGTGAGTAAACCAAGTCTTAGAGCTGTTCACAAGTAAGAAATCTCCAAATTAGTTTCAGAATAACATCTCCATCATTGAACAGAAACAAGATTTTATGTACTTAAAGGTCAGTAGTTTTAATGGTACTACACACACCTCCTAGGAAGTAATCTGCAAACACAGCAACATGAACAATTCAATTCATACTGCAGAAAAGCAGAGCCTTAAAAACTGATAGGATAGACTAGTTTCTGTGAAGAAGAAAGACTACCTGTTTTAAAAATGAACACCTTAATACTGTATTTCAGAGCACAATCCCTTTCCTCACCTCTCACAGCAAGATGCCAAGGTCACATTTCATATGAATTTTTTCAAGGTATAATTCAGTTCCACTGGCAAATGCAACCAGATACCTTTTTAATCTTCAGCTGTGGATTAGGACCACAAATTTATGCAAAAATTAGGACTGTCACTAGTCACATGGACTGCTGTGCCCAAAATAAAGTACAATCTTTGTAACTGCAAACCAGGGGTACGAAATGTACAGTATCAGCCCTCTATGCCAGCCCCTACTTTATTACACACAGTTGATGTACAGTTAAGCTGGAGTAACTCCTTTTGGACCAATTCCTACACACACCTCTAACTAGTTTTAACTAAGGCCTGTTTCCCCCAACCCTAAACACTCTCCTGGGAATGTTCTTTAGATCAAGCAGAAACAAACCAAACTGCTTTAAATTTACCAGCTGTTCTAACTCAACAGGCATTTTAAAAATCTAGCAAGATCATTCAAGAAAGAAGCAAATGGGCTCCTTAATTACATCAATGGGACTGAAAACCTAGACAAATCTCTTTGCTGAGAGATCAAGACATTAACTTGAGATAAGCAAGGTATGATTGTTCAAATCCTCAAACCCACCTCCTACTACCCAGAAAAGTCACTTCACAGATGTGAGAAGGAACAAATCAAATCAAGCAAGATGACATCTTCAAAAAAATCTTACAAATAAAATACATCCCCAGTTTTTAAAGCCACCAGACTAAAGAAATATCAGACATAAATAGACAAGGCCTTTTTTTTGGATTTTCATAGTTTACACATGCATATTGAAAAGCAAAGACAACATAAAACTTCTCTTTATCTCTAACCTGCATAACTGCAAGACACTTCAGGTGTCCAGCACAGCTTACAAGGCTAATATGGCATAAACTACTACCCACAGCATTAGATGGTACCTTACAAGCAAACTAAACACATCCATACCCTTCAAAAGCATGACAGTATCTAAAAAAGTAGCTACATTTCTTTTATGAATATTCTATATGTTACTGTTCCCAGCCTAGAGAAAGCCAACTGTGTGCTGGGCTGCAGCAAAAGAAACAGTGACAGACAGTAGAGGGAAGTAATTCTCCCCCTCTGCTCTGCACTTGTGACATCCCACCTGGAGTACCGAGTCCAGCTCTGGAGTCCCCAACACAAGAAGGACACAGAGCTCCTGGAGGGTATCCAGAGGAGAGCAATTCAAATGATCAGAAGACTGGAGGTTCTCTGGAGGTCCTCCTATAAGGACAAGCTGAGCAAGTTGGGGTTGTTCAGCCTGGAGAAGAGGAGGCTCCCAGGTGACCTTAGAGAAGCTTTCCACTATCTGAAGGGGGCTAAAAGAAAGCTGGGGTAGGGCTTTTGACAAGGATGCGTAGTGAAAGGACAAAGGGAAAGGGTTACAGACTTGAAGAGGGGAGATTAAGGTTGGCAATTATGAAACAATTCTTTCCTGTGAGGGTGGAACACACTGTGCCAGAAAGTTGTGACTGCCTCATCCCTGGAAGTGTTGAAGGCCAGACTGGATGGAGCCCTGAGTAACCTGATCTAGTGAAGGTGTCCCTGCCTCTGCAGGGGGGTTGGAACTGGATGATCTCTAAGGTCCCTTCCAACCCCAGCCATTCTTTGAGTCTTATGATTCTATGTCTATCCCCAGGGCCACTGTTCCTGAGGGGCACCAATCTGTGCTTAATACCTGGTGGGGAACAGCTGTATTTCACCACACCCCTTCAGCTAACTCCTGTGCAAATCACCAACGTGTGTCTGCCAGGTGTCACCTATAATTCAAATGCTGTGGCTGCAGCAGCAAAGCAAAAGTAATATTTAACCACAGAAAGGAACAGCAAATCCATTATCTGCCATATTGGCAGATAGAAAGACATTACAAATGCATGTAGCTACAATGCAAATTTCCAACCCAACTATTAAATACAGCTGGATCATCGGTCTTAGAGAAACTGTGTTTCTTTGAAGTATATTTTCTATAAAAATAGTCCAGAAAAGTTACTGTTTTGGGTGTTTTTAGCCAACAATGTCCACTACAGGCTACAGCATCTCTAAGTGAGTGTGCAAGGTGGTACCACTGTGACCATCCCAATTCCTTCAAGATCACAGACACAGTCCATGAGTTACTGGAACCTGTGGTTTTAGAGAAGGGGAACAGATCACAGGCTACAAGGAATCACAGAATGGTTCAGGCTGCAAGGGACCTCAGAGATCACCTGCTCCAACTTCCCTACCATGGGCCTTAGTTGCTTAAGGCCTTATCCAATCTGGCCTTGAACACCTCCAAGAACTACAACTAGTGGAAGATAAATTTACTTCTTGGTGTATTTACTCATGTACACTGAAATAACAGTATTCTGCTATCAGCAACCAACACGGCTCCACTCTAACACCTAACCTACAAAATCAGACTAACTGTTCATACTCAAACCAACTGTGGCTCTTGGTATTATGCCCCCCCAAATGCTCTTTCAGAGCATAGCTTAACATAGACCATGTCTCTGCAGTAATATATACTCTAATCTCTTGTATTAAAATCACATAAAAGCATTATTGGGATGCTCTGTATAGTTTATGCCAGCCCAGACTCTAGCCGAATGTCTTTAAAATACTGCCAGCTAGATGGAGGACATATATGCTCTTCAGTTGGACAGATAGAATCATAGAATCATAGAATCATTTCGGATAGGAAGGGACCTCTAAAGATCATCTAGTCCAATCTGCCTGCAACAGCAGGATCACCTAAACCAAGTCACACAGGAACCCGTCCAGTCGGGTCTTGAACATCTCCAGAAAAGGAGACTCCACAACCCCCCTGGGCAGCCTGTTCCAGTGTTCCTTCACCCTCACCGTGAAGAAGTTCCTTCTCAGGTTGATATGGAACCTCCTATGTTCCAGCTTACAACCATTGCCCCTTGTCCTATCACTACATGACACCGAGAACAGCCCAGTGCCATCGTCCTGACACCAACCCCTCAAATATTTGTATCTGAAGACAAAATAATACTAACTGGTTGAAGCATAAAACTGAAGCTGCTTAAGTGACCTGGACTGAAGTCACAGGCTTGCATCATTCAGCACACTCAGGTATGTGTTGGAGGTTAGTTGCCCTAGAAACTTAGGGTCAGTCATAGAATCATAGAATCATTAGGGATTGGAAGGGACCTCAAGAGATCATCCAGTCCAACCCCCCTGCCACAGCAGGATCACCCCCAGAGCAAATCATACAGTCAGTCTGGGTTAAAAGTGACCACAGGATCATCCAGTTCCAAGTCCCCTACCATGGGCAGGGACACCCCACCCTAGATCAGGCTGGCCAGAGTCTCATCCAGCCTGGCCTTAAACACCTCCAAGGATGGGGCCTCCACCACCCTCCTGGGCAACCCTTGGTTATCAGTTTTGTAACTGCTGTGAGTCCTGTCACCTCCCCAGAGCCTTGAGGTGCAGCAAACATCCACCTTTCTGATGCCAAGAGTAGTTTTACAAACACACCTACTTCCAGTCTCCAGTACAGGGGAGCAAACACCGGGCATGAGCCCAAATGCACATGGACACACACCCTGTGAAATCACTGAAAATAATTTATAATGTTTGATTTTAGCTCAAAATCTCCAAATAGTTAACAAAAATAGCTAATAACCACATTGAGAATTACCTGCTCCAATTCCAGATTTGAAGTGACATCTTCAGAAACCACTCTTTTGTTTTTTTTAAATAAGGATGTACCACAAGCCAAACAAGAACGTGCTACGCCAGGTGTTAAACCAAATGATCACAGAATTATTGAGCCCAGAAAAGACCTCTGAGCTCATCCAGCCCAGCCTGTGACCTAACATCACATCAGCCAGACCAGGGCACTAAAGGCCACAGCCAGTCTGTTCTTAAACACCTCCAGGGATGGAGACTTCACCACTGACCACCCTTCTCATGAGGAAGGGCTTCCTAATATCCAGTCTAGCCCTCCTCTTGCACAGCTTCAGGCTCTGCCCTCTTGTCCGGTCACTAGTTGCCTGGGAGAAGAGCCCGATCCCCACCTGACTACAACCTCCTGTCAGGTAGCTGGAGAGAGGGAGAAGGTTCCCGAGTCTTCCTCTTCTCCAGGCTAAACAACCCTGGTTCCCTCAGCCTCTCCTCATCAGACTTTCCCTCCAGTCTCTTCCCCAGCTTCGTCGCTCTTCTGCACCTGCTCCAGCCCCTCAATCTCTTTCTTTAAGTGAGAGGCTCAGAACTGCCCCCAGTACTCGAAGGGAGGCCTCACCAGTGCCCAGTCCAAGGGGAAAATTATGTCCCTAGTCCTGCTGGCCACACTATTGCTGATACAGGCGAGGATGCCACTGGCCTTCTGGGCCACCTGAGCATATTGCTGGCTCCTGTTCAACTGGCTGTCAACCAGTACTCCCAGGTCCCTCTCTGTCAGGCTGTTCTCCAGCCACTCATCCTCCAGTCTATAGTTGCAGGGGGTTACTATGGCCAAAGTGTAGAACCTGCACCTGGCCCTGCTAAACCTCATCCTGCTGGCCTCTGCCCATTGATCTAGCCTGTCCAGATCTCTCTGCAGCATCTTCCTCCTCTTCAGCAGATGGACACTCCCCCTGAACTTCGTGTCATCCACAAGTTTACTAAGGGTAGACTCTATGATGATTCACAATACAGGCTACTTGAAAGTCCTGTGAAGATACAGAGTCCAAGCACCAGGTACCAGTGCAGCCTCTCAGAGGGGAAAAAAAAGGCAACATGATGAAAAAATACACAATAAGCAGTGTCATTAACAAAATACAAAGTGTCTTTTAAAAACAACCAAACTGGCTAAACAGTGAAGAAATTTGTAAATCAAGAGCAGTACATAGAAGATTTACGAAAACCTGAGAGATGACTTTAAACTTTGGGACAGTGGGCACCACTCAGCCAAGTACAGCCCACAAGAGGAGACTGGACAAACACAAAAGTCAATGTAGCTATCTGGAATTCTTGCATACCTACATCACAAATGTATGGGAAGTCACTCACAACTGAGCTCTACAGTCTCTCTTACTCTCATTCTGATCCACCTGTCACTTTTATACCTTCTCAGTAGTTTATCCCAACCACTTTTTTACATCTGTGGGTCATGTAACAGATAAATTGGACATTCTTGGCCATTTTCAACCCTATGTTAAAAGGAACTCAGCTGCTGTCACTTCTAGCCAAGCAGCATAACCACAAAACACGCTCAATCTAAAACCTCACCGGAGAAAAGGAAGGGATGACACACACCCCACCCTGCCACATTTTTGACTTGCTAGAGAAATGCCCTTTCTCCTCCATACTATCTCCTGCTCCTTCCGACCACTCTACTCTGGCCACACGCACTCATTCCATTCAGGATAAACACGGCAGACTGCATGGATTGACAGATCAAACACTGATCCCAGGAGAAATGAGGTAACGGCATAAGAGTGACAGGAGTGAAAACTGAACTCTTGCGTGGTTTTCTGCACCTGCTGACACTTCAGCTTACACTTGAGAAAGGCATGAAAAGCACTTATGCTAATCACCTCCTTTTGTCTTTTGGGTTTTTTTAAACAGTTTGAGATATTTGGTTTAAAAAAGAAATTACAGTGTAGGTTTTTTTGTGCTGGATGCTTACACCTGACCTGAAAGTGAAAGTGTATGCTCTGGAGCACACATAATGCCATTTTTCATAACACAGCTCAAGAAAATTAAAGGAACTACTTGCACAAGTCTTCTGGCTTTAATTATACCTGTCCTCTTTCTGAAGGAAAAGATTTTCAAACAGTATCTACTAATACATATACTTCCATCTTCTCTAATTCCAGTCAAGAGACCCTAAGAATTCTAATCCTTATTTTATAATGCATGAGACTGTCCAACAATGTCCACTTCTGTCTAGCAGAGGTTTTTTAAAGTCAAAATAAGCTTCTTTTTTTTTCAAGCTAAACTAGAGCTTTTTCTGGTCTATTCTCAAGAATTAAAAAAGTAAGATTATTTATCCTAATAAATGAGGAAGTTGAAGCTTTATGCCATCCGTAAACAATCTTCCTTTAAGTCAGGACTGGGTAGGTCCATAAGACTCTGAAGAAGGTGGCTGAAACTATGAAATTCCAAGTGAAGCAGCTCCCTTCTGCAGTATACTCAGAGCACTTCTGGTTTGTATGGGTTTTAGCATTAGCCAACAAAAATCAATGAACAAATATCTGTTTAGAGTCACTCTGACCACAGGCAGTGACTTTTGTTCAGGAATCCCCTGCATCACAACTTGCAGGAGGCTGGGGAGTATTCCAGGGAGCAGCATTACATGCTCACCCTCTTAACACGCTTCCCTAGGCATTCCCTGTGCTAATTAGATGTCTGGTCTCATCTAGTGCAGCCATTCCCACATTCTTACCGTTTCACACACTTGAATCCCCATCTGCACAGGACCATACCTGTCACTCAGGTTATCAATTGGTGAGCCCAGTCTATCAGGCAGCCTCCTTCTCTCTGGTGTGCCAGTGCAATATCGGTCATTACCAACAGTAATCCGCAAACTCTGCTCCAGTGAAGACTCAGAACGGAGACTCGGTGAACGTCTCTGTAAATTGAAGAAAGAGTGCAAGCCCATCAATCAAGGTGTTGTAACCTCAGCTACAGAAAGGCAAGTGACTCTGCTCTGCTTAAATTACGAGACTTGGTGCTGATGAACCAATCACAAAAATCAAATTAGAAGTACAATTGTTGCAAATATTTTGATTGTCTGCAGTTAGAAAAGGGGGTGGTATTGACTGCTTTTCATTTCTCATCTTAGCTGGCAGTAACTCTACCATGGCATTATCTAGAAAGGAAATTTTCAATGTAAAAATACACTTCATAACAAACTGTTTTGGAAGGTGGAAAAAGAGACAAGTTGAAGAAACCTCACATTTGCTGCTGTCCTCCTTTATTTGTAGGGGAGAAGCAGCTAAACAAACACTGCATAAATACACAGCGCTAGGAATTTCTCAGTAAAAGTGCCTGGATTTCTGGCCCTTTCCAACTTTAGTAACAACATGAACCAAACTACAGGCCAAAGATTTTCTTAGCAGTGATGTTTTCAGCAGTTTTCCTCACCTTATGCTGCTTTCAACAGAGATGTACAACTTAATGCTAAAACTACCGCTGACTATAGAAACACCTTCCATAATAGAATTATCACTACTCATTGCTGGTAGAGCAAAACCAAAGCTAAGTAAGATTGTCTTTGAAAAACAACTACAGCAGAGAAGGCCCGAGCTAACTGCCTCTGCACAGCCCTTCCTTTGGACACAGTCGACACAGAAAAAAATATTACTGATACGTTATTCTTAGCTAGGTATCCTCACCTTAGCTAGGTATCACTCTGGCACCTGGCACTAGAATAGAGGAATGATCCAAGTAAGGAGAGTTCCATACAAAACAGACGAGACTGCCCGAAGACAGATACTTGATTCATTTTTTAAAATCAACATAGTTTAGATTCTGCTTAATAGGAAGCTGTGAATGCTAGAATCATAGAAACCTGATGGCTGGAAAAGACCTCCAGGATCATCAAGGCCAGCCATCAGCCCAACATCTCACTAACCCCAAGGCCATGGCCTCAAGTGCTGTAGCTACTCAGCTTTAAAACACCTCCAGGGATGGTGACCACCACCTCCCTTGGCAGCCTGTTCCAATGTCCAACCCCTCTCTCAGGAAAGAACTTCCTAAGAGCCAATCTAAACATCCCCTGACACAACTTGAGGCCACTTCACCTCATCCCATCATCAGTAATCTGGGAGAAGAGACCAGCACCAGTCTCACTACAACTTCCTTTCAGGTAGTGGTAGAGAGTGATAATGTCTCCTCTCATCCTTCTCTTCTCTAGACTAAATAACCCAGCCACTCTTCATAAGGCCTGCTCTCCAGACCTCTCACCAGCCTCATTGCCATTCTCTGGCCCGGTTCCAGCACTTCAGTGTCCTTCTTATACCATGGCACCCAAAACTGGACACAGTACTCAAGATGCAGTCTCACAAGTGCAGAGCACAGGGGCACCATCACCGCCCCACTCCTGCTGGTTACACCATTCCTGATCAAGGCCAGGACGCCACTGGCCTTCTTGGCTACTTGGGCACACTGCTGACTACTGTTCAATCAGCTTCAGTTCTGCCAAACCAGACTGTACTGCATGATTTTTGGTGCTTTCATCACTGAAAGCTGCAGGAGCAAGCGGCAGGTACACAATGACAAGATGCAGTAGACTCAGCCCAATCCTCCTAGACATCAGAAGAAAAGCAGCACTTCATCTTTGAGGATTGGTTAGGGATAGGTTAGGGATAAGTTGATCAAACTGGATGTACACAAATCCATGGGCCCAGATGGGATGCACCCGCGTGTACTAAGGGAGATGGCGGAAGTCATTGCTAGGCCACTCTCCATCTTTTCTAAGTCATGGGGATCAGGAGAGGTGCCTAGGGACTGGAGGGTAGCAAATGTTACCCCAATCTTTAAAAAGGGAAGGAAGGAAGACTCAGGTAACTACAGACCGGTCAGCCTCACCTCCATCCCAGGAAAGGTGATGGAACAATTTGTTCTAGAGNAACAACCCCAGGTACCAGTATAAGCTGAGGACTGACTTCTTGGAGAGTATTATAGGAGAAAAGCATCTGGGGGTCCTGGTGGACAGCAGGATGACTATGAGCCAGCAGTGTACTCTTGTGGCAAAGAGGGCCAACAGCATCTGGGGGTGGATCAGAAGAGGGGTGGTTAGCAGATCAAGAGAGGTTCTTCTCCCCCTCTACTCTGCCCTGGTGAGACTACACCTTATTGTGTCCAGTTCCGGGCCCCTCAGTTCAAGAGGGATGTGGAGCTGCTGGAGGGACTCCAGCGTAGGGCGACAAAGATTATGAAGGGGGTGGAGCACCTCCCGTTATGAAGAGAAGCTGAGGGAGCTGGGTCTCTTTAGCTTGGAGAAGAGGAGACTGAGGGGTGACCTCATTAATGTCTACAAATATTTGAAGGGTGGGTGTTGGGAGGATGGAGCTGGGCTATTCTCAGTGTCATCTAGTGATAGGACGAGGGGCAATGGTTGTAAGCTGGAACATGGAAGGCTCCACATCAACCTGAGAAGGAACTTGTTCAAAGTGAGGGTGACGGAGCACTGGAACAGGTTGCCCAGGGTGGTTATGGAGTCTCCTTCACTGGAGATGTTTAAGACCCGCCTGGATGTGTTCCTGTGTGACTTGGTCTAGGTGATCCTGCTGTTGCAAGGGGATTGGACTAGATGATCTTTCGAGGTCCCTTCCAATCCGTACCAATTCTATGATTCTATAAACTCCAGCAGAAAACCAAAAGAATTCTCTCACTCATCTTCCTGAACTGAATTTACTTGCAGTAAATCCTCTAGAATCCACTGTGCAGGTATTGTTGATTTCTGGTTTGCTCCACCAATTTGAACGCATTTATCAGAACACATTTTAACTACAGCATGGTATGCAGCACACCACCATCCTGTCACAGTCTGGCAGAGACAAAACAGAGCCAAGGTGCACATCTCATACTAATACACACTCCAAAGGCTCACACATACCCAATATGGCTCTGAATTCTGAGGGCTACCTCAGGAGATCATTATCTTGATGGGCGTCTTTTTGTCATCAAGATTGTTGGCACATTGCCACACACATGACAACCATCACTGGTGAGGCCACATCTCAAGTACTGCGTTCAGTTTGGGGTACCTCAACACAAAGAGGACATTAAGGTGCTGGAGCAGGTCCAAAGAAAGGCAGTAAGACTAGTGAAGGGTGTAGAGAACAAGTGTTTTGAGGAGCAGCTGAGGCAGCTGGGACTCTTCAGTCTGAAGAAGGCTGAGAGGAGACCTTACCACTCTCTACAACTGCCTGAAAGGAGATTGTAAAGAGGTGCAGGTTGGTCTCTTCTGACCAGTAACAAATGAAAGGACATGAGGAAATGGCCTAAAGTTGCACCAGGAGAGGTTTAGATTGTGTATCAGGAAAAAATTATTTATTAGAAGAGTCATCAGGCCCTGGAACAGGCTACCAGCGGAGGTGACTGAATCACAATCCTCAGACATGTTTACAGATCATGTAGACCTGGAATTCAGACACATTTCAGTCGTGGGCTTTCCCAACCTAAACAACTCTGTGATTTCCAGTAACTGGAGACAGAAGTGATGATTACATCTCAGAAGAAACTACTGGGCAAAAGGAAGAACTAGCTTACTTTAGAAAGTTTGAGATGCTATGACTGCTTATGATTGCCATGTAGCCTACCCAGAGACAGCTGACATGGTGGTACCATTTCTTTCACAATTTTATTTATTTTTATTCCAGTTTGAGAAATCTCAGTTTTAACAGCTTTTTCATTTGGAGCACTGAACACCACCACTAGCCATTCCCAGATAGGCACTAGACTGTCTTTGTCTCCCTTCCTGTTCTGATGCCTAAACTGCAGTTACCGCTGATATATAACAGCACAGGTTGCACACCAGCTCTTCATTTCTTTGTCTGGTGATCCAACATACTCCCTCTCCTCAATTTTCTTACAAGAAAGCAAAGAAACTGAGAGAAACTACAGAAATGAGAAGTACACAGGTCAGCAGGGACAAATAAAAGCAGACTTGGAAGAACAAATAAAGTCCACCAACATCTCTCACTTTATACTCTTTATCTTCTTCTCCTTTATTAATTTTTTCAACAGTCGTCCCAGATCTTTTCTGTCACTCCATGCTCTTCCAACTTCATGAATTTTCCCCTGGTTACTAAGAAACGAATGCCATCTGTACTTAAAATGTCCAATGCACAGTAATACTGGCAGCCAGAAACCCAGTTAGGCATGAGAAAATGGGCAACGATGCTGATGACCTGGGAACACATTCATTCCATCTCAAACATACAGAAAGAAATTACCCACTTCCAAAATCAAGAAAAGGCAACAAGAAATCTCTACAGCTGCTCCTTCCACACTCAAGGGGAGGGACAACAACTTAAAAGCTCAAAACTCTTCAGCATTTTCAGCCTATGGCCTTACTCCAACAGCATCTTCATTCCACATCCTACCTCTTCCATTTTTATGCATGTACTTCCTTCTTCCAAATATTCGTTCTTGGGCTGCAGCTTTTAGTTCCTCTTCCTCAGTTCTCTGTTTGAATTGATCCTTCAAGTGGGAGCTCCAAAATGCCACTTACTATCACATTAGTGTCACTTTCCAAACTGTCGCCTCAAACACCTAGGGAGGAGTTTTTAAGTCATACAAACCCAAACACATTATTAAAACTTCACCTGATCATGCTGGCCCAACAAACGCACTGTCTGCTTTGTTCTGATCGCACTTAGTTCCACTGTTTGAAAAACATCAGCATAATCCCAGATTTTATCTTCCTCTAATTAATGCTAATTTTGTAAACAGTACTTCTATATCTAACTGTCTCGGAATCTCTCTTATTGGGAGAGCTGCTTCCTGTAGACTGGTTTTCCTTAAATGCAGTAATATTCTTGTAAATAAACAAACAATCCACTTGGCTCAGCAGTTCAGCACTACCTAACTTTATGAAGCCTCATTTCTATAGTAGTTATTCTTCTCTGAAATTCAAACAGGCCAGAAAAAATCAACAATCTGCAACAACTTGCCATGAGGACTGCTGCCACTTGAGCCACAAGGGTGCCAAACAAACACTGGAAAAACAGCATTTCTGAAGAATAAAATTTGTGTCAAGTAAGGCCTTTTGGTAGCCTTTTTTCTTCCCCTTAAATGGGGAATGGGAAAAATTCACAGTTCAAATTTCTCAGGGTCTGAAGCACCAACACACACAGCCCTGAAGGTTTTGTTATGGTCAGCACAGATTCACAGCTCGTCCTGGATACAATGAAATGTCAGCCTGAATAATGGTGACATCGGTTCAGGAAAGTTCTGTTCCTGTACCTCACAGAATCATTAGGGATTGGAAATGACCTCAAAAGATCATCTAGTCCAATCACCTTGCCACAGCAGGATCCCCTGCGTCCACCCAGCCACAACACAAACCAACACGCAAGGGATGAAAAAAAATTATCTCTTTTTTTAACAATTACTTCTTTTCAACCTGGATCTCACTAATAACACAATTTGCAGGACTGCCCCACAGGTCATTTATAGGACTGAAATCACAGTGGAATACAGCCTGAAACAAATTGGTCAGAGACACAAGCTTCTTGGCCCAGCCTGGCTGAACTGTCAAACACAGTATTATCTTCCCACACCTTCATGACAGCTCATTCTTAAATAACAAAGAGCAACTAACAGGTGAACTCCAATCACCTGCCATCTATGCTGTGGGTACAGTTCCAAGGCAATCCAGTACGACCATGTACTACCATCAGAAAGGACAATCCCCATTCTGCCCTGGGGTCCCACCATGCACTGTATTATAACAGACAAGATATTTTTATTTTATTAACTTTCAGACACATAATTTCCTCCAATCGGCTCATTTTGCAATGTCACCAACAAAAGAGTGAGCAAAAGGAAGGGAGCAGAACACACTGCACAACTGAAGAATCATAGAATGGCCAGGGTTGGAAGGGACCTTAAAGATCATCCAGTTCCAACCCGCCTGCATTCACAGGGACACCTTTACTAGATCAGGTTACTCATGGCCCCATTTAGTCCAGCCTTCAACACTTTCAGGGATGGGGCAGTCACAACCACCTTGGGCAGCCTGTTCCAGTATCTCACCACCCTTGCAGCAAAGAATTTGTTCCTTGTGTCCAATCTCAATCTGCCCTCTTCAAGTTTGTAACCCCTTCCCCTTGTCCTCTCACTACGCATCCTTGTCAAAAGCCTTACCCCAGCTTTTTTGTAGCCCCCTTCAGATACTGGAAAGCTTCTCTAAGGTCACTCTTCTCCAGGCTGAACAACCCCAACTTGCTCAGCCTGTCCTCACAGGGGAGGTGCTCCAGCCCTCTGATCATCTGAGTTGCTCTCCTCTGGACACCCTCCAGGAGCTATGTCCTTCTTGTGTTGGGGACTCCAGAGCTGGACCCAGTACTCCAGGTGGGGTCTCACAAGCGCAGAGCAGAGGGGGAGAATCACCTCCCTCAACCCACTGTCACTGCTTCTTTTGCTGCAGCCAAGGACACAGTTGGCTTTCTGGGCTGCAGGTGCACACTGATGGCTCCTGTCAAACTTCTGGTCTACCACGACTTCTATGTCCTTCTCCTCACAACTGTCTCAATCCTTTCTCCTACCCATCTGTAGTCACGCATGGTAAAAATTGAGCGTATCACTCTTTTTTAATAGTATGTGTGTCCTGGATTGACAGAACCACAGTTTAGAATACCCCTGTATGAAAACTTCCTCCTTCAGCACAGCTCAAACAGCAGCAAACTCACTAGGTGCAACAAGGAACAGTTACTGGACAAGGCAATCATTGCACCACGGAGTCGCAAGAGCAAACCTAAGCGAGCAAATGCCACCCAAGCCAAAATATAATTATGGCTGTGCACTTTGTTTCCGTACAAAGGTGTCTACGAGATGGTATCACTTCAGACAACAATCCAGAGTTACACATGTCCAGGTCAGATTTTGGCAAAGCTGAGAGAGAAGGCTGGAGCATCTTGCGCACCACTCCGGCTACAAAGCACTGCCTGCCAAAGAACACCTCTCCAAGATTTAGACCTCTTAACAGATTCTCCTCTGTAACAGCAGGAAGACCTCAAAATACTCATTCCACATCCTATTTCAAAAGTTATCATCTTGCCATAAATTGAGATTTATACAACTCCACAACCCAGTGCTAAGAGGAGGAAAGGGATGAGTGAGTTACAGTCTTTGCCTCAGCAAAAGGCAGCCTACAACCTCATCGCTGAGCCTTATCTAAAATGGCTCTAGATAACAGAAACGAAAAACCTAACGGAAATTAAAGGAACAACATTATTTAACATGGAAATCAATGATTAAATAATCCGTTTGTCCCTCTAGAGAACCGGGAGGAAATCACCCTTCTCCTCCGCACGGGCAGCGCTCAAGGCCAACGTAGCTCTGCACGGACTCGGCCGCACCAACTCCGGGCCCTGCCCCACCGCTCCCCTCCCGCCGCCAGCGAGCGGGGTGAACCCGGGCACAGCCGGGGCCCGCGGTACCGCTGAGGGGAGGCCGATGCCGAGAACGACCCTCCGCCAGGCCGCGGGGGTCGGCGGCCGCCATGGCCAAGGAGGTGGGGACAAGCGGCGGCCTGACAGCCCCGAGAGAGGCGGCAGGACCCGCAGCGAGACCCACGGGCAGTAGTTACCCGGCCGCTGCCGTCTCCGTGCTCGCTCCCGCGGCGGCCTCGCGTCCCCCCGGACCCTGCTCCTCCCAGAGGCGACGGCAACCTCCTGCTGCGATGCGGCGACGGGGAGCGGCGAGAGGCGCCGTGATGGCCCGACGGGGAGCGGTGGCGGCGCGGCGGCGGCCGGGGCGAAGCGGAACGCGGTGGCGAGACAGAGGCGGCGGCCGCGGCGGGCGGTGGCGGCGGGCGGCCGCGGCCGAGCCCCGGCCCCGATGTGCTGGTAGAGCGCGGGGCGCGGGACCCCGACGAGCCGCCCTCCTTCAGTCGGTGGGAGGAGGACGAGGGGCCAGAGCGGCCACTGCTGGGGCGGTACATGATGGTGCCGGGGGTCCCGGCGGTCCGCGCGGGCTCCCCAGCGCCTCTGACCCCGCACCCCCCACCAGCCACCGCCGCCACGGCTGGTGACCTCCTGCCGCGCTTGCGCGCCGCCGAACACCCTGTGCGCGCTCCCGAGCTAGGCACCTCCAGCCCGGCGCGGGGCGGGGCGGGCTGGATAGGGGGCGGGAGGAGCAGCCGGGGGACGCCGCACAAAATGGCTGCTGTGAGCCGCCGGTCACGTGTGGCAGAGCGGTGTGTCGCGGAGGTCTTTGCTCCCGGGCTCGGCGGAGAAGGAAGGGGAGAGCGAATGGTTGAGCGCGTGGTTGGGGTCGTCCAGACAGCTGCTGCCCCGTTCTTACCCCTCCTGCAGGGTTTTCGGGAGAGAGGGAGCTTCGCGGGCAAGGCCATGGGGCCTGTTCAGGAGGCTGAGGCGGGAAGTCCGTGGGGCCGTGGCTGCCAGCAGCCTCTCGGTTGAAGCTAAAAGCAAAAGGGGTTTGTGTTCCCCCCTTCCCTGCAGCACCTGTGCTAGGGAGTTTCTGTGTGGGTGTTGTCTGTCAGCAGATAGGTATTCAGGAGTGAGCCATGGCTGCTGGGTGAAGCAGTGCTGAACATGAGTCTCCTAGCATTTCTGAACAAGTGTTGAGCAAAATTCCTTTGCTGTGGCTGCCCGGAGCTGCGGTGGGTGGACAGAGAGGAATCAGGGTTGGAAGGGACTGTCTAGTTGCAACCCGCCTGCTTAGACAGGGGCACCTGCCCTAGATCAGATTACACAGGGCCCCATTCAGTCTGGCCTTCAACGCTTCCAAGAATGGGGCAGCCACAACATCCTTGGGCAACCTGTTCCAGCATCTCATCGCCCTCACAGGAAAGAATTTCTTCCTCATATTGCTGCCCCTCTTCTGCTCACCTGACTAATGCAAGTACGGGGTTATCATGGTTCCCATTCTCACAAGTGAAGCTTTAGAGAAGAGGAAGTAGTGTGTTAACCAGTTAACTGAACTGGGCTAGCAGCAGAGAGAAATGAATGCTGTGGAGAAATTCAGGTTCTGATAAAATAGCCTGTTTCACAAATTCTTGACCCTTTGTATGGTTTTGTGATACTGGGAGGAGAGTTGTCCTTTAGATTTGTGTTTTATTATTAGTTCAATGGCTTTTGTGAGCTTGTACTTGAAGACCTAGTCTGTTTTTGAATGAAACTTCCCTGTGTTTTTGGAGAAATATTTGCTGAAGCAGCTCATGCTGTTGGAAGCAGAGTAGTGGCATCAAAGAGCAGCGAGCTGATGGGTGGAGGTCCATCTGATTCTAAAATAAGGTATTTGTGCTGGGACTGTCTGGGTACCACTGTGTATTAAAACTAATCACCCTACCTTAATGCTTTCCGAGTGAATGCACTACTGAGCAGGCTCAAGAAACATGCTCAGTAGTTATGCCAGTCATCAAAATAAGCATCTGCTAGATAAGGACTTTTGTACTTTCTGTTGCTGCTTTCTACTCCTCTCCCTTATCTCCCAAGGTTGATAATCAGTGCCTGTAATTCAATTATACTTATCCTAGGATAAGAGTTTCATCTTTGAAGATGCCTAGCAGGCTGTGGATCTGTGTCTGGTGGGATTGAAATGCAAACACTGTGAAGGTAATGGATACTCAAACTGTTCCAACAAACTATCCAAAGCAGCAGATTTGGTGATGCTTGGAGAGATGCAGAGCCCTAACTACTAAACCTGATGCATAGGTAGGAATGTCTCATGTGTTTTTATATAGTTAGATCAGCTGCTTGAATGTGATCTGCCTTCATGAAGGGGAAACCTTGGTTGCATGAGTACTAATCAAGTATGTGTATCAAATGCTTGGTTTCACCAACTCAATTAAGTAAAAGCAGCCTAGCAAGAGAGGAAATAGATTTGTTTGGTTTTGGACATCTCTTTCATGTTTTTTGTTTTCCTTACGATATTGTTAAGCAATTGTTTTAAACCACAGTTTCAGAGTAAAGCCATGAACTCAGAGTTTATATAAAATTGTGCCTGTATCTGAAAACTTTGAAAACTGCCAGAAAATGGAAAATACTTTTTAGCTTTTTTTGCCTTGTATCCGGAGCGGAGGTTTAAAGGAGAGGTCCTGCTGTTTTCTGTGGTTTTGGAAGGTGAAGAAATTCAGACACCAGTAACCAGTTGGGGTGTTAATTAAAACATCTGCATGTGCACCAGTGAGTAAACTGCACACAGGAGGAACAGTTAGAAAGAAAGCAGACAGCCTGAGTTACGGTGTTGAAAGAGTTCAGAAAATAAAAATTCCATTTGTTGGAGGAAAATACTTGATTGACCAACGCTCATGAGCATTTTGTAGCACCCTGTTATCTTACTGGTGTCACTCTGCAGTTACAACGTTAAAACTCATTCTATACTAGCTGTAGTGTAATCATTCAGTCACCAGCCTTGCTAAGTTTCAGAAGGGACTAAGCAACCATAGTGGGGTTCAGTTAAATTATTCCTAAAGTCAGTACTGAAATGTGGGCCCAATGGTGAAGGGCAAATGTAGAGTTTTCATGTCTTTGCAAGAGGAATCGCCACAGTTTGTGTCTGGGACTGGCAAAGGTCAGGCAAGGGCCTCCCTTCTTTGCAGATGTTTCTGTAATAGTGTCATGACTGGTGCTTCCTGCTCTCATGGGACATACAAGGTGCCAGTCAGTCTGCTCTGCTATTAGTTCAGCTCCTCTTTGGAATTCCTGAGCTTATTTTTGAACTTGCAATTAGATGCTATTTAGAGAGATTTTTAGTTAATTGGAGGCCAAGTGTGATGCTAAAGTAATAAGGTGGCTCTGGATTGTCATTAGTCCTTAAATAAGTCGCAGGAGTAAATGACAGAAGGAAAAGAACAGACTGAGAAGAGCTAGCAGTTGCTCAGTGTGAACAAGGGAACAAGAAAGAGGAATTCAGGTTGATTCAGATTGGACCGCTAGGTTAAAAAGTGGTATAGTAACAAAAGCAGAATACCTCAATTGTATTTTTACTTTTTACCTTCTTAAGTCTGAGTCAAGGCTACATCCAGGAGCGTGAGACAACTGTGTTGCACTCCCTCTGATAACAAAGGGCTGAGCTACTAGAGAAAACAAAGATAATTTGTCTTTTTAAGATGTGATGAATAATAGTAATTCCATTCAGCTGAAGTCTTTGCAAGAGAGACAAGATCTTGCAGATGGCTCTTCTGTCCTAAAGTGATTCTGATGACAGTACTTGTTTAAACAAGCGGATTAGGTTAGATATTAGGAAGCCCTTCCTCACTGAAATAGTGATCAGACACTGGAATGTACTGCCCAGGGCAGTGGTGGAGCCCCATCCCTGGAGGTGTTTAAGTACAGACTAGATGTGGCCCTTAGTGCCCTGATCTGACTGATGTGGTGATGTGAGGTCATGTGCTGGGCTGGATTCGCTCAGTCTTTTCCAGGTTCAACGATCCTGTGATTCTTGTGATAAGCTGCTGTGAAAGATACTCCTGTCTTCTCCTGTCTCTGTCTTCAGGTTCAGGCAAAGCTGCTCATTCATGAAAAAGTGTAGACTGAGCCAAGTGATGAGGCCTTCCTTGGTCATGACATCATGGAAACTGAGGATGGCTCAGCTCATAGCAGGGCCCTGGATGGGACCACAGAAAACCCATCCAAACAGACAATTACTACTGGAGATTTTTACAATTATCAGTTCAGGAATATCAACCTTATCATTAAGGCTTGTCTAGGCTGGCTTCTCTTTCAGCTCGGTGCTTACTTGTAGCAGGAAAATAGAGTGGGCATGCAGCCTGCACTCCTTTCCTTACTTCAAGGTTTGAGGTATGGTATTTATTAACATGCTACAAAACAAACTCACAGGGTCACAGATGGGATAGAGGCAGCCTTCCTTGGCAGGTAGCCCTTCCTTGCTGTGGGTGTATCAGTGCAGAGCACAAAACCAGGTCTAGATAATAATGGATAATATCTGGACTACATTGTCCTGTGTGGATAGATTGCATCAAACCCGATATTGGGTTAAATTAGGTTTCTTTCCTCATTTTGAGTGCTCTGGTTGTTTGGACAAATGTCAGGTGTATAACTATTTTCAGTGCACAAGTTACTTTGTAGGGAATACACCCACAAACGTGTTCTGCACGCCTTAAACTAGCGCAGAGTAGTAAACGTCACAGGCAGCACTATTTGGGGAGAGGGGAACTACCTGAAAGGAATTGAGAAGGAGGAATATCTAATCTTGCTGTGCTCCTACTTCTTTATACTTATACAGATAAAGTCCCCATGATTTCAGATAATTTAGGATGGATTGGTATCCTCCTAGAGTTAGGAGAGATAAGCAAGCAGAATGCAGTGTATGAAAAAGGACAATCTAGATCATAGAATCACAGGCTGGCTCAGGCTGAAAAGGGCCTCGGAGATCATCTACTCCAGCCCTCTGCCACTAGAGTGACACCTCTCAATGAGACTTGGTTGCTGAAAGCCTCATCTGACCTGGCCTTGAACACTTCCAAAGAGAGGGCAGCCTCTCCAGGCAATTGATTCCAGAGTCTGTCCACCCTTGCACTGAAAAACTTCTTCCTAAAATCTAGTCTGAACCTCCTCTCCCATCAGTTTCAAGCCAGTTCCCCATGTCCTATCACTAGGTCTCCTTGAGGAAAAATCCCTCTCCAGCCTTCCTATAGGTCCCTTCAGGTATTGGAAGGCAGCTCTAAAGCCCCTCTAAAGTTTTTTCTCCCCTAGGCTGAACAAGCCCAGCTCTGTCAGCCTGTCCCCATAGCGAAAGTGCTCCAGCTCTTGGATCATGTTTGTGGCCTCCTCTGGACTTGCTCCAACAGTAGCCTGTCCTTATGTTGATGGGGCTGAAATAGAAAAGCTCAGTTATTAGCTTCAGAGAGAAAGAATGGTCTTTTTTTCTGATAAACAAGGACTTTCTGGTACTCAGTAAACTGGGGAAGTAGTTCTTTAATTGTGAGGTTTTTTGGGGTCGGAGGTGGGTTTCACTTGTATGCAGTTCATCCTCCAACTTCTCACATACCTTATTTGCTGCCCTGAGAGTTTGCTGCTTTCACAGCACTTTTGTAAGGGAATATTTCTTGAGTGAATCAAACATGAAACTTATTACCAAAGCCTCTACAGGAAAATTGATTATTGCAACATCTAGATGACCTGCGAGAAAGAGCAAGCTGGCTAAACAGAGAGCTACACAGTATCAGGAGCCAGCTTGATTGTGACAAGGCAGCCTTGCAGCCCTGGCACACAGGCAAAAATGTGAGAAATAGAGATCCTCAGAGACAACAATTAAACAAGGAGATAGATACTTGTATTAAAGAAGAATGCATTCTCCTCCTACTCCTTTCAAGGAAACTATGATTAGAGGGTACTGTGGCCTCCAAGCTCTTATCTTTGCTCCTTCACACACTCCCTCAACCAGGCAGATTACTCTGTTTTCATTGCTCAGCACCCCTCCAGTGGTATTTTCTGAGCTTGGAGAAAGCTTGCTTTCATTTCTGAGCTGCGTCCAGAAAGTAAAGTTTCTTATCCGCAATTAGTTGTTCACAGGGATACACTAATATTCTCTGTCAAGGAGAGTACTGAGGGGGAGGGTTTGGGAAAGTGAAGTATCCAGGGGATTTGCTCTGAAAAGAATTAGTTGCATGTAGAATTGCCAGGGAGAATGGCAGTGTTCGCTACCTATTCCTCTCCCTGTGTAACAGTGTGGAGGGAGTGAGGCTGGATGGCTTCTCAGGTTTGTTTTCTCTCAGCTGCAAAGCTGAGCATAATCTCTGTGCTCTCAGAGTAAAAGCTGTCATATCTGGGGATATGTTCCATTATGGGGATGGGCCTGTGTGTTTGTGTTCCAGATTAATGTAGTTATTGAGCACAAGTAAAACAATGTGGTTTTGTTTAGCTTGTGTTAAATAAGATTGTATTAGGTTAGGATTGTGATCTCGCTTTATATGGCTATGTCAATGGTTTATCCCAAGACTAAATTAACAAACTAACAGTTAATGAGCTAATGGGCTGAAAAAAAAAAAACCAAGGAGGTTTCAGAAACCACTTACGAATTTCAAGCAAAAAATAAAACTAACTCAATTTGGGGTAAAAACAAACCAAGACACATGCAATTCACCCCACGTGCAAACCCATCAAAGAATTCTCCGCACACAAAGGCATACCGAGATTAATCCCATGTTCTTACATAACTGAGTCAAGCTGCAGTCTCTAACCTCTTAAAGGGAAGAGACTTCCAGCAGTTCTTGCTCCTTGAGGGAATATGGAGTTCATTCAGTCCACACATGCATCCATCAGCAAGCATTTTAAAGTCCAGCTCTCTGTCCCATGTGCTTCCATACTCCATTTCCCGCATGCCAATTCCTATGGCCACAAACAAGGAAAGAACTCTCATTTCAACAAACCAACTCACACAGAGTCGCAAAATATTAGGGATTGGAAGGGACCTCAAAAGATCACCTAGTCCAATCCCCCTGCCACAGCAGGATGCCCCAGATCAAGCTGCACAGGAACATCTCCAGGAAAGAAGGCTTCGTAATCCAGATGAAGCCTTCTTTCTGCTGACCCTTGAGATATCACTGTCTCTCTCTCTCCATTCACCACATTCCCAGGGCGGGATGACCAGCACATCTGAATAAGCAATCTGAATAAGAAATTAAAAGTGCTGGGAGGTAGAAGCAGCCAGAAACCCAAATTTGGAGGCTCCAACCCCTTTGTTTTCATTTGCAGAGCCACAAAAGCTCAGCTTGGAATTGGCAGTTAAAAACATCACAAGTTGCTACAGCAACCTCCCACTGTATCAGGTAGGAAATCTAAAATTTCAAGCTACCCCAGGGCATTACTGCACCAGAACAGTTATGATACTTTGGGGACAGTGATCTATTGTTGGCACAGTGCTCTTGTAGTACCATCACCTGCTGCGGGCAGAGAACACTGTCATGAAAGCATCTTTGTACTGCCTGGGCTGAACCTGCAGAGCAGTGCATAGATACTTCATATTGGAGAAGGAAAGGAGAGATAAGTAGGAGCACCAAGAAAGAACTAGCGGAATTTTTGAGGAAACCACAGTTGTTCGTGTCTGTGAACTGATTTTTAGTTTAACTAGAAGAGTCTGGATGAGCTGAGTGTGTTTACAGAATTACAGAGTGGTAGGAATTTGAGGGGATCTCTTGCGGCCCAGAAGGCAAACCAGATCCTGGGTTGCATCAGGAGAAGTGTGGCCAGCAGGTCGAGGGAGGTGATTCTCCCCCTCTTCTCTGCTCAGGTGAGGCCCCACCTAGAGTACTGCGTGGATGTGAGAAGGAAGTTCTTTACTGTGAGAGCCTGGAATGGGTTGTCCAGGGAGGTGGTGGAGGCCCCGCCCCTGGAGGTATTTAAGGCTGGGCTGGATGAGGCTCTGGGCAGCCTGATCTAGGGTGGGGTGTCCCTGCCCATGGTGCAGGAGTTGGAACTGGATGATCTTGTGGTCCCTTCCAACCCTGACTGATTCTATGATTCTGTAACTTCTTTCCAATGAGGATGACAGAGCACTGGAAGGGACTGCCCCAGGGGTTTGTGGAGTTTCCTTCTCTGGAGAGGTTTTGAGCCTGCCTGGACATGTTCCTATGCAGCTTGATTTGGGGCATCCTGCTGTGGCAGGGGAATTGGACTGGATGAGCTTTTGAGGTCCCTTCCAATCCCTAATGTTCTGTGATTCTGTGTGAGCTCATCTAGTCCAACCCCCCTGCCAGAGCAGGATCACCTAGAGAAGATTGCACGGGAGGAATGCATTCAGGCAGGTTTTGAGTGTCTCCAGAGTTGGAGACTCCACAGCATCTTTGGACAGCCAGTTCCAGTGCTCAGTTATGCTCACCATAAAAACGTTTTTCCATATCTTTAGATGGAATCTCCTCTGTTCCAGTTTGTACCCATTGCCCCTTGTTCTGTAGGCAACACAGAGAAGAGCCTGGTCCTTTCCTCCCAACACTCTCCCTTTGTGTATTTATAAGCATTGATTACATCTCTCCAAGCTGAACAGCTCCAGCTCTCTCAACCTCTTAAGGCACATGCCCCAGTCCCCTATCATCAACTGGCTGAAGGATAGAAGTCAGAGAGCAGTGGTCCATGGGACAGAGTCTACTTGGAGGCCTGTATCTAGTGGAGTGCCCCAGGGGTCAGGGCTGGGACCAGTCCTGTTCAATCTATTCAATGCTGACTTGGATGAGGAATTAGGGTACACTGTCAGCAAGTTTGCGGAAGACACAAAGCTGGGTGGTGTTGCTGACACCCCAGCAGACTGTGCTGCCATTCAGCAAGACCTGGACAGGCTGGAGAGCTGGGCAGAGAGAAATGTAATGAAATATAACAAGGGTAAGTGTAGAGTGTTGCATCTGGGCAAGAACAACCCTAGGTATCGGTATGGGTTGGGGACTGACCTGTTGGAGAGCAGTGTAGGAGAAAGGGACCTGGGGGTCCTGGTGGACAGCAGGATGACTATGAGCCAGCAGTGTGCTCTTGTGGCCAAGAGGGCCAACAGCATCCTGGGGTGGATCAGAAGGGGGGTGGTTAACAGATCGAGAGAGGTTCTTCTCCCCCTCTAATCTACACTGGTGAGACCACATCTGGAGTTCTGGGCCCCTCAGTTCAAGAGGGATGTGGAGCTGCTGGAGGGAGTCCAGCATAGAGCAAAGAGGATGATTAAGGAGGTGGAGCACCTCCCTTATGAGGAAAGGCTGAGGGAGCTGGGTCTCTTTAGCTTGGAGGAGAGGAGACTGAGGGGTGACCTCATTAATGTCTATAAATAGTTGAAGGGTGGGTGTTGGGAGGATGGAGCTGGGCTATTCTCAGTGTCATCTAGTGATACGACGAGAGGCAATGATTGTAATCTGGAACATAGAAGGTTCCACATCAACCTGAGAAGGAACTTGTTCACAGTGAGGGTGACAGACCACTGGAAGGGGCTGCCCAGGGAGGTTGTGGAGTCTCCTTCACTGGAGATGTTTAAGACCCGCCTGGATGTGTTCCTGTGTGACTTGGTGTAGGTGATCCTGCTGTGTCAGAGGGATTGGACTAGATGATGTTTCGGGATCCCTTCCAATCCCTTATGATTCTATGATTTTTAACATGCCCAGCATGCCACTGGCCGCCTTGGCTCATTCACGATCATCCTGCTGTCACCAGCACCCTCAGATCCCTTTCTCCAGAGCTGCTCTCCATCATGTCAGTCCCCAGTTTATACTGGTACATGGGGTCATTCTTTCCCAAATGCAAGACGACTCTGCACTTGTCCTTATTGTATTGACCTTGCTGAAAGTCTTACAGGAGTCAAGGTAGCCCACGTCTACTCCCTCTACTGCCCTTTCCCCACCCCCCCGCCGTTACATCTTCATAAAATGCTACCAGGTTTAATGTATCTGCTGTAATTCCTTTAATTAACCTGCTTCTCCTTAGCCGCAAGCTGTTGACCAAATAAATTCCAGAGCAACAGAGGCGGAACTGGAGCAGCTGCCGGGGCCCCGCATCTCGCCGCCTGCCCTTCGTGCCGGGGCTCCCGGCGTTGCCTCTCGGGGCCACAGAGCGCCCTCCTGGTGCTGCCGTGGCTGCAGCGCGTCCTCCCGGCCGCAGAGGGCACCCTCTCGTTCCCGTGAGGGCAGTGGTGCGCAGCGCGCAGGTAGGGAGCGCGGTAGGGGTTAAAGTTCGGCGCGGGGTTGGGGTGTTCGGCCTGTAGCAGGCAACGCGCAGCCCATCCTCCGCCCGGCCCGAGGTGGGCGCCGGGCTGCGCCTCAGCCGAGGCTGCCCCGCCCCCAAGGGACGTGGTGCTGCAGTGCCCGGTGACCGCCCGCCTGGGGCTGGAGGTGGGAGCAGCCCGTGCGACCTAAAGCGCTTGCAAAGCCGAGACCTTGCCTGGTGTGTTTTACCCTCGTGTTGGGCGGCACACAGGCAGCATAAGCACCGCGTCCAGCTAGTTCCTCAGCCCTGCGAGGCCAGAGGCAGCACCCTATGTGCTGGCTGGACACCAGCATCCTCCCGGGCCAGCTGGAGAGTGGTCAGTGGCACACAACAGCTTAAGAAGCAGCACTGTGGGAGCTGGTTCAGATTTGGAAATAAATTAATAGATTGTTGGACCAGATGATCTTTAGAGGTCCTTTCCAACCCATTACATTCTATGATTCTATAATTCTTTAAGCTACTCCATGCCTTATTCACAGTGACCAATAGAAAGACAAGTGCTTCCTGTTGTTGTTTTCATAGGATAGGAGAAAAATCAGCCTGAAATAAGCAGGAAGCTTCAAATTCTTAGACCATTCAGGTTGGGATTGACCAAAAAGGCCAAACACGGTCCCTTATTTTGATCTGGAGTGTGATCATTTTGTGACGTAGGTGATAATAAAAGCAAGTGCTCAATAGCAGGGCCTGGACTGTGTGACCCAGGAAGTTGCTTCTAGCCAAAGGTTCACTCCTTATCAGAGTCTGCCCCAGACTGGAGCTGGATTTCTTCTGGTTTGTACCTCATGGTCTGTTTGGTTTTTCTTTCCTACCTTAGGAGTTCCCATCTCTCACATTTTGTTCCCAAGAAAGAATGGAGAACTTCCTGGCAGGTTTGTGTGGGACCAGCTCAGAAGATCCACTCCCTGTGTGGGTTCACGGCAGCTTAGGCCATTGTTTTAATCAGCTGACATTAAATGTGATCCCTCATGTGATCCTTGCGGCGGTCAGTGCTTGCTTCCTCGGCACCCCCAGGTATGACTCCTCCCTTGTCCAGTTTGAGATTATGCAGGAGTGGAGGTATGGCAGAAAGGCTGGAAATCAGATTTCCCTTTGTTTGCTGAATATGTACAGAAGGGGACAGTATTACAGTGCTGTTTGTCACACTCATGCTGATGCAGAGATGGGTGTATGGCTCTGGCCTCTCTGTTGCAGAAAGGAATCCAGAAGTAAGAGATGATAGCCACCATAAAATGACAGAAAATGATTAACTCTTGTTAGAGTATCAGGAAGTGGGCATTGGAAAAATTGAGTCTCCTGGGAGAGGATGTAGATCCGGGTGGCACAGGGGATATTTATATGTTAAAGCAATAATGGGTTCAGATAAACAAAAATTATGTTTGTTTGCCTCCTGAAATTTGTAAATTTGGCAATGTTAACTGCTATTGAAAGGCCGCAAATGATAAGCTATCAAGTGATAATTGTGCAGGGCAGTAGTTTATGGACTTTACAGCATCACTGAAATCAACACTGATAAAAATACTGTTTCTAGACAAAATAGAACTATAACAGATCTGTGTAGGGAAATACTGTTCTTTGGTAGCATTTGAGTCTCTCTGGTGTTGATGGGGTAGTGGGCTGTATTATGCTGATGTGGTTTACCAACCCCTGCAGTCTGAAGACCTTAGAAACCTAGGGTAGTGAATCCAGGAGGTTAAGTAATAGAGAACGCAGAGAGGTGGGAAGGGAGAAGAAGAGAGTGCTAACAGAGGTGAGACTACTGACTGAGAGATGATGGAATTTTAACTAAATTTTTTCTCTACTCTTTTCTCCAGGTCTGGCTCCAGAGTACCTTGCTGGCCAGGCTGGGGATGCAGAATCACTGCCTCCTTCGTACTTGCTGGCCTATTCCTTGTTGATACCATTGTGGCCATTATTTCTCAGCAGAAGCAGGGCCCTGTGTATCTGGATGTGCTGACAGATGTCACTGCAGTCCTGACATGGCTCACACATGGCATCACTCTTCTCATGCTCTTCAGATCTATTCACAGCTCTACCAGGGGCCCCACAGCCCTGGCTTTCCTTGCTGTCTTACCCCTGCCTTCACTCATCATCACACTGGTATGGTACTACCAAAGTGGGACAGCTTGGTCCCCTGCCCACCCTGCTGCTTCTTCCAGATTTGCTGTTCTCTGTCTGCAGCTGGCCTCTCTGCTTGGGTATGTGATTGGCTACCTCTTCCCTGCGGCTAGCAGGCAGGACTTCTCCATCAATAGCTCTTGGCAACAAGAACAGCTCATCTCAGAGCAGAATATGCCAGTGTCTGATCAGCAGATAGTGGCAGAAGATGGTGAGAGTTGGCTTTCGCACTTCTTCTATGTTTGGATGAACCCTCTTATGAAACGTGGCTATCAGCAGAAGCTGAACCAGCCACAGGATGTGTGTGTGCTTCCTCGCCAGCTCCAGGCTGCCAGGATTTGCAATCAGTTCTACTCTTGCTGGCAGAAGGCAGCTGCACGCCAGCTAGAGGAGGAGACAGTGTCTCTTACTAGCCAAATCGTTGGAGGCAGTGAGAGTAGCAATGCTCCAGACAGCTCACACCATGCTCTGGAGGCTGTGCAGCTCTTGTCAGTCCTTCATGCAGCCTTTGGGCTTCGTTTCTACTCCCTTGGAGTTCTCAAGGTGGTTGGCAGCCTGCTGGGTTTCTCCGGTCCTCTGCTTCTGAACCTGCTGGTGAACTTCATGGAATCACAGCAGGAGCCCCTGAGCCATGGGGTTCTTTATGTCCTTGGGCTCTTTGCCTCGTCCTTCCTGGGTGCTCTGTTGCACAACCAGTTCAGCTATGAAGTGAACAAGGTGACACTGATGTTGCGGGCCGCGGTCATCTCTGCCATCTACCGCAAGGCTCTGCGTGTAAGTAGCACCAGCCTTGCCCGCTTCACCGTGGGGGAAATTGTCAACTTCATGAGCACAGACGCCACTAGGCTGGTCAACTTCTGCTCCAGCTTCCACGAGTTGTGGAGCCTTCCTTTCCAGTTTGCCATTACCCTGTACCTCCTCTACCAGCAAGTGGGGGTAGCCTTTCTGGGAGGTCTGGCCCTGGCACTGCTGCTTATGCCTATCAACAAAGTCATAGCTAACTGCATCATGACCAACAGCCGGGAGATGCTGAAACACAAGGACGCACGGGTCAAGGTGAGGAGCAGCTGAGCTTGTTGCTGCTGTTTTCTTCCAGTTTGTCCATAGAATATTGGCCTTTTGGCCATCTGTCATAAGGAGATTCATTGAATCACAGCTCTTGGGGAAAAATGCTAGAGAGGGCACACCCACCCAGTTGGTTCAAGAGTATTTTAGGGTGATGCAGTTTCACCACCCTTAACGCAATGAACCTGCGTGCTCCCCTGGGCAAATCCAGGTTCCCTTGCAGTTTTCTTTTTAGTGTATAGTACTTAAGGTAAAAGTCCTGATTCTTCTAGAGATGCTTCCACCATATTGCTCCAGTAATGATGTCATTGGTAAAGTGTCTTGCAGTCTGGACAAAGGCAGTGATCTCAGGTGTAGTGGTGCAAGCCTGGCACATTCAGTCACCTTTTCCACTGCTTGTTGCTTATTTGTAGTGCCTGACCTTTAGCAGGAGGTCATTGCAGAGCTGGCCCCAGCTGGCATTTGGTGCACTGGGCAGATTTGCGGTGTACTACGTGTTTCCTCTTTGCTTGCAGCTAATGACAGAGTTCCTGTGTGGCATTCGTGTGATCAAGTTCTATGCTTGGGAGAAGCACTTCAGCACCAGGATAGATGCCTGCAGGTCTAAAGAGCTGCAGAAGTTACGAGCCATCAAGTACTTGGATGCTGTGTGTGTCTATCTGTGGGCAGCACTGCCCGTTGTTGTCTCCATTGTCATCTTCATTACCTATGTCCTGTTGGGTCACCAGCTCACTGCTGCAAAGGTGAGTAGGAAGTAGGGAGACCTCCAACCTTGTCTCATGCAGAGGACAGTCTGTAATGGGAATGCACCCTCAGTCCCAGAAGGACAGGAAACTGCTTGGAAGAGTCCAGCACAGAGCCACAAGGATGATGAAGGGAGTGGAGGAAAGGCTGAGGGAGTTGGTTCTCTTCATGTGGGAGGAGACTGAAGGGTGACCTCATTAATGTTTATGAATACAGAAATGGTGAGTGTCGGGAGGATGGAGCCAGACTCTGCTCCGTGGAATCCAGTGATAGGACAAGGGGCAAGGGGTGTAAGATGGAGCACAAGAGGTTCCATGTAGACATGAGGAAAAATATTTTCACTGTGAGGGTGACAGAGCCCTGGCGCAGGCTGCCCAGAGAGGTTGTGAAGTCTTCTGCTCTGGAGACTTTCCAAACCTGCCTGGATGCAGCCTTATGTGGCCTGCCATAGGTGATTCTGCTCTGGCCGGAGGGTTGGACTAGATTATCTCTAGAGGTCCCTTCCTGTCATTCTGTAAATGCAGTCCCAAGACATCTTCCCTAGCAAATAAACCCAGCCTGTTTAAACTCAACAGCTCTTCAGGCTCTTGGTAGTGAAGCTATGTGGAGGGCACATGATGGTACTGCCTCAAACTCACGGCTGTCTTCTTCCTATTACAGGTGTTCACAGCACTGGCTCTTGTTAGGATGCTTATTCTCCCCCTCAATAGCTTCCCATGGGTGTTGAACAGCATTTTGGAGGCCAAAGTTTCCCTGGATAGAATCCAGCACTTCCTTGAACTTGCGGACCAAGACCTGGAAGAGTATTATGCCCTAGGTAATGGCAAAGGATGCTGCTGTGCTTGATATTCAGAGCAGAGATGTGAGATGTGAGGCCCAGGGACAGGACTGGAGGGCTCCATGGTGATGGAGCTGTCAGCCTGTGATTTAAGGTGTTTGGTTGTCAGTTCCACAGTGACACTTCATTTCTGTGGGTCGTGGCAGAGAGAAGGATGAAGTGCTTCCCCTTTACGTCACTTGTTCCAGAATCTTGGTTTAGGATTCTGATTGCCATGGAATGATCTAAACGCATCTCACCCGGTATAGGAAGGTGGGAAGATGTTTATAGATTTAGATCATTTGGCAAAGCTTGAATGAATTTGGTAGAATTCAGCAAAGTCTAACAAAGGGTAGTCAACTTCCAGTTTCCTGACAAGGTTTACTGTGTTGCTTACTCTAGAGGCAAATTGATTTGGAATTGGGGTAGAATGATTTTCATGAGTTAGGAATACAAAGGGTAGGGGTGGCCCTCCTGAAAACCTCACTAAGTTTTCAGAATGGACCCTCTTTCCCTCTAAGCTCAGAGAGAAGCCTGGGTCCTAGGTGTGGCTAGATCCAGTCTTAGATGTGCTCAGGGGTTTATGACTAAGAACACTGAGGAGATTTGGAGTGAAAGTGGTAAAGGAGAACCTCCCATTGAATCATTAAGGTGAGAACGGACTCCCATGCTCTCTGAACTCCTTTAGAGAATGAGATTAGATCAATTCCTACTCCCAGACTTGGTCAGTGTTTATGACTAAGAGGATTTGGGTGTAGGACTTCAGTGTTGTGCTTTCACATAACATGGTGTATCCTGTATAATTTTGAGATAGCAACACTTTAAAGTGCAGTAGCACTGCTGTGGCAAACTTTGAGATAGCAGTGCTTAACCAGTCAACAACCAGTAATGGATTGTAATTGATGAAATGATTTAGATAAGATTTAGGACAGCTTGCTAAGTTAAAAGCAGATCACACCTATGCATACAGCTGTATACAGATACAGGGGTTAACCTGTGCCCAAGATGTTTCTTTTTCTGCAAATTATAGTAAATTTGGGACAGGGATCTTCGGGATTTTGTAAAATCCTAGAGACAGTGAATACATCTCTCTTTTTTGACTTAGTACAAGCAGTACTGTTGTCAGTCTTTCCAGATGGACAGCGATTCCTTTCCTCAGTTTATTACAAGCAACAATCTTCCCCATCACTTGGCTTTCCAGATGGTCAGTTGGACCTGATAGGTGTCCCAGCCCAGAGGGAGACAAGTCACAACAGTTGTGAGCACTCACTGGAGAGCTCCACTTGGGATCAGTATTTATAGGATGATTGACTTTGGACAGTACTTTTCCCATTAATCTTGTCAGTCAGACTTATCACCCTTCAAAGAGGGCTCTGGTCTCATCATCACCTTTACAAGGTGTTCAGGAGTGCCAGCTATGGTTCGAGGGTGTCTAATAATTCCAGCTGACCTAACGTGTACTCAGGAACTGCAGGTGTTGAATCGTTTTGACTTGCTGTCCCATTAGTCAGCATCAGAATGTACCAAGTCGTCTCAGCCACCTACATTTTGTAATTAAACAAAACCACAGTGGCACAACTTCATAAAGTGGCCCGGGTATGGCCATTGCAAAGAGGCTGCTGAAGGGGGAGGTTCTGCATGATCACACTATGCAAAATGGGGGCAAGGCTGTGCCATTTTGCTGTGCCGTAGGCCATTGCTCTTTCCCGCAGAGCCCTTTAAAAGAAGCAGCTCCCTTCTTTGTCCTAAGTTCCTCTGACACTGAAGCCATCAGCTGTGTTCTTCCCTGGAATAAGGCCTTGAGTGGGTGTTCATCTCTTGACCCATCTTGCCTCCCTTTGGCTCCTTCCCTACCTTTTGCCAGCTCCCTGCCCTTCTTTCACCTTCAACAATAATAAAACCAGATCATCCTTAGAGAGCCTCTCTGACAGCCAGCAGGTCACCATGTGTCTGGTGGGAACTGGAGACCAGAGGGTTGGAGGAAGGGAAGTGTAAATTTAAGGGCAAGTCAGTAGGCAAGTGTCTCATTCTGTGGTTGGACAATGCCCTGCCTGTGATCTCATCCATTTGTGAGAAAAGCTGATAGTGTTTGTGACACCAGATGCCTTTTATTTTCTGGCCTGCTCATAGTAGTGCAATGCTGCTCTGCTTTTCTCTTGCAGATGGACCTTCAGGCACTGCTACTGCCATAGAGATGCGATGTGCAGCCTTCTCATGGGCACCGGTTGAGGAAGAAAGCACTAGGCAGCGCTCATCCACAGATACTCTGAAACTGCACATTGAGAACCTATCAGTGAGAAAGGTGAGTGGGGTTGCACAAGGTAATGGCATTAGAGAAACCAAATACCAGAGCAGGCATGGCCAAGGTTTCATGTTTTCCTGGTCTTCTGAGCCATGCATTAAAATATTTTGGGTCAAAGGTACAGGACACCTATTACATCGCCTGGAGCTGAAGAGTACTAGAGGAGATGGCTTACAGACAAAGGATGAACCAGGTCCCTCTGCTTTCTACCTCTGCTATGGCAGAGGACTGAGCAGGCTCCGGAGTTAACACTCTTTGCAAATGTGTGTCCTGCAGTGTGTCAGCAGAGTGGTTTACCCACAACTGTGCCCAGCTCTGCTGCTGAGAGCCTGCCTTAGTTAATGAGGACTGGGTTAGGGATAAGTTGATCAAACTGGATGTACACAAATCTGTGGGCCCAGATGGGATGCACCCGCGCATACTAAGGGAGATGGCGGAAGTCATTGCTAAGTCACGGGGATCAGGAGAGGTGCCTAGAGACTGGAGGATAGCAAATGTCATTCCAATCTTTAAAAAGGGAAAGGAGAAGGACCCAGGTAACTACAGGTCAGCCTCACCTCTATCCCAGGAAAGGTGATGGAACAATTTGTTCTAGAGGCTGTCTCCAGGCACATCAAGGACAGGAGGGTCATTAGGGACAGTCAGCATGGCTTTACAAAGGGAAAGTCATGCTTGACCAACCTGATAGCCTTTTATGAGGACATAACCAGGTGGATGGATGATGGCAGAGCAGTGGATGTGATCTGTCTTGACTTGGGTAAGGCATTTCACACATTCTCTCACAGCATCCTCGCAGACAAACTGAGGCAGTGTGGTCTAGATTTTCAGGTAGTGAGGTGGATTGTAAACTGGCTACAGGGTAGAAGTCAGAGAGCAGTGGTCCATGGGACAGAGTCTACTTGGAGGCCTGTATCTAGTGGAGTGCCCCAGGGATCAGTGCTGGGACCAGTCCTGTTCAGTCTATTCATTGATGACTTGGATGAGGGATTGGCATGCACTGTCAGCAAGTTTGCTGATGACACAAAGCTGGGTGGTGTTGCCGACACCCCAGCAGACTGTGCTGCCATTCAGCGTGATCTGGACAGGCTGGAGAGCTGGGCTGAGAAAAATCTAATGAGGTATAACAAGAGTAAGTGTGGAGTCTTGCATCTGGGCAAGAACAACCCTAGGTATCGGTATGGGTTGGGGACTGACCTGTTGGAGAGTAGCATAGGAGAAAGGGACCTGGGGGTCCTGGTGGACAGCAGGATGACCATGAGCCAGCAGTGTGCTCTTGTGGCCAAGAGGGCCAACAGCATCTGGGGTGAATCAGAAAGGGGGTGGTTATCAGATCAAGAGAGGTTCTCCCTCTCTACTCTGCCCTGGTGTGACCACGTCTGGAGTCATGTGTCCAGTTCTGGGCCCCTAAGTTCAAGAGGGATGTGGAGCTGCTGGAAGGAGTCCAGCGTAGATCAGCGAGGATGATGAAGGAAGTGGAGCACCTCCCTTTATGAGGAGAGGCTGAGGGAGCTGGTTCTCTTTGGCTTGGAGGAGAGGAGACTGAGGGGTGACCTTATTAATGTCTATAAAATATTTGAAGGGTACATGTCAGCAGGATGGAGCCAGGCTCTTCTCAGTGTCATGCAGTGATAGGACAAAGGGCAATGGTTGTAAGGTGGAACGTAGGAGGTTCCACATAATTATGAGAAGGATCTTCTTTACAGTGAGAGTGACGGAGCACTGGAAGGGGCTGCCCAGGGAGGTTGTAGAGTCTCCTTCACTGGAGATGTTATAAACCCTCCTGGATGTGTTCCTGTGTGACTTGGTGTAGGTGATCCTGCTGTGTCAGGGGGATTGGACTAGATGATCTTTCAAGGTCACTTGGAATCCCTAATGATTCTATGACATAGTTCTAGACTAAGGCAGCAATCAGCTTTCTTACAGACTACATGGGGCTCAAGAAACCTGGTGCCTCCACCCTGTATTTGGGAATCAAATTGCTCCTTTTAATTTCCCTTTGCAGGGGATGCTGCTGGGGATTGTTGGGAAGGTTGGCTCTGGCAAAAGCTCTCTGCTTGCAGCCATCACTGGAGACCTCATTAAGTAAGTACCCTGAAGACTTTTCTCTGCCTGGTCCCTTCATGCCACAGTAGGCAGGGATTGGCCAGTTCTGTGCCTATTGGTAGGCCGTTTTGATCTCGAGCAGTTCTCCTTTGTCCTTTCTGGTGTGCTTGCAGACAAGGTGGACAAGTGTATGTGTGTGACCTGGAGCAAGGGTTTGGTCTGGCCACACAGGAGCCTTGGATACAGTTTACCACTGTCCGTGAGAACATTCTTTTTGGGCGGGAATATGATGCCAGGCTGTACAAGGAAGTGCTGGAGGCCTGTGCCCTCTCTGAGGACCTGAATGTGAGTGCCTGAACTGTAAAACTGCCTGACTCTTCTTGGCCTGATTTTACGTCCAGCCTGAGCCTCACTGGGAGCAGTTCTTTCAGGCTACAGACTGCTTTTCCAGTGTCCCAATCAGTGTTCTGTGAAAAATACTTGGCCCCACAGTTCTTTAAGGTGTAAAGTCACTTTGGAAGGTGACTGCTGCTGAGCCATAAGTAGAAAGGAGGGCAGGGGAGATTGTGGAATTGCAGACTGGCTCAGGTTGGAAGGGACCTCAGAGATCATCTACTCTAACCCCTTGCCATGCACAGTGATGCCTTTCAACCAGACTTGTTTGCTCAAGGCCTCATCCAACCTGGCCTTGAACACATCCAGAGAGGGGGCAGCCACAGCCTCTCTGGGCAATTGATTCCAGAGTCTCTCCAGCCTTGCACTGAAGATGTACTTGTACTGGAATGGTCTTACAGACCTGATGACTACTGGGTTTTTCCTCCAGAACCTATCAACAGATGATGTCTTGTTTCTTTGATCAGAGGGAACTTCCCTGGGATCTGGAAGGGCTAAGGCTGTGGTTGTCCTGTTGGCTAAACAAATATTCTAGATTTGAAGCTTAAGGCTGTCTCAGTCAGTAGAGTTGGCTGTTATATATGCTAGGAAGCTAGCCTTCTCCTCCCAGTTTATAACCTGAGGCCTGGTTTTACAACCAGGAGCTTCTGTTTGCATTTAGAGGAGCTGTAAATACTCTGTAAAGACTAGATATTCATTTGAGAAGTAGCAGGCTGCACCTGTGCTGTGAAATCAAGAGGAAACTGTTTCCAGCTACCAACACTCACAGCTTTTACTACTAAACTGCTTTGATGGGCTTTGGCATGATTTTGGTGGAGGCACAGCTTTTGCTCTCCCAGGAAATTCCCAAGTGCAATTTTAGAGTTATTTTAAACCAGGTGTTACTTGCAATGAGCAGTTCAGGTGTGGTCACTCTATGCTGCATTGTAAGAGAGTCTAGCTGCATAGATGCCAAGCTTGCCTGTTTTCTGTAGAACCAGGAGATAGACTGTTGCATTGCTTCATTTTTCTGTGTGTTAACCTAAAGAATTATTGCAAGAGGGAGACCCTAGTGTCCTAGTTCTGGTTGCCCAGTGGTTTCCTGTCCCTTCTAAATGGATTTTTTGAATGTTTCAGATTTTACCAGCAGGTGACCAGACAGAGGTGGGTGAAAATGGTGTGACACTCAGTGGGGGACAGAAGGCTCGGATAGCCCTTGCCAGAGCTGTTTACCAGGTATGTAATAAGGGAGTTGTGCTGTGGCAGGCTGTGCTCCATGCCAAGTCAGATGTAAAGAAGCCAAGAGCACCCAGCTCCCAGTATGCTCTGGCAGCATGTCAGAAACCGCATGACGCTGGCCCAAAGGAGCTGGCAGTGTGCCACAGAGGCACGAGCGCTTTTCTCTACAGCACTGCCTGCTCTGGCAGGGCCAACAGCTCAATCTTTTGTCTCCCTCTCAGGATAAAGAGTTTTACCTCCTTGACGATCCCCTGGCCGCTGTTGATGCGGATGTAGCCAACCACCTTATGCAGAAGTGCATTCTCGGGATTCTCAAGCAGAAGACCAGGATCCTTTGCACCCACAGGACAGAGTTTTTATGGCAGGCTGATGCCTTGTTGTTGATAGACAATGGCAGGATTGTTAAGAGAGGTACGCTGGGTGTCCTCTCAGGCGTTCATCTCTGCCTTTATGCCAGTTTGGAGTGGTTTGAGCAAAGATGGACAGAAGACAGTAGAATTAACTAGTGGGAAGACAATGATAAAGAGCTTGAGGACAGGGCATGTGGGCAAAGATGGGGTGGAAGGGAACATGCAGGTGCGCATAGGAAACATGACAGTCCTAGAGTTGAGGAGCTGATAAGGGACAAGGCTACAGCAGGTTGTAGGCAGCAGGGCCTTTAAGGGTGCAGTTGCTTTGAGAAAAACTAAGAGAATGTGACAAGAGACCAAAACTGAACCATTTCATAATAAGAAGCAGTGAGTAGCTGGCATCTGTGCCTCGTGATCTCTAAAGCATTTGCCTATCTGTGTTTGCAGGTACACCAGCTGATATCCTGCCACTTGTGGAAGCTTTGCCCAAGTTCAAGAGGACGGGCAAGAGGCAGAAGGGTAAAAGTCTGTACCCTCTGGTGAGGCTGAGGGTGTCTGAGGAGCACAAAGCAGCTGACCACCCAGACAGAATTGTACCTGGTGGCTTCTGGCCTTAGAGCAGAGCTCCCACCACTTTACTCTGCTGTGGCAGTGCTGATTTGTGGTTTGTGTGTGCACAGAAGGAGAAGAGGCCTCCAGACCACTGGGTATTGGTCAGGGATAGTATTTAAATCTGTGATCCGTCTTTGGATGAAGGTCTGCCAGGATTGGGGCACCTGTCTTGAAAGAGGAGAGAGGGAAGAAAGTCTCCCTCACAGCCCAGACTTGGTCTGTTTGCAGCAAGAAGCAGCTGCAGGAGGAACTTCTGTTGCACTAGCCTTTTCTTTTGGCTCTGTTCCCACAGCTCCTGATGAACAGGACCAAGAAGAGGCTGTAGAGACAAAGACAGAGGCGGAAGAATCAACCCAAACCCGTCTCATCCACGAAGAGGAAAAGAAAGAAGGGGCAGTGGCTTTTCAGGTGTACAGGGCATACTGGCTGGCAGTGGGTAGCTGCTTGGCATTATCCATCCTCTTCTCGCTGCTCCTGATGCAAGGTGAGCAGTGGCTGAGCAACACATCTGTCTAGAGCAGGGTCCTCAAACTTTTTAGATGGGGCCGGTTCACTGTTCCTCAGACACTGTCGGGGGCCGGGCTATAGTTTGGAAAAAAATGAACAAATTCCTATGCACGTTGCACATGTTTTATTTGTAGTAGCACAAAAAAACAGGAAAAAGAATGCAATATTTAAAATGAAGAACAGTTGTAACCAACAAAAACAGTATTTCAGTGTGCACTTCCCACTGGTGTTGGCTGGTTTGCGCTGTCTGGCTTGTCCTGCCTGGGAGCTGGAGGGAGAGAGTGGGGAGCTGCCCACCTCGCTGATGCCGCTGCCCCCCTTCTCAGCCCAGCCACGCAGTTGGCAGGAAGTCATCTGTGGCTGCTCGGGGCGGGGGGGTTCTGTAAATACCAGCGGGCCGCATTGGAGACCCTGGGGGGCCGTATCCAGCCCGCGGGCCGGGGTTTGAGGACCCCTGCTCTAGAGACATTCCATGCTTCTCATTCCTTGGTTGTCTTATCCAAGGAATAGAAGACACCAGGGTATAGTTTCTCACCCTGCAGCAGGAAAATCCTTTTCTCTTGCTCAGACTAAAGTAGCAGTTGGAAGGGGACACATTGCTGCTGCAGCACAAGGCTGATCCCTTGCTCCTACTCTGCTGCTTACAGTGGAAAGAGAAGGCAGGGGAAGACTAGACTAGGACAACTTTTGTTATTGTCTTACTGCCAACACCTTCCTATAGAGCTTTTCTGCATCATATCTGCTGATTCAAAGGTTGACTTACTCTTTATGCCGTCTGTCTTTACCTGTAGCATCCAGGAATATCTCAGATTGGTGGCTGTCGCACTGGATCTCCAGCATATCCCAGACGGCAAATACTTCTATAATGGTCTGCTCAGCTTCTTCACCTTCCCCAGAGCTGCTTCTCTTTTCTACTGTGGGGCTTGTGTAAGTGAATCTGATCAGGAGATGCCAAAAGAATCTAGAAACATGTTTTGCCCTCAAGTGCATCTCCTGTGAAGATTCTCGTCAGGAGCAGGCATCAACTGACCACGGTCTTACAGGGGATCTATGTGGCTACTTTGCAATAGCAAATCAAAATCTTGAGCTGAGGTGCCCAAAGGGCCTGAGGTTGATGGAAGACCCACAGTAAACAGAGTTTGTCCCAGCATACCAAGGGGTTGTTTCTCCATAGGGGTATTGGGTTGAAATGTCCTGGTTTCCCCTTGAGGTTGCTCCTGGGCTCTCATGCCCTGTCTGTGAGTTTAGTGTCACAGGGACCTTGGCAAGTTCATAATTTTCCTCCTTCTGTGTTCCAGCTCCCCCATACAAGCTCTGGACACCACACCAGTCACTTCCAATGGCTCACTGGATGTGACTTTCTATCTGATAGTTTATGGGAGCATTGCAGGAGCCAATTCCCTTTTTACCATTCTTCGGGCCATCCTCTTTGCTTACGGCACCTTCCATGCGTCCACTGTCATCCACAGTCGGCTCCTCCAGAGGGCTCTAAAGGTAATGGTCAGAAAGTCCAGGGCAGGCTGGGGCTTGTGCAAGTTGCTATGCCTTCTAATTCTTCTCACACTTGAGAGTAAGGGTTTGGGAGGTGGTTTAAGGTTTCTGCTGGAATTAGCTGATGAGCTCCCTGGAGGCCTGTATCCAAAAAGGGCTGCATCACAGCCAGGACAAGGGGCCAGTGAGCAGGGGTTCAAAATGAGTCCTATAAGACTTGTTCCATTCTATGGGGAGCGTGCTGTGTGGCTGCTGCCTGCATCTGTTCACTCATTAGGCTATACGGTAGAGCTAAGATGAAGGCCAGTTGAATCAAAGTAGCTTCTGCCAGATGACGAGCTCAGGTTCAGAGAAGACTGGAAGGAGTCATTAGGCAAGGTTTAGGGCTGAGGCTGGTGTGTGCCAGTCAACTTTCTTCAGGATTTGTGCTTCCTTTGGAATTCAGGCTAGAGTGAATTGGGGGGAGGTATTGGAATACTAGGGTATTGGAAGACAGGATTAGAGGCTAGGGATTGTCGCACTGGCTGCTGGTGGGACAGTATGGGGTCTGAGTGACTGCGCAGCCATCAGGCATTCACTGCAGAAGGGCTCCATCCTTTTACCGTGTGAACAGCATGAATTGTTTGGCTGCAAGGGAATGTTGGCTTGGGAAGACTAAGACTTGGTCTTCTCCAGATTACAGAATCACAGAGCATTAGGGATTGGAAGAGATCTCGAAAGATCATCTAGTCCAATCCCCCTGCAACAGCAAGGTCACCTAGCCCGGTCACACAGGAACGTATCCAGGCGGGTTTTAAGCATCTCCAGAGAAGGAGACTCCACAAACCTCCTGGGCAGCCCGTTCCAGTGCTGTGTCACCCTCACTGTGAAGAAGTTCCCTCTCCTATTTATGTGAAACCTCCTGTGTTCCACCTTGCAACCATTGCCCCTTGTCCTGTCACTAGATGACATTGAGAAGATGAGGAAAGAAAGGGGGCTGTATTGGCCTCCCTTTTGTGGCCTTCACTGCTTCCCTTGGTGCTACTGTTCTGGGCCCTGTTCTGTGGTTGGATCTCACTTTAGCTGTCTGGCTCTCACTTTCTGGTCCCTTTGTTGCCAGGCCACAGTCACCTTCTTTGACACTACGCCAGCAGGCCGCATCCTGAACCGCTTCTCCTCAGACCTGTATTGCATAGATGACAGCTTGCCATTTATACTCAACATCTTCCTGGCCGCTGTGTATGGGCTCTTGGGTGTCCTGGTGATCATCATCTATGGCCTCCCGTGGATTGCTCTGGTCCTGCTCCCTCTGGCTGCCCTTTACTTCTCCATCCAGCGCTATTACCAGCGCACGTCCCGAGAGCTCAAGCGCCTGTACAGCATCACCCTGTCACCCATTTACATCCACTTCTCAGAGACCCTCTCAGGACTGAGCATCATCAGAGCCATGCGAGCAACACAGAGGTGAGTGAAGGGAAAGAGTACCCAGAGGGCCAGAGCTTATAGACCAGGGCCTTCCTGGTGTAGGGCTGGTTTTAGGGCAACAGGAATTCGCCTGGTCGGGGGCAGCAGGTGTAGGGGAACATGAGTGTGTAAGCAATCAAGTCCTTATGCTGGAGGACTTTGTTAACAGTGGAATGCAGCAGGGGAAGGTTTTAGAGGCTGCACAAGGTGCAGGGCTGGACTACCTGCTGTCTGCAGGTGTATGGACAGCTAGCTTGTTCCAGTAAAGAACAGAGAAGTGTGTCGTCTGACCAATAGCACCGCCCGTGAGGCGGGCTGTGTGAAGTCTATATAAGTTAGTGGCTTTGTTTAATAAAGTGTTCATTCCTGGGTATTCTTGTGTGCGTCACTTCGTCCTCGGATGAGCCCAGGCTTTTGCAAGATCATATTGGTCCGAATGTGAAAGCCTGCTAGAGTTCCCGTGAAAACACCTCTCCACTGACCCTGGACCCCAGACGAGTAATTGATAGCTCATTATAAGCAGGGATGAAGGTTGATAGCCCTAGCCAGATTTCATCTCAGATCAGCCTTAGCTCTTCTCATTGCATCTCTGCCAGTTGTATCTCTGGTGCAAACCTCTGTTGTGCCTGCCAGGTTTGAGTTGGAGAATCAGCAGTTCCTTGAGCAGAACCAGCGTTGCCTCTTTGCCAGCAACACAGCAATGCAGTGGCTGGACATCCGCTTGCAGATGATTGGGGTTGTTGTGGTTACTGCTATTGCAGTAGTTGCCATCATCCAGCACCAGAAGCAAGTGGGAAATCCAGGTAGGCTGCCAGGAATTGTTTTGTACCCATCCCTGGACTGTGGCTCAGGGATTCTTGCTCGCCTAGTCCAGAGCTGCACATCTTCCTACGCTGGGGTAAGATCCAAAGCTCTTGCTTCCCTTGTCCCTCTACAAGTCACCCACAGTATAGGGCTTCAGCTCCTGTCGCTCCTACTGCATGTCCCTCTCCTGAAGTGGGATCCCTGACCCCAGAGTGCTAACTTCTCTCTTGTTTCTTTGTCCTGTTTGTCCACACAGGGCTTGTGGGCCTGGCGCTCTCATATGCCCTGTCTGTCACAACTGTGCTCTCAGGCCTTATTTCCAGCTTCACTCAGACAGAGGCTATGATGGTGAGTGTGGAGCGGACAGAAGAATACACCACAGACATGCCCATGGAGCCCCAGGATAAACTGGTGCAGGTAAAAGCACAAATACGTCCTCAGGCACTGGCCCATCTTCTGGCTCTGAGCCCTGCACTTGTTCCCTGAGAAAATCACAAGGTTCCAGTGAAAGGGTAGAGGATCCTGACTCGCACAAACCACATGGATCACTTATCCTTTATCAGCACATCCACATAGGGAATGAATAATAGAGTTACAGGATGTCAGGAGTTGGAAGGGACCTCTGGAGTTCATCTAGTCTAACCCTCCTGCCAGAGGAGTATCACCTAGGGCAGGTCACACAGGGCTTGCGTCCAGGCAGGTTTGGAAAGTCTTCAGAGCAGAAGACCTCTGGGTAGCCTTTGCCACGGCTCTGGCACTCTCACAGTGAAGAAATTTCTCCTCGTGTTGAGGTGGAGCTACCTATGTTGTATTTTATGTTCAGAAAAGAGACCGACCACAATGTCTGGCAAGAGTTGATAAAGGCTAGAATGATGGGAAGAGGTAGGAGAGCAGAATGGGTGCTAGATCCAAGCTATGAGAGAAGAACCAAGCCTAAGAGGGGGTTGAGGTTGGAGCTGGGATGTGCATTGGGTCTGCTCAGAAACCAAGCAACTGTCTGAGAGGATAATGGGGCTTGGCCTGGGGGCAGCACCACATCACAGTTATACCCTTTCTCACTCTGGTATCCCTCCTAGGTTGCTGCTGATTGGCCAAGCCAGGGGCTTGTGGAGTTTCAGCATGTGGTCCTGGCGTACCGAGAAGGCTTGCCAAATGCACTTGATGGTGTGAACTTCACCATTTGCCCAGGAGAGAAGGTGGGGATTGTGGGTCGCACAGGATCTGGAAAGTCTACCCTTTTCCTGGCTCTATTCCGCATGGTGGAACTGAAATCAGGCCGGATTCTCCTGGATGGTGTTGACAGCCAGCTTGTGGGCCTGGAGGAGCTGAGGTATGAAGGGTCTGAGCAGAGTGGGAGGTGGCGGTGGGGCCTGGAGGCTGTCAGCAGTGGGATGCTGAAAGGCAGAGTATGGAGCAAAGGAGTGTCATGACATCCTCTTGCCTGCTTGTGGCAGCTTCTTATGGGCTGCTTTATTTTTTCTGAACTAAGGAAATGAGGCAGAAGTTTACAGAATGTAGAAAACAAGGCTGGTCACTTGGGAGGGGTAGAGCAATGTTATCAGAGAATGCAGGGATGCAACAGGAAGAGCTGAGGCTGATCTGGAATTAAACCTGGCATGGGCTGCCAGATACAATAAGGTTTTTTCCAGTATATCAGTTACAAAAGGAAGAGCAGGGAAAATGTGGGTCTGGTGATGGGTGCTCTGGTGGTGGGAGACACAGAGAAGGCAGAGGGTACTGAATGTCTTTTTTTGCTTGGGTCTTCACTGCTAAAGGCAGCCATCATGAAGCCCAGATCCTGGACATAAGATGCAAGGTCTAGAGAGAAGATGACTCTTCCTTGGTAGAGAAGGACCAGGTTAGAGAGCTCTGAGCTAAGCTGGATACCCAATAAATCCATGGGCCCTGATGGGATGCACCCATGGGTGCTGAGAGAGCTGGCAGATGTTATTGCCAAGCCACTTCCCATCACCTTTGAAGGGTTGTGGAGAACAGGAGAGGTGCCTGAGGACTGGAGGAAAGCACTCTAGACACTACAGTCTTCAAGAAGGACGAGTAAGGTGACCCAGGAAACTACGGGCTCGTTAGTCGCACCTCCATCCCTGGAAAGATGATGGGAAAATAATTTTGGATGACATCTTCAAGAATTTGTAAGAGAAGCAAGTTGTTGGGAGTAGTCATCATGGATTCATCGAGGGGAAATCGTACTAGGGTAATCTGGTGGCTTCTTATGATGTCACGTGGCTGAGTAGATGAGGGCAGAGCAGTGGATGTTGTCTATCTTGACCAGCAGGACCTTCAACACCCTCCCCCATATCACACCCTCCCCCATATCATCCTGATTAGGACACTGCTGCAGTGAGGGTTGGGTGAGGGGATGGTGAGGTGGGTTGAGAGCTGGTGGTGTGTCAGAGCTCACACAGTCTCAAACAACAGTGCAGGGCTGAGTTGGAGACCTGTGTCCCCCCTGCTCCACTCTGCCCTGGTGAGGCCACATCTGGAGTGCTGGTGTCCAGTTTTGAGCTCCCCAATTCAAAAGAAATATGGATCTGCTGCAGAAAGTCCAGTGGAGGGCAGTGAAGATGATTTGGGGTCCTGGAGCATCTCTCTTGTGAGGATAGGTTGAGAGAGCTGGGACTGTTCAGCCTTGAGAAGACTGAGAGGAGCCCTCATCCTAACCTCTTAAATATCTGTGGGGTGGCTGTAGGGATGATGATGCCATATGTTTTCAGTTGTGCCCAGTGACAGGACAAGGAGCGCTGGGTGCAAGCTAGAACACAAGAAGCTTCATTCAGAAATAAGGGTAAAGTTCTTTTTAGTGTGAGTCCCAAAGCCCTGGTACAGGCTGCCCAGAGAGGCTGTGGAGTCTCCTGCTCTGGAGATGCTCAGCCAACCCCAGCCCCTCCCACTCACCCCCACCACCCCCATTCCCCACCTCTAATGTAGCCCTGTGCACTGTGCTCTGGGTGATCCTGATCCTGCTTTGGCAAGGGGTTTGGACTTGATGGTCTCGAGGTCACTTCTGACTGACAACACTGTGATTCAGTGAATCTGTGACCCATGTTTCTGCACCTCTCAGGCAGGCAGCAAGCCAGGATATGTCACCACAGGGAAACAAAACCCAGGCCTTTGCTTTTCAGCAGAAGCCACCCCAGGAGCTGTCAGCTCTCTTTGCTTGCAGATCTAGGCTGGCCATCATCCCCCAGGATCCATTTCTGTTCAGTGGCTCAATACGGGAGAACTTAGACCCCCAGGGAAAACGGACAGATGCTGAGCTCCTCGAGGTGCTGGAGCAATGCCACCTCCAGGATGTTGTCACTCAGATGGGTGAGTCTGAACCCAGTAGGTGGTGTACCTTGGTACTGGGAGAGGGGAGGAGGCCCCAGCTCAGTCAGAGAGCTGAGCAACAGGTACATGCAGCAGGGGATTGGTTATGTGAGGCCATGCTAGCATCAGGTTGGGAAGAGGTCAGTGGGACCAGGTTACATTCCCTGAGATTTAGTGTCAGGGGACTGGCAGGTCCTGGATTGGGTGGCAGGATCTTGCTGATGAGTCTACGTCGTGGTGGATGTTAGAGCAGAGCCTGAGAGACAAGCCAGCCACTAGTGCTGGGAGAGTGTGGAATCTGTGTGCTAGATGTTGCCTGTGTCCAGGCATAAAGGCTCCAGTTCCTGAGGCCAGGACCTGCACATTATTGAGATGTGGTGTGCTGCCATGGAAAACCCAGACTGGGGACCCCATGTACCACCTGGCAGGGTGATTGCTGACCTTGACTTTGCAGGTGGATTGGACAGTGAGCTGGGAGAGAGGGGAAAGAGTCTGTCCGTGGGACAAAGGCAGTTGGTGTGTCTGGCAAGAGCTCTCCTGACACAGGCCAAGGTGAGTGCCCTTCCTTGGTTGGAGCAGGGAGGGGTGTGAGCTGCTGGTGGCTGTGTGGGGAGCAGAGTGCTCCAGGGATGGGAACAGACATCCTATGCTAACTTCTTGAGCTGTCTTTAGGCAGGGATTGGTGTTTTTCCCTGCTGTGCGTGGGAGCTCCATTGTCCCTATACCCCGGCAGGTGCTGTGTATTGATGAAGCCACAGCCAGTGTGGATCAGAAGACAGACCAGCTGCTGCAGCAGACCATCCGTCAGCACTTTGCCAACAGAACCGTTCTGACGGTTGCTCACAGGTATAGAGAAAGGGACACTGCATCTGAATTCATCCTGCCACTCTGCAGGAGTGGCTTCTGCCTGTGTCTGCCGTGCCTGGCCCTTGAGCTGAGCAGGAACTCCCAAGTTCGAAGGGCTCCTAAGTTCGAAGGGCTCCCAAGTGCGAAGGCTAGACCTTGCCTATTTGTCTTTTCCACTTTATTAGCCCCTGAGTGCAGGAACAACTGGGTGTGGAAACAGTGGGGATAAGCTAGAACATAGAAATTTCCACCTCTCCTGTGAGAGTGATAGAGCCCTGGAACAATATGCCCAGAGAGGTTGTGGAGTCTCCTGCTCTGGAGATTTCCAAACCCACCTGGATGCAGCCCTGTGTGGCCTGCCCTGGGTGATCTGCTCTGGCAGGGGTGTCGGACTGGATGATCTCTAGGGTCCCTTCCAACCCCTGACATTCTGTGATGCTGTGAAAATACCCAGATGAATGAAACTGGGGGACGGCCAAGGGCAAAATGCTGCATTGAATGGCTGTTCTTGGGCACTACCGGCTGGGATTGGGGCAGTGGTTCTGCTAGAGTAAGGAGAGAGAAGTGGAGAACTTGACTGCAGAAAGGAGCAGCAAGGAGAAGCAGGTACCTCTGGCTCTGTAGAGGGCACTGCAGGATAGTTGGCACTGAGGGCTGTAGGCAGTTCTTGGCCAGGGTGGGCAAAGTGCTGAGTAGTTCTGGTTTCCAAGCCAAGTTTTGGTCCCAGGATGCAGCCAATGCCAACAAGCTAGACACTGCCCAGGGGGAACAAGGCAGAAGTGCCTACCCCACAGCTGAGGGGTTTAGTGGAAGAGTAGGGGCAATAGCTGGTTGCAGGCAGAGGGAGGACAAAACATGAATCCCACAGATACTGAGGAGGGACAGGTTAGCATTAGACAGTGCTTCTAGTTTTGCCAAGTAGAAGAGAATTTGGAGGAGGTTTATGCAGCTCTCTGGAGAATGTTTCCAAAACACAAATGTTACCACAAAAATAAAAATCAGATGAGCAGCGGGGAGGGGCTCGTGACTTACTGTGGAGAAGTGGGAGTGATGGGTGCCAAGCAGGGTGGGCTGGGCCTAGCAAGTTAATTGAGTGGGTTGTGTTACATTCATCAGGTAGGATGGAGGCAGGAGGGGCGTGAAGGGAATGTGGTTTCTCCACAGTGGATATTCTGAATAAACAGAGAAATGAGGGCATTGTGGGCTGAGATGTGTGCTTGGGTTGGGTGCGGGGTGACTACCTCTGATGTGAAAATGATTAGAGAAGAACCAACAGAGGATGGAGTGACAGAAAGCAAAGCAGCAAGACATCTCCAGCCCCTCTTACACTGGGATGAAGAGAGATGGAGGAGAGTAATAAGGAGAGTGAGGTAGTGATGGGGTTGGTTTGTACCCATGGTTCTTCCATGCCATTCAGCTTCAGGTGGACTATTAATTGGATGGGTGAAATCTAGGACTGAACGTGACTCAGTAGCTGTCCCTTGCCCCTCCCCAGGTCACTTCCAGTGCTGCAGCCAGGCACATCTGAGGCATGAGTGTGTAACCGGAGTCCTGTTTTTCATCTGCTCAAAGCCCATGCAGCATCTTCCTTGTGACTCACTGTAGGGCTGTAGTTTTGCACTGAAAAACTGCGCAGAGGCATTCCTGCTGCACTGCCTCCCCTTCCCCATGGCTCTGCAAGCAAAACTGGACACATACGTGTGGTGCAGGTGCTGTGGTGGGCAGTCTGGCAACTATGAAGCCTGCAGGTGGTGGCAGAATGAGCAAAGGTGCCAATCTGCTGGGCAGTGGCAGTAAATGCGTGAGTCTGATCCTGCTGCCACCAGGAGCAGCTGGTGAGGAAGCAGGGGCCAACAGAAGCGACTGACGACTAATTCTGTGGGTACAGAGACATCTAGTGCAACCCCACTATCAAGCTCTCCCTCTTGAGCAATTCCTTCTGCACTCCTGCCATGCCTAGCAACTGGAAGGCATCACTGTGCTCTCCTAAGAGAGGGTAAATTCCAGCTGTGCACAGTGGCTCTGGGGAGCTACAGTGTGTCCCTGTGTGCACAGGGAGATGGATGCTCCACAGATCCTGGTGTTGGCCTTGTCTCGGGTCACTCCTTAACAGCAGGGGAAGCAGTATCCCAGGCTTCTCCTCAGATCCACCAACATGTGTGCTGGTATTTGCTGTCCACAGGTTGAACACTATATTGGACTCAGACCGCGTGCTGGTGATGCAAGCAGGGAGAGTGGCAGAACTGGATTCACCCACCTGCCTAAGCCAGAAAGATGGCTCCTTGTTCCAGCACCTCCTGCACAGTGGACAGCAGTGACCTCCTTCCAGTGCTAGGCCAAGGCAGACCTCCTGGCTCCGTACCTGGCTTCCCTCTCGCCTCAGCTACCAGCTCTGTACTGCAGGGCCAGGAACTGCTGGGGTGAGGCAAGGGGTTATCCCTGTCTGCAGACAGCAGTGCAGTCCTCAGGGATGGAAGCATGTCAATGCAACCTTTCTTTTAGTGGGGAAGGTGGAACCTAGTGTTCATGGCCACACAAGCCTGGCTGGGAGAATACTGCTCCACTTCAAGGCTTCCCTTTGAGATTACAGAGGGATCTTTTGCTCACTGCAGAATCACTGACTCCTAGTTTGAGACTGTCTCATAGGTGCAATTTAAAATAAAGTGGAAACACCCTTGTGAAGCTCTTATCATTCTGGTCCTTATTCCCTTCCCCTAGACAGAGGCTTCCCTGCAAGTTACAGGAGTGGTGCCCTCCCTACCTACTGCAACCCTGCCTGTACCCTTCTACTTTCTGAGGAAAGCCCCAAGCCCAAAAGGTTGCACACAGGGACCTTGCTGCTCTTCCTCCAATTAACAGTGGAGAAGGCCTTCCCTAAAGGATTGAAATGTAATTAAAGGCCTCTAAGTCTGGTTTAGTCCAAGATTCCCAGGTGTAAGAAGTCAAACCATGCAGGAAAGAGACCTTCACAGCTGAGCAAAGATGTGCTAGTCAAATTAAAAGACAAGAAGGAACTGCATAGGCAATGGAAACAGGGACAAGTATCCTTGGAAGAGCACAGGACACTGCCTGGTTTTGTGTAGATGGGGTCAGGAAGGCCAAGGCACAGCTGGAGCTGAACTTGGCCAGGGATGCAACAGAAGAACAAAAAGTGCATCACTCAAAACAGGAGTTGAAAGAGACTGTCTGCCCTCTCAAGAGCAAGTGTGGCAAATCAGTAACAACAGATGAGGAGAAGGCTGAGATACTCAACAATTTTTGCCTTGGTCTTCACTAGCAGCCTCTTTCCTCACACCTCCCAAGGCAGACAGCAAGACAGGGACCAGAGGTGCAAAAATTTCTCATTGTAAGAGGGGATTAGGTTTGTGACCACCTGAGGAACCTGATGGAACCCAGTGAGGTCATCCCAGAGTGCTAAGGGAATTGGCTGATGCAGTTGCCAAGCCACTCTCCATTAAACTGGAAAAGTCCTGGCAATCAGTTGAAAACCCTGGTGACTTGAAGAAGGGAAACACTGCACCCATTTTTACAAGTAGAAAAGAGGATGCTGGGAACTACTGATGTGTCAGTCTCGCATCAGTGCTTGGGAAGATCATAGACCTAGATCCTCCTAGCAGCTATGCTAAGGCACATGGAGAACAGGAAGGTTGTTGGAGACAGCCAGCAGGGCTTCACCAAGGGCAAGTCTTGCCTGACCAATCTAGTGGCTTCCTACAGCAGAGCAACTGCATCAGTGGACAAAGCTATGGACACCATCTATCTGTTCTTCTGCAAGGCCTTTGACACAACCACCCCCCAATAACACCTTTCTCTCTAAGTTGGAGAGAGATGGATTTGAAGGGTGAACTATTCAGCAGATAACAAGTTGGTTGTACAGTTCCCTCCAGAGAGCAGTGATTAATGGCTCAATGTCCAGATGGAGACTGGTGTCAAATTATGTCCTTCAAGGGTCCATACTCTTAGTCATCTTCATCAATGATATGGACAACAGGACCAACTAGAAGGTTTGCAGATGACACCAAGCTAAGTAGTGCCATCAGTCAACCAGATAGATAGGATGTCATCCAGAGGAACCTGGCTAAGTTGGATAAGTGGGCCAGTATGAACCTTGTGAGGCCAAGTGTAAAGTCCTAAGTGAGGGTCAGGTCAATCCCCAAAGTCGATACAGGCTGGGGAATTACATGACTGAGAGCAGCCCTGTGGAGGACTTGGGGGTACTGGTGGATAAAAGGCTGGGCATGAGCCAGCAATGTCCTAGAAGGCCACTCACATCCTGGGATGCATCAGTAGATGTATGGCCAGCAGACTGAGCGAGGGGATTCTCCCCCTCTACTCTGCCCTGGTGAGACCCAACCTGGAATTCTGCATCCAGTTCTAAGGTCCTCAGTATAAGGACACAAACCTTTTGGAGTGGGTCCAGAGAAGGCCACAGAAACGTTCAGAGGACAGGTGCACCTCTGCTGTGAGGACAGGCTGGGAGACTTGGGGCTGTTCAGTTCTGAGGTGACCTTATTACAGCCTTTCAGTACCTAAAGGGAGGCTACAAGAAAGATGGGAGGGACTTTTTAGCCAGGGCTATGTGACAGGACAAGGGGTGGTGGTTTGAAACTACAAGAGGGAAGATTTAGACTGGATATAAGGAAGAAGTTTTTAACAGTGAGGGTGATGAAACACTGAAACAGGTTGTCCAGAGAGGTGGCGTCTCTTGGGATATTCAAGATCAGGCTGGATGAAGGTCTGAGCAACTTGAAGATGTCCCTGCTCACTGCAGGGAGGTTGGACTAAACGACCTTTAAAGGTCCCTTCCAACCCAATGCATTTTCTAATGCTTCTAAGACCACTTTTCCAGGAAGATCCCCTGTCCCTCCTGCCCTGCTCCCAGCTGCACAAACCCATGGTGGCTTTCAGATGTAGGATCAGGTTTCTCTTCCCATTGGCACCTTTGGACCCAGCCTTGGACTTTCCCTCTCTCCCCAACACTCAAGGCGATGTCTTTGCTAAACTGTTCAAGACAGATTCTGCTCCTTCCCTGAGGCTCAGGAGCTCTCTCCACCCCTGCAGCCAGAGCAGGAAAACTCCAATGCCACTGAGTTTGCATTCTTGAGGAACACAATGGAGATATTCCTCCAAGCAAGCAGCTGAGCAACCCGATCTGAATAGGTAGACCGAGAGCAGGAGGTTGGTATCTAGAGGTCCCTTGCAACCAAAGCTATCTATGATTCTCTGACAGATAGTTTCTGAGCTTGTATTTGTTTTATTGATAATGGTACATTATCCATTCATGTCTTAAAAAAATAATCTTTCTGATGAAGACCCAGTCCCCTCTCCCAGGTCTCCTAGCTGAGCACTTGCTCCTCTGCTTTCTTCATACCATTCCGAACCCAGCTGTGCAACCTCACAGGCCAGGAGTAGGGTGTATGTTGGGATGGGGTGGAGGCATTTAACCCCATCTTTAGCAGTCTGTGCCCGTGTGGAGGCACAGGAGAACCCTGGGCTTGATGGAGAGATGCCAGTTGCTGCACACCAAACCAGCACAGGCAGGAGCTGATCTAGCATGGAGGCAAACCAATCTGGCCAGCTACTGCCCCTTGGCTGGGATTTAGTAGTGGTGAAGTAGTGACTGGGAGAGGAAAGGTAGATTTGGAGCCTGTACTGCTCCTGAACCAGTCACAGGCATTTCCAGCCTGTCCATCACCAGTTCCACCTGTGACAGCACATGAGAAGGACCAGTGTGGGCCCAGAAGACCCCAACGGGAGCAGGCCATACCCTTCCTTGTCAGCAAATGGAGAGGCAGAAGTGCATGCTGGAGAGGGGAAGAGGCTTGGTCGTTTGTGGCCAGACCAGAAAGGACAGCTTGGTAAGGTAGGGAGAGAAGACCCCTGGATCATCAGGAGGAAAGTACAGAATGTATTTGCAACCTCAAGTCTGACAACAAGAGGAGGGAGGGGACATCACCTAGGGCAGAAGAAGGGCACAATGAGACCTTTAAGTTATCTGCAGAGCTTACACAAGGCCAGAGAGCAAGGGTTTTTGACCCTCCCTAGGGACATGGCATAGGACAGCCTCCAGAAAATGTCAGGAGCTGCCCCATTCAGTACTGGGGCAGCGAGGCCCATGCAGCCGTGACCACCCTGAAAGCCCCACAATAAACATCCCAACACCAGCAGAAACAAGAACAAAGCCTCTTCTGGTAGTCATAGAGTGGAGTTACAAAGAGCCTGGCAGAATTTGGGCTTGCAACAAGGCAGTGCCCTCCGCAGCACTCTCCGTCCCATTTCTGAGAGCTCCTGATGGACTACATGGTGTGAGCTACCCCAAGAGTGGTTGCCTGTCCTTGGCAGGGCTGACCCAACAGAGCTCAGCGTTCACATGTCCCTGGGTGTCAGCTGTGGTGGCAAGACAGGAGACAGCTCAGACCCAAGCAGAGCCATCACAACAATCCTCAATGCCCAGAGGTTTCGCCGACGCATTCGCTACCCTGGAAGCCCTTTCCCGCTGCCCAGCCTGTGCCACCATGGCTCCTCAGGGTGCAGTTTGAAGGATTTGCCAGCACAGTGACCTGCCAAGGCCGATCTCAGAGTCCTCACAGCTCACAACTCCGTCGTCTTCCTGGGTTCAATCAGGATGGTATTGAGCATGCCCACCTGACACTCCTGGTCTTGAAGCTTCCTTGCAGCTTGAGAAGGGCTTTGGCACCAGTTTGACCTCTGACAGCCCCTCTGCCAGTTCCTCAGCATTAGGAGGACGGTGATGAGGACCAGCACTGCTGTCAGCACCCCAAATACTAGCACTGTTACCAGCTGGGCTTCACTCAGCCCTGAGTCCCTCTGGGTCACTACCTCCTTCACAGAGATTTTCAACAGCCCTCCCCCCAGCTCTTTTTCACTGTGGTTGGCCATGCGCCACCCTGTGACCTCGGTCCTGAGAGGCTCCGGCTGTGTCACTCCTGGCATTGCAGTGGTGGTACTTGTCACACCACCACTGTTCTCGTGGTTTACAGGGTGGTACAGGGAGGCCCAGGTGGGCTCAGGGATGGAGATTTCACAAGTTTTGCCAGTGAAACCATCAGGACACAAGCAGTCATAGTCATTGATGCGGTCATAGCATTTTGCCCCGTTCTTGCATGGCTGGCTGTCGCAGTCATTGATGTTGATGGTGCAGAAACGCCCTTCAAAGCCCACCTGGCATTGGCAGGAGAAACGGTTGATCCCATCGTGGCAGGTGGCACCATTGGCACAGGGACGCATCAGGCAGTCGTCCACATCAGTTTCACAGAAGGCCCCCACGAAACCAGCAAGGCATCGGCAGGTGAAGTTGCTGGCAAACCCGTTTTCATCTTGACACTGCCCCCCATTCTTGCACGGAGACCTGCATGGAGACAGCAAGGACGGGTCAGAGTCCTACAGAACAAGCAGCTTCCCCTGCCCCAGGGGAACCAGCTGTCTCCATGGAGGCAGCTATCTCAAGGAGAAGACAGCTGGAGTTTCTTCTTCCCCAGGTGAGAAGCTGTGTGACCTCCCCAGAGACTGTGACTATCCATGGGCCCACCCTGCCAAGGTCTTCAGCGAAACAATATGAAGAGGAAATGTGTCCTCCTGATGTTCCCCAAAGACATGACAGCTTCCAGCTCATCACAGCTGTGAGGGACAGGAATCTCTTCAGACTGCCCCTTGCCCCAGTGGGATCATGAGGTGCACACAGCTATAGCAAAACCACGGACGGTCTAGACTTTACTCCTGTAGCACATGGCAATCCACAGATAATGAGCCAAGCTGGCCACTGCTAGGCAGTACATGACCCAAAGCTAATGCTGCCTGCAATCTCACTGCCCTCGCTGCCATGTCTCACCCTGCCTTCTCACATGGTCCTGTCTTCATCTCACAATCCTTCCCGTGGAAGCCCTCTGGACAGAGACAGGAATATTCCCCATCTCGATCGTAGATGCACTGCGCCCCGTTCTGGCATGGGGACCGGTGTTCGCAGATGTGTATATCTGAGTGGAACAAAAACGATAGGAATTACTGAGACGGGAGCAAACATGGCCCATTCGATTTGAACACAGCCTGTCAAACCCAGTAGGGATGGAGAAATGGCAGGAGTTTCTCCTGTCCCTCCAGTGAGCGCCTGCAGCAACAGAAGTGCAACATCTACTCTGTCCCTTCCAGCCCCAGTCCGCAAAATGGACAGGCTTTGGGGTGCAGAGAAAGCAACCAGTCCCGCAGATTTGCACATATGGAGATGCTGTCCTGCCATCTGGCCAGTCAGTGCAGATCCCCTTGCACAAAGGAACCTCTGAGGCTAGAAAACAGGAGTCCACCAGCCACCTGCTGAAAGCAGGAAGCCCCGGTGGAAGCAGGAGGTGCTGCCTGGAGCCCAGCTGTGGTGTGGGAAAGGCAATGAGTTCATCTGCTCCATTTCCCAAGGCTGGCCAGTATCAGGGCAGCTCTTGCCATGCAGCCAGGGAGCAGATGCCAGCAGCTTGACCTCACCTGCACAAAGGGGACAGTCCCAGCTGCAGAATCCAGGCAACATCCCATCACCAGGGTAGCCACCACCATGGTGGCTTCTGGCTCAGCTGGCTCACCCATCACTTGCAGGGTGTGCTGGGCTTCTGCCCTCAGCACCATAGTCTGGGATATTGACTCACCTTTGTCACAAAACTTGCCAGCCCAGCCACTGTGACAGATGCACTGCCAAGGCTGGTGGCAGGTCCCATGGAGACACCCTGGCATACGCACACACTCCTCGCAGTATTCACCCTCCCAGCCTGGATCACATCTGCAGAAGGAGAGGTCAGGGCAGTGTGAAATAACCTAAGCAGAGGCTGTGGAAAAGCTGGCTGCTTGCTGTGCAAAGTTGCCCAGATATGGTGGCACTGGGAAACCCTCCCAAAGTCCCCCATGAACCAGCTGCCTCCCTCCTCCAGAGATTAGCAATGACATCCCATCTCTCCAAGGAAGCAAACAGATACAGCAGGAGCAGAGTGCAGCCAAGAGGTGGTTGAGGAGGCAGAAACAGAGGTCAGCAGCTTCAATGCTTAGTACCCACATCCCATTGCTTTCTTCCAGCCACCCAGGGTCAGTCAGGCTTTGATCTTTGTCCCTGCATGATCTGGTCACCAGCTGAAGATGCCAAGGATCATGCATGTGCTTCTGCTGCAGTAGCCTCCAGCTTGGTGGCAAGGCCCATCTAAACACATCCAGAGATCCTCACTACAACCCAGACTTCTAAGAGGGGATTGATGATGCTTGCGGACATTTAGGTGCACACTGGCACCTATTCTCTTCCTCTCACCAGGCAGAGCATCTCCATCTCAACCAGTCAGAAGGCCAAGCAAACTGGGGTCTACCGCCTGATGACTTCTCCCATTGCACCTGAGCCTGAAGGTTGCTTCCCATTGCTCAGTCATGGTTGAGCACTCCTAAGTTCCCCTCTAGACTAAAAAGGCTCAGCAGAATTACACGGGTCAATGGAGGATGGCAACCTTGGAAGCAATGGAGCAAAAGCTAGAAGGGACCTGCAAGAAGCTGAGAGGTCAAAATCTCCCACTCCAGACAGTGCCACGTAAAAGGAGAGCAGAGACATCAATTCCAGGTTTGGATAAGCATAAGTGGAGGCAGTGGTGTAGGCACTGGGGACACAGCACCAAGGGAAGAAGAGCAGGAGGAGTGGAGCCAAGGAGAAGCTGTACCTGCACTTCCCATCCTGGTCACAGCAGCCGTGGGAGAGATTACAGCGCTCACTGCAGTCATCACCTACAAGGCAGGAGACAGGTGGAGCTGGTTTAAGCAGAGACCATGGATGACTCCGGATCAGTCCACAGCCCTGTTGGCTCACAGCTTATTTTTTTTTCCTTCCTCGGCACTCAGCCTGCAGGATGCCACACGAGAGAGGAATACTCTGCAGTCACCCAAGCAGCAATAATGCTGCCTTTATTGACAAATGGGACCCTACTTCACAACTCCCCAGTCTCATGTTCCCCACCCTCCCTTTGCTGCCTCCCTTAAACTTTGGGCCCATCTGGGCAAGAGCATGGGTTGACCACTCTTTAAGCCAAGTTCTGTAAGAGGGCTCGACCCACCCAGAACCCTGGTCCCACAGTTCTGCATGAAGTATAAGGACATTGAGGGGCTGGTGCAGGTCCAAAAAGGAGCTAAGAAGCTGATGAAGGGCATGGAGGGCAGGTCTGATGAGGAGCAGCTGAGGGAACCGGGATTGTTTTGTTTAGAGAAAAGGAGGCTGAGGGGAGACCTTACTGCTCATTACAGCTACCTGACAGGAGGGTGTAGAGCTGGGGATCGGTCTCTTCTTCCAAGTCACTAGCAGTAGGACAAGAAGAAACGGCCTCAAGTTGAGCCAGAGGAGGGTTAGAATGGATATCAGGACAAATGTCTTCCCTGCCAGAGTGGTCAGGGGTTGGAACAGGCTGCTCAGGGATGGGGTGGAGTCGCCATCCCTGGAGGAGTTAAAAAACCCTATAGATGTGGCCCTGGTGAACAGTTAGCGGTCAGGGTGGAGTTGGGTTGATGGTTGGATGATCTTGGAGGTCTCTTCCAACCTTAGTAATTCTAAAAAAGCTCAGGACCAGGTACTGCAAAGCGCACAAAGGGACTGAGGATTGAAGTTGAAAGAATGGCTCTTCTTTATCTCCCAGGATGTCCTTATCCCCAGGGATAGCTATTGGCACAGAATGATCTGGCTGGTGCTTCTGTCTTCCACCAGGACCCAGCTGCCTGCACTCCCTTGCTGATGTGGGGAGGCAGGACCAGGCATCACATGCAGCCAGGTATCCAGTTCTGTTTATTTATTTAAAGGCCACAGAAGCTGTAATTGAGCCTTGGCCCTCCCATGCCACTTCTCATCCTCGCCCCGGCACTGGCCTGCTTTCTCCAGCCAGGTGTCCCCTTTCGTCTCCACCTTTCCCTCTTCCCTATTACTCCCTTGTATTGTAGCTCCACAGGGATCTGGTTCACTCTGGCTCCATGTATAACAGAGCTAGAGCAAATGTCAGGGGGCAAAAGGATTCTCCAGAAGCCTAGTGAGATGGCACGCCAAGAGTAGGACACAAACACCCTTAACTGACTGAGGCAGTCCATGCTAGACCAGACCAGGCATAAGCTGCTCTGGCTTTTCATACCCCGTGTGAGGTGGGCTGCCCATCAAGCAAGCAAGGGGACCAATTCCCCATGGATGTATTTTTACAATACAATTTTTACAATAGCAATGAGGTGGCAAATCCTACTGCCTAGAGTAAGAGCCTCCCTGTGGAGCTGGAGCAGCATACTGAGACTGCTCAGCCTAAGCCCAGATATCATGACCTTTCCCATTTGTAACCATCTCTCCTGGCAGATGTCTTTTGGAATTCATTGCTCACCTGGAGCACAGGGAGAGCAAGCCAATCTTTGGGAAGGGACTTCCGTCCCACACGATTAGCTGTTCAGTTTGGGGATCTTCTCTCCCCTTGCTCTGCCTCTTTGAACAGGCCCATCAGTCCAGGGACCTATTTACCCTCACTGAGAGGAAGAGAGCAGGGGAACCTCTCATTGCTGATCTTCTCCAGGCACTGACACCCCCATGGGCACCAGTGAGAGGCTCTCTGCAGCTGCCACTAGTCAAACCTCAGGTGCTGGGTGACTGAGGCATTTTCTGGTTGTCCAGGTCAGGCCTATTTTGCCTTGAAAACTGAGACAATGCCAAGGACAGGTTTGGAAAGGTGGTTGTAAAAGAGAAGGACTCTCTTTTAGGTGGCTACAGACTCACCTTGGGTAAGGTGGTGATGGGCCAAGAGGATCCAAATCAAGGACATGAGCTGGAGACAGAAGCTCCTGAGCATGGTCAGCGTGGCCCCACCGAGATGAACTCCTACAGGAAGAAAAACAGCCGCTTCAGAAAAATTCCCTGTCTTGCAACTGCAGCTTCACTTCATGCATCCCTTCCTCTCCACTACCTGGCAGTTTTAAGCTGAAACGTCCAGTTCTGTACAGAATTGTCACCACACTCCTCTCTGTCCTTCCAGACTCCTTCCTCTAAGACAACGCTGGAGCATTAAGAACCAAACAGCCTTTTGAATTGTGTGTACAGGACAGGGTGTACACACTCAGTCCTGCCTGTGTGATAGCTTGGGCTGTTACACCACATCGTGGAGCACCTGCTCCCTGCAAGCTGCTGTCAAGAGAACAGAAGGCTCCAATAATACCAGTCCATCTGTGGGGACCTTCATCCCTCCCTAGGTTTGGGGGCTTTCAAGCAAGGGTCCCTCCTGTTTAAATTAATAGATGGGCTGGGTCTTTTTACAGTGTCCAAGCTGCTCTTCAAGCTCATCTAGACGGCAAGGGAATCAAGCAGATCTAGCATAGGAGGGGTTAGACTACATAATCTTTGAAGGTCCCTTCTAACCCAACCTATTCTAGGATTCTATGAGTAGGCGGTAAACAACAGCCCTATTTCATGTTCCAAGCAAAGCTGTGAAGCACCCAGATGTGAGCTGCAGCCCCAGATGGGGAAGTCAAATGTGTAGCACTCGCTAGGTGTGGTCCTTTTCCCCAGCTGTCCTGCAGAGAGCCCTATCAGCCCAGGGTTCCTGCACCTATCTCTTCCAGCTGACTCCTGCCCCCTCGAAGCAGTTTCCAAAAATGCTTCTTTCCTTCTCAGCCTTCTGGAGTTGTTAAGGGCAGGAAATTCAAGGGTGATATCATAAATCTATTACTGTAACGAGATGGGAGGGGTTAAATGGTTCTGCTAGGAGGGTAGTGGAGGTGTGGAGCAGACTCCATCCAGCTGCATGGGTCTGATGGACAGGGGCCATTCCACTTCCTGCCTGACTCTTTAGCTCAGGGATCACAGAATGTCAAGGGTTGGAAATGACCTCTAGAGATCATCCAGTCCAACTCCTTTGCCAGAGCAGGATCCCCTTAGGTAGGTCACACAGGGCTGCAACCAGGCATGTTTGGAAAGTCTTCAGAGCAGGAGACTCCACAACCTCTCTGGGCAGCCTGTTTCAGAGCTCCGTAACCTTCACAGTGAAGAAGTTTTTCCTGACCTTGAGGAAGCCCTTCTGTGCTCCAGCTTGCACCCGTTGCCCATCAGCCCCTCTTTCTACCATGTGGTTTCACTGAAAAAAGACAGGCTCCTTCTTCTCAGATATTCACAGACATTAATATGATGCCCTCTCCGCCTTCTCCAGAGTAAACAGCTGCAGTTCTTTCAGCCTTTCCTTCTAGGAGAGATGTTCGAGACACTTCATCGTCCTCATAGCCCTCCGTTGGACTCTCTCCAGTAGATCCCTCTTGAATTGGGCAGCCCAGAACTGGACACAATACTTCAAGTGTGATCTCACCAGGACGCAGAAGAGGGGAAGAAGAACCTCCCTAGACCTGCTGTTCACACTCTTATTGATGCACTCCAGGATACTGTTGTCCCTCTTGGCCATAAGGGCACAAGGAAGGTTGTGTTGGGTTGATAGTTGCATGGAAGACTTCTCAGATGGAGACAGAAGTCTTCCATCCACTCACACATAGAACATGCATTGAGGAGGTTTTGGGGTCCCTGCTGAAGGCTTCATCTGCCTGGACTAGACAGAATAGCCCACAAAGATGTTGCTTGAAGCATCTCTCCAGCAGACAAGCCACCACTGAAGAAGAATGCAGCATTTTTCAGAGATGCTACAGGCTGTTACTCTCACTGCTCCAGCCAAATCTCAAGGCAGACCTACTGCATCCTCCCTCCCCATGGTCCCCTTGTCACCCAGACACTCCTGCTTTTCCTGCCCCACCACACTGAGCAGTGGCAAAGAGCTGCCACGTTTCAGGGCAGGGTGAAGCAATCCCTATGAAATATAGACGCTAATTTAGGACCGAATTTAGTGCCCAGCTCCTCCAGGGCTCCGAGGAGCTTGAACCTCTGACCACACATCGTTGCAGAGGTAGTTCCCCGCTGGCTCCCCGCAGCCTCCCCACTGGAGGCAGAGCCTCACAGCCCTCCTGCTGCATCTCCCCACGGACTGGGGAAGCAGCACCCGCTTGACCCACGCAGCTCGGGGGTCCTCTGGACACCTTCCCCTTCCTCTGCACCCACCTACCAGCCCCACCAAGGGCCCTGGACTACGAGGAACGCCTCCTGGGGTTTTTTTAACCCCTCGGCGGTATTAGAGACCTTCCTACGGCTGGGGGGCTACCAGGGCCGAGCCCAGGAGGGAGCTGTGGGCACTGCCCGGGGGGGGGATCAGTGGGCATCGAGGGGCCGGGGACAGGGGTGGGAATGCGGAGGATGCCGCTGCCGCTTCTGCATTCCCCACCACCACCACCGCAGGAATACGGACACGGGGTCCCCACCTCCCTTTCCCCACCACGGCCGGCCGAAGGGACACCCCGCAGAGCCCCGACGGTCACCCCTGCGCTCTGGGAGACGGCGACGGCGGCGGATGGGGGTGGTGGTGTAGTCCAGGAAAGGAGAGGTGCTGCTCCCTCCCCTCCACTATTGCCCCCCCTCCCCACTTCCAGCTCACCTCGGCGACGCGACGGGTCCTGGGGCTACCGCGGGGCGCGGCGGCGATGGGCAGCCATGTGTGGTGCCGCTCCCTGAGCTCCGCTCCCTGCGCTCCGCCCGCCGCCGCCGCCGAGCAGCCCCGGCCGCCTGCCAGCGGCTGCGTGTGCCTGCACATCCCGCTCCCTCCCGGGGACATCCCGCCTCCCGCCGCCCCAAACCGCAAGCAGCCCCTGGCCCGGCCCGGCCCGCCCTACCCGCTCTCCCCGCCCGCTCACCCCTGCCCTGCTGCCGCCGACGGCACCGCGCCGGGGCGGAGTGGGTGGGGGGCGGAACGGTCCCACGCTGGACCGCCCTGCACCGCACCGCACCGGCCGGGCAGCGGCTGCCAGCGGTCACCGGTTCCGTCCCACACCCCTACCCAGGAGCAGACCCCGACTGACCACCATCCCCCTTGGGTGACTACCACCCCACACCGGGTGACTACCCCTTCCCGGAAGGCCGCCACCCCCCGCTACAGGGACACACCACTCCCCTCCGCCCAGGAGCTGCGGCACATCCCGCATCGCGGTGGCTCGGACGCGCTCGGGCGGGGGCACCGCTGCCACCCAGCCTGGTTCCAGAAATAGATGCGGGATGATCTGAGCCCACTTTCTGCTCGAGTTATCCCAAATAAGCGAAAACACCTTCTGCAGCCCCTCCCTACCGGCTTCGGGAGCCACTAACACACCTTCCCGGGAAGCTGCAGGGTTAGGAAGTCCCGACCTTAAAAGCAGAGATGCAATATGAGGTGGTCAACCCACGAGAATGAAGTCATCTGGTGAAGCTCCAGTCCCCGGCACTGCCCTCACTGCTGCTCACAAGCTCTGTGCACCCGCACCTTGGTGAACAGTAAGACAACCCTGGGAGGATGGCTGGGCCCACAGCTCCTGGAGGAACAGCTGCCACGCTCCTGCTCACCTTGCATGGCCTTTCTACTGCTTGACCAGAGCATATCTGTCACCTTCAGAGGTCCTAGTGATCCTTAATTAGATTGCAAGTTCACCTCAGCCAGCCCTCTCTTACCCTGACACATAGTAAGTTTAGGATTTTCCAGCAGGAAGGAAGAACAACAATGTCCTACTGGCACTTACATGGATGATTCCACATCCCAGCTCACCTCACCACACAAAGTTCACTCCATTCCTACGCTTGTTTTCTCCTGTCCCTACCACCCTCTGCAGTTTCTGACAGCCCAGTCAGCCCCATGTGCCCTATGGTAGCCAGGGCTGGTACTGCAGGTCCCCAGAGCTCCAGGAGAGGCCAACAGCCAGCAGTTCCATCAAAGCTCAGCTTGCTACTGGCTGCCTGCAGACCCCTGCTCGCTCCATTCTTGGCAAGTCTGGACAACATAAGGCTATAGAACAGTAATGTGGGAGCCTCTACACTGCTCACCACTTCAGGAGCTGCTTCCTTCCTACCTCATTTCTGCTCTATCAGCCAGAAGCTGTGTTGTTGCAGTATCCCTCTCTTTTCCTGCCTCCTGACTCTGTCATCCCAGGTAACCACTTCAAGTTCTCCAAGAGCCAGAGAGTTACAAACCTCCTGCTGCTCAAGCTGTTCCATCAGTTCTTTGGGTATTTATGGGACAGCTGTGTTCTGACATGCTTCCTTTGGTCATCCATCCTTTCTCATCCCCTTCACATCCAGCTCAGGCTGAGTCCTGGGTCAAAAGGAGAGGGAGGCTGAGGGCAAAGCACAGTGCCTGGTACTCACTGAAAACCAGACAACCTTTCCTTCAGTCACTGCTGTTCTAAGGACCTGGGACGATCCCCCCTTTCTCCTCTGAGAAATACCCTGCCTCACACTCTGCTCTGCCAGTCATCGCAGAGGCCAAATTCTTAACTGGTGATGCCTTAAACATTCAGAGTAGGCTGCCTCAGCCTCATCTCCTCCTTAGAATCACACTGCCTACATCAACTGTCTCAGATATATAGTCTCTTGCGGCATCCTCATCCGCTATTGTGTTGCTATGCTGGGATCTGTCCCAGTGGTGACTGCGCTGGATGGCACAACTGTACCTGGGTGCTCTTAACCCTAGCTCAGATGACCATGTCCAAGAGAACCTTCTGGACATGAAAGCAGATGGGTAGGAGGGTGCTTGAGAAAGGGTCTCTGTGCATCCTCATCTCCATAAACATCTGAGTCCACAGTGTGAGCACTGTGGGAGTGGTAGACGGGGTTATGCTGGCATCAGTGGAGCCATGAACATGTCCCTGAGCCACTTCTCTCAGAGGTGAGAGCCATGGTACAGAAAGAGGGTGGTCCAGTCCAGGGAGATAAAGTTGGTTGCTGGAGACCTGAGTGCAGAGGCAGAAGGATGGAGAACAGAAATGAGGGTAGGATTTCAGAGCAGAGCCATGTTTAAGGAAATGGCATATGGGATTTGAGGTTTGGGTTTGCATGTGTCACAGACAGAAGTAGGCAGGGACGAGTGGGAATAAAAAAGGTGGCTATAGAAGAGGAAGACGGTACCAGAAGGGAGTCCTAAATACTGTGAATCAAAGGTGCACTCCTTCCTCGACACTGAATGTCTCCTGTCCCTTTCCCTGGTCATGTTCTCAAATCCCAGGCTTGCTCTGGCAATCCCCTGGGGGGGTCCTCAGGGTGATTCAAGCAGAGCAGCTCTATTTCCAGACCCAATGAAAAGTCACTGAGTTCCTGTGTTTGTCTTAGTCTGTGCTCTTCTGGGCTCTAAACCCTGCCCTGCCATCCCTAGAGGTGTCTCACTTGGAACAGCTGTTGGGGCAGAATCAGGAAGGATTTTTTTTCTCTAGTCATCAGAGTCCCCCCACCACTTTTGTCTCTGTTGAAAGAAATCCTACAAAGCAGAGATCTGGAGTGGGAATGGAAACAACATTGTCTCCCCCTCCAGCTGCAGGCTCTCTCCCCATCCTTTCTTCCCATGCACCGTCATTGCTTCCAGCCCGAAGGAGGATTTACCTGTCAAAATCAGCTGGAGCTGCTTCTCTTTCTTTCGGTGTCTAGAGCCTGCACCTTGGAGGCAGCCAGACATGAGGGGCGAGGAGCAGATGCCAGGCTGAGGGAAGGATGTTGCCTCTTGTCCTCCACGAAGAAGGGGGCAAAGAGAGAAACTCTTCTGTGCAAAAGCCTGGAGAAACTCAGCCCCTCCCGCGTGCTTTAATCCCTAACGGAGGCAAAGTAGCTGAACAAAAGAGTGGGAGAAAGGCCGCAGACACCTTCACGCTGCCAACTCCAGTAATCATCCTCTTCTGCAGCTCCTGCTCTGGGTCATCCTCTCTGCCTTACTCAAGGCACCGGCCTGGGGTCTCTGGGTTAAAACAAATGTTCCCCCCTATCCCACCCCCCTTGCTTTTCCCATTCCACTCCAGCCCACAACAAACATCAGCAGCTCGCTAGCCCTGCAGCCATGTAACCCAACCCCAGCCATTGTTCCCTCTTCCCCAAGGTCTATATTTGACTCTGTGGCAGCACCGTGGCAGTGCCTGCATGTGTGTATGTCCACGCTCCCTTCACACGCACGCTCCGATATTTGTCCAGAGCCTCATTCCCTGGATGCCCGGGATTGCTTAGAAATAGCTTCCATGGGCAGTAGGTGTTTGTGCCTGCAGCGGGAAAGCAGAGAAGGCAGGCGAAAGAGAAGCAGGAAGAGAGTCAAAGTGAAAACCCCCCAGACTTTTGCCTCCCAGTTTGTACCATCTTGATGATCTTCTGCTCTGTGGAGCGTGGGTGGGCTGGCAGACAACAATGTACACATTCACCAGTGGGACTGGTAGCATATCTGGCAAGTGATGGAGAAAATGCCAAGCTGTGGTCTAGGTGAACCCATCCTGTGTCACCCTGCCTCTCATGTGGTAGCTCAGCCTCCAAAAGCCCTTCTGACCTTCCTGGTTCTGGTGGCCTTAGTCAAAAATGGCACTAGGACTAGCCACCCCTACCCTCGTGGCTCTGCAAGGTGGGGCCCTCAGAGTGTGAGAACTGCTTTAGCATTTACCTTCTTCTGTTTCAGATCTACACTAAAGGAAACCATCCTAGGCTGTCTCTGAGCTGTGTTTTGTGTTTCCTCAAAGCCCCCAGGAATGCTGTCCAAGTCCAGTGCCTCCTTCCCCGTGACCCTGGTGTCCCTGGGGACACTACTGAGGCTTGGCATGAGTATCTCATGCCATGATATTTGCATCCTCTGTGGCCTGCTGAACACACAGCAAGATAAGAAATAATTGCAGTCAAGATGAATGACAGGAAGGATCAGCTTTGTCCTAAACATAGAAGATCCAGGGAACTCATGGCCATCAGTGAACAAGAAAAGGTAATTTTAAAACTACTGGACATTTAAATGGGAAGGAACTTCAAAGAGCTGAAAACCCTTTTGCTCCAGGGCACTGAAGATGAGTTCTAGGACATGGACTAAGGAGCAGCTTTCAACCAGGGCAGGCTTTCAGGCATTCTGTGCAGAGCAATGCTTGTACCTTCCCAGAGCCCTGTGGAGCCAGCCCTAGGGAAGTAGGGATGTTGGGCATGAGGAGGCACCGTCTGTCCACACACATTGGACAGAGGGGTGGCCCCGAATGTGTTTCTCATCACCAAGACCAAGGAGGGGGGGGGACTGCATGGGTGCTCTGGTGGTGCCTGTGAGATGTCAGATGCTCATTGAAAGGGCAACTAGACTTGAAGGGAGAAGGGGATGGAACCAGGCTCAGCAGAGATGAGCCTGGGGATAGCATCCATTTGAGGGAGCTGGGATTGTTCCGCCTAGAGAAGATATGGCTTCAGGGTGACCTTATAGCAGCCTTCCAATATTTGAATGGAAGTTACAGGAAGGCTGAAGAGAGACGTTTTACAAGAGTTTGCAGTGATAAGACAAGGGGAAAGAGCTTTAAACTTAAGGAGAACAGGTTTAGATTGGAAATTAGGAAGAAATTATTGGGTATGAGTGTGGTGAGACTCTGGAATAGGTTATGCAGAGAGGCTGTGGCTGTCCCCTCCACTCTGGAATACGTTACCCAGAGAGGCTGTGGCTGTCCCCTCCCTGGAGATGTTGAAGGCCAGGTTGGATGAGGCTTTGAGACACCTGATCAAGTCAAGAAGCATCCCTGCTCAAAGCAGGGAGAGTGGCTTAAATGATCTTTGAGGCCTCTTCCAACTTGAGCCAGTCTATGATTCCATGATCATAGCACCACAGAATCATTAGGGATTGGAAGGGACCTTGAAAGGTCATCTAGCCCAATCACCCTGACATAGCAGGATCACCTGGAACAAGTCACACAGGAACACACTCAGGTGGGCCTTAAACATCTCCACTGAAGCAGACTCCACAACCTCCCTGGGCAGCCTGTTCCAGTGCTCCATCACTCTCACTAGGAAGAAGTTCCTTCTCAGATTGATGTGGAACATCCCATGTTCCAGCTTATAACCATTGCCCCTCGTTCTATCACTAGATGACACTAAGAGCCCAGCTCCATCCTCCTGACACCCACCCCTCAAATATTTATAGACATTAATGAGGTCACCTCTCAGTTTCCTGTTTTCCAAGCTAAAGAGACCCAGCTCCTTCAGCCTCTCCTCATAAAGGAAGTGCTCCACCTCCTTCTTCATCCTCATTGCCCTATGCTGGACTCTCTCCAGCAGCTCCACATCCCTCTTGAACTGAGGGGCCCAGAACTCCAGATGTGGTCTCACCAGTGTAGATTAGAGGGGGAGAAGAACCTCTCTCGATCTGTTAACCGCCCCCCTTCTGATCCACCCCAGGATGCTGTTGGCCCTCTTGGCCACAAGAGCACACTGCTGGCTCATGGTCATCCTGCTGTCCACCAGGACCCCCAGGTCCCTTTCTCCTACACTGCTCTCCCAGCCTATACTGGTACCTGAGGTTGTTCTGGCCCAGATGCAAGATTCTGCACTTACCCTTGTTATATTTCATTACATTTCTCTCTGCCCAGCTCTCCAGCCTGTCCAGATCTCGCTGAATGGCAGCACAGTCCACTGGGGTTTCAGCAATATCACCCAGCTTTATGTCATCAGTAAACTTGCTGACAGTGCACCCTAATTCCTCATCCAAGTCAGCAATGAACAGCACTGGTCCCAGCACTGACCCCTGGGGCACTCCAGTAGATACAGGCCTCCAAGTAGACTGTCCCATTGACCACTGCTCTCTGACTTCTACCCTGTAGCCAATTCACGATCCACCTCACTACCTGAAAATCTAGACCACACTGCCTCAGTTTGTCTGCGAGGATGCTGTGAGACTCCCTGTTGGTGAGTACAAGATCCAGCAGTGTTCCTCTCCTAGTGGGCTCTTCCACCATTTGCATCAGGAAATTGTCACCAATGCACTGAAGGAACCTCTTGGATTGTGGGTGGCTGGCTGAGTGTGTCTTCCAGCAAATATCAGGGTAGTAAAAATCCCCCATGAGAACCAGGGCCTGCAGCTGTGAGGCTGCTGTCAGCTGCCTGTAGAAGACCACATCAACTTCCTCATTCTGATCTGGTTATCTTTAATAGACACCCACAACTCTGTCACCCATGCCAGCCTGCCCCTTAATCCGCACCCACAAACTCTCAACTCTCTCTTCTTCCGCCCCCAGACAGAACTCAATACATTCCAGTTGCTTTCTCATGTAGAGAGCAACTCCTCCACTCCGCCTTGCTGACCTGTCCCTCCTCAAAAGGACATAGCCGTCCATGACCACATTCCAGTCATGTGAGCTGTCCCACCAGGTCTCCGGAATTGCCACCAAATCATAATCACCTGATTGTACACAGATTTCTAACTCCTCCTGCATATTCCCCATGCTGCGTTCATTGGTGTACAGGCATTTCAGGGAGCGAGCTGAGTGCTACAATTTCACCCTACGACAGTGAGATGTCACCTGGTTTTCATTAAGACCAGAGCTGTGTCCCACTGGTGCTTGCCCATCAACTATCCCGACCCACCTCGAATCTAGTTTAAAGTCCTCTAAATGAGTCCTGCCAACAGCTGCCCCAGAAACCCTTTTTCCCCTCTCAGATAAACCCCTCCCATGTGTATCTGCAAGGTCTGGAGCCTGATAAAACCAGTTATTATCAAAGAACCCAAAGCCCTGCCTGTAAAACCAGTCTCGTAGCCAGGCATTAATGGACTGAGTCCTCCTATTCTGGCCTGTGTCTATTAATTCTGCAGGAGATCTACAAAAAGACCATCACACCATGATCAATGTGATCAAATGAAAGCAGTTTATTAGTTCTCAGGCTGTCCCTTATATACAATCTCTCCTTGCACGTGATCCTGCAAGTTATAACAAGTAGTGCTATCTTGCTCACGAGAAAATCATGCCTTCTAGCTGGCTTCCCAATTGGTCCTTCCTCAGGTCCAGCTGGTGGGCAGGCAGAGCTTCCCCTGCTCTGCACCCAGGTGCCCCATCCTTGTCTCTTGTGGCCTTCTCAGTTGTCTTGTCTCTGTGGCACCTGGTTCTTCTCCACCAGCTAGCAGCATTCCTTAGCTATGATGTCTTATGCCTGAAACAGCGTACACTACAACACGTGTCCTAACCCCAAAATGGAAGAAATTATGAGAATACAATTTGTGCCCCAGAGTCTTTCACCAAATGTCCTAATGCCTTAAGGGCTTTCTTCATTCCCCTCAGGCTATGGAATACAGCTTGCTCCCCACGTGTCTGGACGTTCAGCAGTGGGTTATAGGCAGCTGATCTCACTAGGTTAGGGAGCAACCTAGTGATGTCCCTGATTTGGGCTCCCAGTAAACTTCATCCCTATGATGAGGGTCAGCTCTGCATATTGGGCCCTCAGTCCCCTTCAGGAGCGAGTCTCCAATAACTAGCAACCTTCTCTTCTTTGTGGAGGTCATCATATTACTGGAAGACTTTCTTGATTTATGTGACCTTGCCAGGACCTCCAGTGTGGATTGTCTATCCTCTATATCCTTATTAGACTGGCTGTCTTCCAATAGGGGCTTATATCTATTACTCAGTGGCAACTGGGGAGGTGAGGCAGGCAAGGGTGGTACTCGCCTTCTGCCATGACCCTGCACTTGGCTCCACTCACCCCTTCTACTTGGGCTTCTCTCGTCCACCTGAGAACTATAGGATACAGGCCCCCCTGAATCTGTCTCTTATTTAGCTGTTGTCCAGACTGCAGAGCCTGGCTCCACCAGTCTACCTCTATTGTGGCTGAAACTGGTAGCCCAGCTCAAGTGTACCTATGCCAACACACATGGCATGGGTAACAAGCAGGAAGAGCTGGAAAACATTGTACTACAGCATAACTATGACCTACTCACCATCGGTGGGACAATTTCTATGACTGGAGTGATGAAACGGATGCCTGTGAGCTCTTTGGAAGGGATAGGCAAGGGAAGAGAGGTGGTGGGGTGGCTCTTTGTTACGGAATGCTTTGATTGCATTGCATTCAGTGGGTCTGATGATCAGGTTGAGCACCTGTGGGTAAAGATGAGGAGTAAGACCAACAAGACAGATGTCCTGTTGGGAGTCTGTTACAGACCAAACAGAGAGGATGAAGAAGTGAATGAGGCATTCTACAGGCAGCTGGCAGAAGTCTTACCTGGGGGACTTCAACTTACTAGACATCCTGGAAACACAGCACAGCGGAGAGAAAACAGTCTAGGAGGTTCCTAGAGTGTTCCTAGAGAACTTCCTGACCCAGCTGGTCAGCGAGAGCCCACCATGGGAGGTGCCTCATTGAACCTGCTGTTTACAGACAGAGAAGGTCTAGTGAGAGATATGGTGGTTGGAAGCCATCTTGGGCTTAGTAACCATGAAATCATAGAATTCTCAAGGAAGTAAAGAGGGGAGGTAAACAAAACCATCACACTGGACTTCCCGAGGGCAGACTTTGAACTGTTCAAGACAGTGTTTGTGAGAGTCCCTTGGGAGACACTGCTGAAGGACAAAGGGCTCCAGGAAGGCTGGTCATCCTTCAAGAAAGTTCTCTGAAGGCAGAAGAGCAGGCTGTCCCCACATGCCACAAGAAGAAGACCTGGCCTGGCTAAACAGGGAGCTCCTGCTGGGCCTCAGGGGAAAAAGGAAAGTTCATCATCTTTGGAAGAAAAGGAGACAAAAGAGGAGTGCAGGGATCCAACTGAGGCCTGCAGGGAGGGAGTCAGAAATGCTAAAGCCCAGTTAGAACTCTGGCCACTGCAGTGAGGGACAACAATAATGTTTCTAAAAATATATCAACAACAAAAAGATAGTCAGGGAGAATCCCTGACCCTTACGGGTTATGGAGGGGAACATCATCCCCAAGGATGAGGACAAGGCTGAGGCACTCGATGCCTTCTTTGCATCAGTCTTTAATACCTCGGGGTATTCAGCCCCCTGAGCTGACAGACAGGGCAAAGAGCAGGAGACATTTTCCACAATCCAAGAGGAAGCAGTTACTGACCTGCTCTGCCACCTGGACACTCACAAGTCTATGGGACCCACAAGTTGTGTTCCCTAGGGCTCCGTATTTGGGCCAGTCTTGTTTAACATATTTACTTATGATCTGGTTGAGGGGACTGAGTTTACTGTCTGCAAGTCTGCAGATGATACCGAACTGAGTGCGTGTGGATCTGCTGGAGGGTAGAAAAACTCTGCAGAAGGGCCTGGACAGGCTGTATCCATGGGCCAAAGTCAGTTGGATGAGGTTTAACAAGGCCAAGTGCTGGGTCCTACACTTCAGTCACAACAACCCCCTGCAACATTACAGGCTTGGGGAGAACTGGAGAGGCAGCATCTGGAGAATTTCTGGGTAGGAAAGGACCTGAGGTAGCTGATTGACAGTGACTGAACAGAAGCCAGCAGTGTGCCCAGGTGGCCAGGAAGGCCAAGGGCATACTGGCCAGCATCAGCAATAGTGTGGCCAGCAGGAGCAAGGGGGTGATGGTGCCCCTGTACTGGGCACTGGTGAGACCTCATCTTGAGTACTTGAATCACGTTTGGGCACCTCAGTTCAAGAAGGACATGGAGGGTCTGGAGTGGGTCTGAAGAAGGGCAATGAAGCTGGCAAAGAATCTGGAGGACAAGTCTGATGAGGAACTGCTGAGGGAACTGCGGCTGTTTAGTCAGGAGAAAAGGAGCTGAGGAGAGACCTTATTGCTCTTTACAGCTACCTGACAGGAGGGTGTAGAGGTGGGGTTCAATCTCTTCTTCCAAGTCACTACCGGTAGGACAAGAGGAAATGGCCTCAAGTTGTGCCAGGGGAGGGGTAGATTGGACATCAAGAAAAATTTCTTCCCTGCTAGAGTGGTCAGGGGTTGGAACAGGCTGCCCAGGGAGGGAGTGGAGTTCCCGTCCCTGGAGAGGTTCAAAACCCTGTAGATATGTCCCTGGGGAACAGAGCTCAGTGGTCAGGGTGGAGTTGGTTGATGGTTGTGCTGGATGATCTTGAAGGTCTCTTCCAACCTTTATGATTCTATGTCCTGCACAGGTGATTCACAAGTGTTGAGAGACAAGTGTCAGCCTCCTTACGAGCCACTGAGCCTCTCCTCCACTGAGCCAACTGCAGGGAGTACATCATTAGCAGAGCTGCTGCTTCCTGAAGGATGTCTGTATCCTGCTCTGGCCTCCAAGCAACTGCTCTGCTGGCACTGGCTACAATCTGAGGAGACAAAAGTAGGTGTACTTGCAGGGGGATGGAAAGAGAAGGAGGTATATATGGTAGGCAGTTAGGGTTTTACTTTGCATCACCACAGGTCAAAACACTGAGTCATCCCCCTTCCAAAAAAACCCCTGAGTTCACTGAGAAGGTGGAGGATCTTGTTTTGCTGTGATTTGTGTCTCCCCTCCATGTATGCCTGTGACGGCTCATGGCAGGACCCTTCTAAGGGTTCAGCCTCCAGGGTTCTACCCAAATCCATACCTGCATACTGCTGCCAGAAGAAGTCCTGGAAGGACTGGAATGGGAAGGAGATATTTGCCAGGCTTTCCCCTTGCTGGCACACACCTGCAGGTACCTCAAAGCCCACCTCCAGCCATGCCCTCTTCCTTTCCCTTTCCAGCTGGCAGCTCTAGCAGTTAAACCTCTTAATCTCCCCAGGATTTAACAGCAGTTTTTGAGGCAAACATTTTGGGCTTCCTCAGTGCTTGCCTCTTCTCTTGCTCCTGGGCATTATCAGAGGTTGGCGTATTGCGGCGTTCACAGTGATACCTGGCAGCAGACCTTGTTGAAGTTAATTTCAAGGTCACTTAATGAAACTTATGGCCAGTTCTTGGAAAGGTTTGAACCCTGGGTGTAGAGGAGTCCGTAATTAGCAGCTCCAGGGAATGTGGACGAGTGTTGGGGGGAGGCTAATTGCAGACTGACTGGCTCCTTGGCCTTCAGCAGCTCCCAAGAAGCAGGGAATCAGTGTGCTCAGCCAAGCACCAAGCATGTCCTAGGGAAAGGTAATTCCTACCCAGCCTGCCTGGGCCTGTCCCTATAAACAATGAGAGATCCACAGTGAGAGCGATGCAGCAGATTTCGCCAAAAAAAAAAGAATCAATCTCTGTGAGCTGGAGACATGCACTGGGCATGCAGGCATGTTCCTTGGGAGACACACAGACACCTGCCTCTTCCTCAAACAGTTCTGTGCCCCTGCTTTGCACTTGGGGGATCAGCTTCTCCTCCCCAGCTTGTACACCCTGGTGAAGTGCTGACCAAAACAAGTGTACAGTGTCCTCTCCTTGCACATGGCCAAGCACTCTAACCCACATGGGGATGAAGTACTGTTGATCTGCACAAGCTGGGAAGAGCCAGTGTCATGCCTAATCCTTCTGCCACCCCCCTGCACACTCCCCCTTCTTCTCCACATAGTTTTATTCCCTTTTAGTTCAAACACTTGATTAGTATGACAAGCTAAACAAGTTTTGGCAACAGGGAAGGGAGGCAGAACCTTTTGAATACCCATGTGAGGCTGACAGCATGATTCCAGCCTCTGCTCCCCAGGATGTTCTGGCCCTGCACTGGAGCAGCCACATCCCACCAGACATGAGCCATTTTCCCCTGCTCCTTCACTGGGCTAAATCGCTGGCATTGGGAGGACAGCTGCCCACCCATGCTGGGTTTAGCTGTCACTGGGGCAAACACTTTGTAGGAAGAATTAGAGGGACTGGCATGAGGCCACAGGAAGTAGAAACTGTGGTGCTGGGGCAGCTCCTCCAGCAGGGAGCTCACCCAAGGGAGCAGTGGTAACCACAGTGTAGGTCTCAGTTGGGAATGGACTTTTTCTGGCAGAATACCCTGAATAAGATCATAGCTCAGTAACTGGTCTCTCGCAGAAATCTGAAGCCACACAGAGTAAGATTTGGAGGCACTATCTAGGCCTCAGTGTAGGAGCCAGGATTGGTTCACCAGTGTGAGCATGGTGTGGGGCCAGTGGTGAGCAGGGAGGTGAGGGGGAAGGCCACAACCAAATGGTTTAGATCAGTAGACATTGATTTTGCCCGCTCCTGGGAGTGATGCAGCTGATGCAAAGTGAAGAGTACAAATCCTCTGTGCTCCCTGCCTCATGAAAAAAGCTGTGCTGGTGACAAGGCAATAGGCAGGAGCCAACTGTGGCTAGTGAGGAATGGCCAGTAGGGGTCTCTGATATCTATTTATTTCATTATATTTTTATACACAGGCGTTTATCAAGATACAAAGCATGCAGTAGGCAGCCACTGCACTGGAGAGGTTATATGCAATGTGTTCATCAAATATAGAGGTTGGGAACAGTGCCCTTATGTATATCTGAATACCAGTATGAGCTGTGATCCTTCTCAGCTCAAACTCCATGATGTCAGGAAACCAATGAGCCAGGATAATGCAACAGGGGGTTTGCAGTAATTGTTCTCTGGGTCTGCCTTCATCCTCTACCTCATATTGTCAGAGATGCTTTGAGAGAGATTTGAGAGATTCAGAAAGTCAAGCCCTGAGGGCAGGATATTATGTCTGCTTGCTTGTCTGCACAGTGCCCAGCACAATTACATCCCAATTCTGATGGGTGCCTTCAGGCAATCCCATAAGATAAAGAACTCTCTGGGTTGGGATGGGTCAGCACAGCTCTGTTCTTCAGTTGCTGCTCTTCGAAATCCTGATAGCAAAGAGTTTGCTTGTGAAAAAACTCCAAGAACTTTTGAAGGTTGCATCTTCTTCATGTTCAGTTGAGCCCCAATTATCACTCCTGTATAGTAGGATCATCTTAGTATGGTTTAGATTGTAAGAGAGATCACTAGTTCCAACTCCCCTGCCATGGGCAGGGACACCTCTCAGACCAGGTTGCCCAGAGCCCCATCCAACCTGGCCTTGAACATTTCCAGGGATGGAGCAGCCACAGCCTCCCTGGGCCTGGGGTGAACTGAATGATACCATGGATGTTGACAGGATGTTTACTGGTAGGCTGTATTTTTCTGGTGAGAGCATGCTCTGGGCATACTGCTAAGATGTGTTCTGTATCCACAGGCTTGTTTGGCTGTCCCAGGCTGGCTGTGCCTCACTGACCTTACTGTTCTCTACATGCTGAGATTTTGGGTGCTGAGCTCCTCTTGCACTGACATAATCCAGAGGGCAAGCTCTGCACAACAGATGTCTCAGGTTTATTAGTTTTGATGGTCTCAGCCCACCCATGAAACCTCTTCTGCCTCTGAGAGTTTCTCAGCTGAGGTCTACTGGGGCAACTGGAGGCAGGGAAGCAGTAGAGGAGGCAAGCGTTTCCTAAGAGTTCCTTCAAGATTGCAGCATCCAAGCTAAAGTAAATGGAAATTCGTTGCCACTCTCAAGAAGGTCACAGCTTGAGATGGCTACCAAAAGGTGGGCTGGCACCCACCATATTCCCTGCTTGGCCTGGATTGAGTGGATGAAGCCTGCAATGCCTTCTTCTTGTGGGGAGACATTATTCCTGGGATCTACTTCTTCACTAGCCAAGACCGTAGACACTTTAGAGGGGTCTGTCCCTCCACAGGGTGGCACCTGCCCCTCCAGGGGTTTCTTTTATACAGTTACAAGGGTCTATATAAAGTGCTGCCAGCTGGAAAGTATTTTGAGGAGATTCCTCTCTGCTCTTCACTAAGGGTCATAAATTCAGCTGGTATTTGAGAGAATCTCAAATGTACTTCCAGGACTGTCTGTGAGGGCTTTACATCCGACAGAGGCCCCTTAAAATAAAAGGATTATTGGGAGTCGAGTGTTAGATTACCTGGTGCTTGTTAATTGAACTTCAGAGGCTTTAGCGAGCAACTGGTTCTAGCAGGGAGCAGCACTTTGGTATTAATGGTGTTATATAAATTAATATAATGTGGCCCAACGTCATGCTTCTGCTTCGTGCTAGGGCAGTGGCAGCTCCAGCTTACAGGCAGAAAAGAAATGGGAAAAGCTGGGGTGGATACATGTGGAGAAGGAGAGGGATTGGGAAGCCAAACCTTCAAAGTCTGAGAAAAGGTGACTGCTGTTTGGACATTCCAAGTTCAATTCCTGCCTTCTTTTAGCTGTCTGACCTTGGGCTCTATTTTTGAGAAAAGCTGAGTTTAATGGAAGCAGTAAATGCTGAAACCATCTGAAAGTCTATTTCCTTGCTGCAGGGCTTATTTCACCTAGGCTTGCAAAAATCTTCAAGATCATACTCTGACAGGTCACCAAGAGAAAGCAAAGGAGTCTAATCATTGCTGCCATCATGGAAACCTGAACAGACCACAACTGCGAGGGCTCCAAGGCAGCAAGGCCTGGTGGAAATGAGAAACCTCATCATCTATGAAAATTTCATCAGCTGGCGCTGTAGAAGCAAGAATCTGGAAGTGTGAAGCAGATGGGCAGCCTGGATACTTGGAGCCATTGTCCTTCTGCTTGTTATCTGACTCCAGCACAGGGAGGATTTGGAGAATTTATGAGGGCAGAAGTACCAAAGGCTTTCTTGAAATATCCCTGGCTGCCGCGTGGCACGGTGCAGATGGCATTTGCTGGGTGCACAGCACAAGTTTCTACGCAGTATTCGCAAGGTCATGGAAGCAGGGTCCTCTCAAGCACCTGTCTGTTATTGTGTAAGAGAGAAAGACCGTTTGGTCTGTCCGAAGGGCTGGGACTACCTGTAGGCAAACCTGGAGGCTTAGTAAACGTAGTGCATCAAGCACCATCACCCTAATGCTCTCGGCATGAGAAGACACCTGAGCAGCCTGGCCCCTTTAAGGACCCTCAAGCCCTGCCGGGTTCCCACCTGAAGGCACATGGTGCTACCCCCAGGGAGACTCTGGGACCCGCCAGGTCTCACCGGGGACACTCCTTGCATCCCCGTGTCCACATTCGCAGCCTCGGGGCGGCTCCGTGTTCCCAGGCGTCCCGCCGGCTGAGGCCTCGCGGCAGCCACGGTTAGGAGGAAAGTCACTGTGGGGGAGGGTGCCTGCCGTGCCAGTAGGGAAGCGGCGCTTGCCCTTACAATCGGCCCCCTCGCCGCAGCAGTGCCGGGGAAGCTGCAGCGGCCCCGCCCCACCCCCGGAGGTGCTCGATGACGCAGTCGCGCAGCGCGTGGGGATTCCGCCGGATTACCCGGCGTGCCCCGCGGCCAAATGGCGGCCTGAGGCGAGAGCGCGGGGCGGGCCGAGCGGGGGCAAAGTTTGGGGCGGGCCGAAACGCGGCCGAACCGGGGTGGAACCGGCCGCAAAGTCCCTGGGAAGCCTGGGCGGAGTCGGGCCCGAGCGGGTCAGAGCCGCGCTTGTGCTTCGGGGGGCGTTGGGAGGGGGTGGGGAGTGCGAGAACGCGACCGGCCGGGTGAGCGACCTCGGGCCCGGAGAAGCCCTCGCGCCGCCTCGGCCGCTCCGGGAGGGCTCAGGGCCGGTGTCCTGCGGGCGAGCGAGGCCCTCCCCGCCCTCGTGTGCGGCCTTGAGGCTGGGAGGAGGTGCCGAGTCCCTCGAGACAGCGGGTCTGGGCGGGTCGCACCGGCGGCGGGGGAGTCAGCCCGGCGGGGCGGGCTGGGGAGGACCCATGTGTGAGGGGGTGACCCCGTGGTGGAGGGGGGCGATGCCATCGCCTCGGCCATCAGCCCATCAGCGAGCCAGTGAGCCCTGTCCCAGGGCGGGGGAGTGGGGCAGGCACACTAGTGCTGGGGCCAGCCGGGTGGTCGCAGGCTGCAGCTTTGATAGGGTCTATGAGAAAGCGGATCCTGCGCAGAGAGCGCTGCCGGAGCAGGAGCTGCGGAGTGGAACGAGTCTGGGCCAGCGTGTGTTTGTGTGGTGTTAGAGAACCAGAGGATAACTGACAGGGGGAGGGTTGGAAGGGAGGGAGCAGCACTCCCCTGCAAAGGTCTCTGCCAGCCTGGACTCACTGTCCAGTGCAATGGGTGCTTCCTACTATAGGGTTAGTGAGCAGCCACTGGGAACATGGGAAGACTTTAAAGAAAAAAAGGAGAACAATAAATTCTGAAGTTCTGGGCTTGAACACACAGTATGGAGCAGAATAAAAGACTGAGCACAAATAACTGAATCTGTGGATGGACAGGAGATTGTACGGGTAGGCATCAGGGTATACAGGTGATATGCAAAGCTGAAAATGACCTAGATCTGAGCAATGCCATGTGGAGGTGTGCTGGAAAAAAATCATTCATCGAGAGTACATGTGTGCCAACAAAAGCTTTTCAGAGGTGTGCATCTCTGTTTTGCAGATTCAGAGAAGGGACTGGGATAGAGGGCCTACCTAAGAGAAGCAGTGGATCCTTGTTGAAGCATCAGACAGCAGGTAAGAGAGCCAGGGGTGAGCTGATGCTGAATTGGACTGTGTTTTGTTCCCACTACTTGAATTCTTGGAGAGTTTGTGAACCACGTACCTGAAAAACTGTCAGAAGTGGTTTCTCCATCACAGTAGGTCTGTATTGCTTGAACTGAGGGCCCAGTGGTGTCAGCGAAATGGGAGTGACCCTGAAAAATTTCAGTAAGAGCGTCTGGGAAGCAAAGTTCAAAGAAAGGTGTAAGCCAGTGCTCTTTAATGGGCAGCCTGTACTGTTTGTGCTGAAGTAGCTGTTTTCTCCATGTAATACAATCAGAATCCCAGTGAAATCCTTATGATTGCAATAATTGTGATGTGAAAGGTAGGTAATTCTAGTGATCCTCTGTTATGTTTGGTTATTCTACCACATTGGTTTTTTCCAACTGAATTTCAGCTGATGGCCTGGTGAGTGGTGCAGGTGTACTGCTGGCCTCTCCTGAACTGAGATTCATTTTAGAAGGGCCACTCTGGTATCTAGCAACTGGTCTTTAGATGGTACCTTTCAGTTACTTGTCAGATCATTTCCAGAACAACCTTTTTTTCTTTGCTTCTTAGTGAATCACTGCAGGAAGTACATGTGTTCTAACAGTGCTTTGCATGCTGTGTATCTCAGCTTCTGGATGTTAAGTCATTACTTGGACTAACAGGTCTTAGCTGTGGCATCAGGAGCTTTGGGCTTCTCATTCATTTGCTGTGCTTTTGAAATAATGGGAATCCATTTCAGTAGGGCCAACAGAGTTCGGATGTGCAGCCCATGGCTATCTTCATCTTTAACAAGGTGTTAGGTGCCAAGAACTATTGCCTCCTCAAAGCAGTTTCTGAACTGAAGATGACCTTGTGTTCTTTTGCAACCTGTTTAATTTGTTGGCTGCTGTCAAGTCATTTGCTCTGCAGCTTTCAAACAGGAATTCTTACCTCTGCTATCCACACTAAGTACAATCCTGTGGTACGGTATGTAGGGGAAAGAGACTGCAGAGGGGAAGGAGTCCTGTGCAGGTATGCCCCCCTTGCTTTGTTCCAGAGTAGGACAGATAAAGTCTGATGGGATTAGTGATATTTGGTGTTGATGGTACCAGAGATGGCTTGCAGAAAAGATTGTGGCAGTTACTGGGGCGTATAAAGTGCTTTTGAGAAGATGAGGAGAGCCAAGCTGTTTCAGTAAATCATTACTGCATTTTTCAGTAGTTGTTTGAGGTAAACTTGATGCCTGTGAGTTGTGGAGGCTGCTGATTTTTCTGAAGGTGAGTTCCCTGGCCTGCCAAAATGGAGTACCTGTTGAAAACTGGGATTTGTGAGATTTCCATGAGATGTGGTCACGGGAAATAGTTCTGGACGTTAGATGAGAATGAATTAACTGCTCTTGCTAGCAAGTGCCTACCTTTCAGAACACATTATGACAAGAGCAGTATGGCGGTGGCTAATAACCCTCTACCTTTCCTGTTGGTGGGAGAGATGCCTCATGTAAGGGTCCCTAATGAGTCTGCATGGGATGCAGGTTGAGGGTGCAATTCCTCTGCTAGGCAATGTTGCTCTGGCTTGACACTTTTAACTCATCTCTGCTCTTTTGACTGGGATTGTCAGCAACTGTAATTGTCATAACAGAGCAATTTTCTTGCCTGTTCAGCTTGGTTGATGCTTTGACAGTAGATTTAAGGTCACGAAGCTGAGCATATTCACCTGTTATTTGAAGGCTTTGGTTGGGAAGATGTAGCTCCCCTTGAGCTGTGGAGCAAGTGAGCGCCTGTGACATTTCTGTTAGCTGTGTGCAATGCAAGACACTGGTAACTGGGTAAATATGGTTCTCTGAAATTCATTTTACACAGGACTGCAAAGGAACTATGTGCCTAATCTATGCAAACAGATCTGGTGCCTTAAGGGCATAAAATCATCCATCCTGTTTCCCTGCCAGTTCCCCTGCCCGAGGGCTTTCTCTTGGATCTAGATTGGTTGGGTCTTTTAACTGGAGTAGCAAAAATGTTACTTGTTACTTTTGAAAACTGAAGTATCTTTACAGCTGGCTGGAGGATGACCCTGCGGTCAGGATTCTGAACTCCATCATACCTATGAGACCTAATTTCTGCTGCAGATGTGTGAACATGTTCTGATCACTACTGGTTCTTGCTTTTCATTCTTTGGTTGCAAAAGACTGCTAACGCGCATCTTACTGGGGATTTGAAGAAGAGTCCAGAAGCGTCTATGAGATGCCCTGGATACTGTGATGTTGAATGCTTTAGTAAAGCTCGGTGGAGGAGAGATGAAAAGGATATTATAATCCATGACTTCATCCTGGGTATTGGGTAGCATGGTGAAACTACTATAGAGTGCAGTTCAGATGGTTTAAGGCAAGTGGACACTCAGGGAAAACCCTCCCTTTTTTCCCTTCCCCAGAGCCCTTTGCTTCTTTACACAGCTTGCAATTAATTAACTTAATATTTTCTCTTGTTTGCCTCCTTGTTTCTTGTGGTCTTGGAAATTGTTTTATTCACTGTCTGAATGTTCCTGTGTTGCCTTATTGCCAATACCCTCAGACAGAGGACCAAGAGCAGTGCTTGGAGGCTGTCTCACAGTTGAGATGACATGAACCACCATCTCTAGTGTCCTCCTGAAGCGGTCCTTGAGAAGGAAATGGCATGGAAGGCCATCTAGAAGTTAGAGACTAGCATTGTGTGGTTGGAATGCAGAATAAGCGTTACTTGGGTGGGCTCAGCTTTCTTCTGCTTTTCGAATGTGCTGGGTGCCAAGCCTTAGGAAGAGTGCTGTGCAGAGGTGAAGGAACTGGAATGTATTCTTCAGTTGAGGTGAATGCAATTCAGTGCAACTGATAGACATCAAATTTAATAATGATTTTAAAGTATTTTCACATGATGTCTAATCTGTGGAAATTCACTACCACATAATAGCACTGAGGCTGAGCTGAGCGGGATTCAGAAAAGATCAAGCACTTAGGAGTAGAAATGTTCAGACTTGCTTTAGCTAAAGAACTTGCTTTGGAAGATGTATTTTTCAAGCATAACCAAATCGCTTAACAGGTAAAGGTTTGAAGAAGGAGCAGTTTGTTCCTTAACTGTCCAGTGAGGCTTCTTGCTCCATCTTTTAAATCACCTTGCATTGGCCTTTGTCAGAGGCAAGGTGTTGAATCATACTTAGCTGCTATGTTAGGTTGCCCACTAACCTTTCTTTTTTGTCATAACTGTGTTAGGGAGGAAACAACCCAAACCAAAACCCAAACACCAAACCCACAAAGCACTGCAGCTGCTCTGACCAGGCCTGCTAGTTGAGAATTTTAAGCTGGTAGAGTGGTATCCTTGGAAAGATGCTATGATCTGTATCTTCTGTCTTATTCATTAATGTGAATGTATGTAAGTATTGTGTCTTTATACCCTGAGTGTTCGGCGTTTTGTGCTTCTTGCATTTGCTTGTAAGAGGGAAAAGAATGCATGGAATTTGGCCTTTCCTCCACGTAGCAGCTGATGGTGGACTTTAGTTTTGAAGGTGGCTGAAAGGGAGGGCTTTAAGGCTGTTCAGGTGACACCTGGTGTGTTACTGCATAAGCCTCAAGGTACTAGTGTCCAGGAAGACAGTCAGTGTTCTGTGCTGACATCCAGTCAGCACCTGTTGGGATCAAGAGAATCATCAGTGCTGCATAGTCAAGTAACCATAACTTTGGTTGGATGGACAGGCTGATAAAGGTGAGTGGCAGTGGTATGAAGATTTGTGTGAGGTGTTTATTTGTAGTGTTTGCCTAAATGCAAGAAGAGCTCCTAAAGGAGAGGGTATCTGTGTGTGTGTATTTTCAGAGTCAGGAGCAGATCATGCAGACCTTGTATGGATAACCCTCTCTATGGGGTGTTGAGGGAACAGCATGTGCTGTAGGGCACAACATAACCCTTTTGTGTCAGGCTTAAGGGCTTGAAGAAAAGGGCTGCTGGCTTTCACTAAGGGTTTGTCACGCTGAGAAAGTGAAAAGGGTCAGGATTGTAAGATTTCCTGCAAAGGTTAGGCTAGTTTTAAGGTGAAGAGTATCTGACCCACTGCCAATGGCAAAAGAGAACTTTACATTACTGATTTCCAGAGGTCAACAAATTCAGAGCTGAAAATGTCACAGTAACTGGTCTGTCTTCTGCATTTGTGTCCTGGCCATGGTAAAGCTGCCTTGGACAGTGTGGTAGGAGTTACAAGTAGTTTTTCTTACTCTTATGATTAAAGTCTCACTAGTCACTGTCATGCGTGAGTAGTTCTGGAATCAAAAGGGATAGGTGAAGTAACTCTCTAACTACAGGGCAATTACACTTAGGCTCATAAAAAGCCTTAGGCCAGTTTTATAGCATTTGTTTCAGAAGAATAGACATTCTTTTCCCAAGTTCCTAATTAGATAATCATCATGACAGTAAGGTTTTGACCGTTGTTTTAGCATATGCTGCTAAGAGTAGCTGCTTTTAGACCTGGGTATGTTTTGCTGCACAAGCTGTATGTGGTTTCCAAAGATGCCTTGCTTCATCATCTCCTAAATCAGATTTCATCCTACAGCTTTTCTGTTTGTCAGGCAGAAAACTGCTGCCCAACAGGAAGGTTAAAAATATTCTAGAGAGATGGCTTGAAATCTGGTCTATCTCACATAACCGAAAAGTGATTGCAGTTAATCCTGTTCTGTTTCCTCATGTGAGTTTTTATTTATCACTAATTCCATGTCGAGGGCAGCTTCCCTTTTACCTGTAAGAGATCTGTATGCTGTAAGCACAGCCCTTTCAAAGTGGGGGGAAAAAATAATGGAAAATAACAGCTTATTTGTTTAAAATTAGAGTTGCTTTCAGTAACCTGTCTGGAGAATGGACTTCAAGTTCGCATCCCACCTGTAAGTGGTCTCATTTTTCTGAGCAGAGCATGTCTCATGCACCAAAGTATGCCAAATGCAGTTCTTGAACTTTTAGAATTGAATTTCTGAGCGCTGCTAGGACTGCGGTTATGTAAATAGTGGGAAATGAAAACCTTACTCAGTAGGATTTTCTCAGATAACTGCATTTTGCTTGCGGTACACTCTGTGAGTAGATGTTAATCCATTTTTTTCTAGGGCTAGTGGGGAATGTAACTTTTGGGAAACTGCTTGTGCCAGGTTGGATTGATTCCTGAAAGCAAGTCACCCTTATTGGGCTGCAGAATTTCTGTGGAGTCCACTGATAAAGTGACCCTTTTCCCTTGATGCCTTTGTAGGTGAGTCCCCAGGTGTATCAGAAATGGAACAGAATTTAATGTTACCAGGGCTCCAGGATATGGAGAGCTGTATTTCCATGCAACTGCAGAGATGATTAACTGTCTGACTGACAACTTGCAATATAACAGTCCAAACATGATCTTGTCGCAAAACTCCGCCTATGTGGGGAGCCAGGAGTCTTCCTGCCACGCGCCATAAATCGTTTACAGTTTGCTCATGCTCATTCATTTGAACCACAGCTGTGTGCTGGGGATTAGCACTTTGCAGAAGGCCAGTGCAGAGCTAAATTAGGACCTGTGGTCCTGCTGGTGAATACTGGTATGGGAGCAGCAGAAGTGCTTCTCTGCAGTGGAAGGCAGTTTACTCTGGGAATAGAGGATGGGTGCAGGGTTTGTGTGAGGGTACAGAGCCAAGAGAAGTTGCTGGATGGCAGCTTACTGACAGCTGACCAGCATGGTGAGGATTGAACAACTAATTGTTAGCTGCTTTTGTTTTTTTAGTTATTTCTATATATTTTACATGTAGGTTTCACTGAGCCACTTGAATTTATTGTATCTTTGCAACTTCAGCTCCCTTCAACACCATTTTTGTGCTGCCTGCGATAATTTAAATCACTACCCGGACCTTCTAATGACTGACTAATGCTTATGGTGAAACCTCCCATTTGTCTGAACCCTGAAAGCTGGTTGAAATCTCTAAGTTTATTGATGCTTTTACGTAGAATCATAGAATCATGAGGAATTAGAAGGGACCTCAAAAGATCATCTAGTCCAATTCCCCTGCCACAGCACGATCATCTAGACCAAGTCACACAGGAACATATCCAGGCAGGTTTTAAATGTCTCCAGAGAAGGAGACTCCACGTCAATGACAAGTACTTAAAGTCAGTTGGTGCCTTCTGGTCTTTCTGTAGTAAGGAGAATATGCAGATTTTGCTGTACGAGAGAGACTACACAGTGCAGTTCAGGTACCTCCAATGTGCAGGCTGAAGGACAGCAGCTAAGTAAAGCAGATCTATAGTAGATAGATGTAGAGCTTTTAGCTGAAGAGGTGGCTCCATCAACAAATCCTTTCTGAATGGGTTGGTTAAGAATCTGGGTGGAGTGTGCCCCTCTTCTAGGTGCATCAGCTGAATTACAAGCACTTCCAGGCTATGCTGTGAGCACCCAAGGGCAAAGCCAGTGAGCTCTGGACAAAACTGGACTTGTTTCCAAAACGACACTGTTAGGAGGATTCTAGTTACTGTTTTGTTGAAGCTGCTACCCAGGCATCCCTCTGAAATGAGAATGTTTTCCTGGAGCTTCCCACTCTATTCTCTCTGCCATCAATGTGGGAGGATTAGTGAGAAGGGCTCATCCTAGGCTGGTTTGAGCCTAGGAATTGCCTCTGTTTTTCTCAGTCCTTTTATGTTGTACCATCTGCTCGATTCTTGGTGCTGTGCTGAGATGCAGGCTAGATAGCACCTAATATGTTTGTGGCTGTTTGTGGGGGCATTTGAGATTTGGGAGACACCTGCTAAATGAGTTGTCGGTCATTTTGTGTCAGATTGGCCAAGTTTCTATTGGGCTGCTGCTTTGCTGCGGTAATGTTCATGGACTGTGTGCGTTTGAGGATCCCTATTATCTGTCTCAGCTGGAGAGGGCTTTCCTCCCCTTTGCTGCCTCCACACTCCCCACAAGAAGAAATAAATTGCCCGATTGTGGAGAGCTGTTAACCTCCAGACTGAACGGGATGTTTTGCTGTTACTTAGATAGACCTTCCAGATGTTCAAAGCTGTTAGAGGGGTGTGGATACGTGATCATATTTTGAGTTTTCCCTCCTTCTCTTTGTGTTTGATGCTGCTGTTGGAATTCACCCTTCCCTTTTCCTGGGACCTGGTATGAAGGAATTGCTGTCACCCAGGGCAAAGCTCAATCCTTTGTATCAAGGCCTTACCTCTCCAGGTCAGGACTTTCCCTGACTTCCACAAGCAGCTTTGGAGCTTATGCTACCTAGATCTTCTGCAGTGGGTCTGAAGGGAAGGGTTCAGGGCAGTGGAAATCTCAGAGATTTCAGAGACCCTTGGATAGAGGAGAGAAGGAAAGAATAGGGTTAGCAGAGCAGTTACCTCTTTCCTCAGACACACCCTCTTTTTTTTTTTTCCTGTTTCTTCACCTGCCCAGCTGTGTAGTAGGTTAGCAGTACGTGTCTGTTCTTATTCTTATGAAAGTAGACTTTGTTCTCTGAAGAGTGCAAATCATGCCCCATGGGGGTGTAATCAGTTATAAGGTATTTAATACAGTGCAGGCGGGAACAGGCCGCCTGGCTGGGTTGGCAGATTGCAACACTACAATTATAAAGGGCCCGTTTCCCCGACTCACCCACCCACCCGTGGTAGGATGAGGGTTGTGCCTTGAAACAGTATTAAGTCTGAAAAATAAAGATGTGGGGGAAGGGAGAGGAGAGTCTGCTCCTGTTCTGGAAAATGGGCAGAGCTGCAGTCTGAGAGGTTGCACTGCTGAGACCTGAGGGAGTTTGTGTGCTGTCACCATCAAAGTGGATTGCACAGGGATGGTCCTTGGCAACCTGTAGAACATCTAGAGCTCCCATTCTCTCTAAAATGGGTTTTCTAGTGGTGGCTAGGATTAGAAAGGTATGGAGTGGTTAAGAGTGGAAAAGCCCTTTCTCCTGTATGCAGTGATTTAGAGACCAAATCTGTTTGGGTGCTTTTGTACATTCTGCCAGGCTTCTATTTATATCTTTGGATATAAATCTGTTGGTAAGTCTGGCCTTTCATCTGTCAGTCTTCCAAGTTCTCGGGCTGGCACAACAGCTCACCTTACTGTCTTAGAAAGGAATATGTAGTGCGGGGCCTTGAATTTTAATGGGAATGGCAGAGTCATGGGCTTGATCTAGTCTGACCTTGTTACCTAATACCAGACCATTGTTCTCCATGAGTGCCTTGAAATGCACATGTGGGGTGTGGAGCAGCTGGGCCACAGCCCTATAAATCATCCCTGCTTGGGCAGCTTGCTAGATGCATCGGCATGTTTCTGGAGCTTGTGGAAACACTGACCTTTCTCTGTCCAGGTGCCCCAGAGATTAGTGTTTCAGCTTTTGGTTGGTGCTCTTTCAGTTTGGTGACACTGTGTTGTGCAGTGGCAGCACAGAGCTCCCTCCATGTATGTGCTCTTTGCCACCTGGAGTGTAGATGGGAATATTTCTTCATGGTAAATAGTTTTTGTAATTTTTGCCGTGTGAAATCCTGCTTCTTTCTGACACTCCTCTATTTTGCTGAACTTTAGAACAACAGATGGAAGCTGTCTTTCCAGCAGCCTTTGGGATATTGGGGGATATGTTCCTGCTACAGTGCTCAGTGCTGTCTTTCTTGTTTGGTTCTGAGAGAACTCTGGCTATGAAGTGTCACTGTTGGACCTTAGCACCTGGCAATGGGTTGTTAGGAATGGGTTGATGTCTAGTTATATCACACAAAGTGCAGTTTCACTTCCTTCTATGGATTTGAGAACACTGCTGACAACTTCACCTCCTGCTGCATCCTCACCTCTTTCCCTTCAGAGTAACTTAATATTTGAGAGCACTGTATTCTTTGGGATTTACAGAAGTGCTGCTTGAAGGAGTACTGGTTTTTTCTGAGTAGGGCATAGAGTCTGTTTATGACTCTAAAATAGTGAGGTTCTGAGATAAGAAGTTACCTGATAACTTGGTTTTTGTACATGGAGTCTCTTCTCTAGATGATGTAGATGACCAGGTGTAAATGCTGGTCAGAAGATCAGATCTGTTTCAGGGATCAGTGTTTACAAAAGGATTTTTGCATAATGAGGAGGTGCTTGCATCTCAGGCAAGCTGCTTGACTTGAAGTACAGTGGTTTTCTGGGGATGGAGAAAGGTTTGGATCTTTTCCAAAGCACCCCTGATTCCTGATCCTGCTGTGTCAGGGGGATTGGACTAGATGATCTTTCGAGGTCCCTTCCAATCCCTAGTGATTCTGTGAAGTCAGCTTTTTATTCAGCTCTGCCCCCTCAGCTCCGTGAATCTTACTGTTGTGTTTGCGCCTTGTCTTATAGGCGAAGTTGGGGAAATTGTGCACAGAGCTGTTCCTGCCCTGGGACTTGCTGACTTCCCAGCCCTGCTGGTAGCTCTTCTCGCCATGCCCAATTGGTAACTTTTGCCTTGCTTTGTTTCTTGTGCTTCATTGCTCCAGAAGTTGTCTGGAGAACTCAAGGAAGCCCCCACAAATTAATTTGAGGCTGAGGCTATTGTTGGGGTCCTGGCAATGGCAGGGCTGGCGTGTGTGGGGAGTGAGGTGGGTGTCGGTGAGGTGAGTGTGTGGACTTGCAGCTTGTTTTCCTTCCCTGCCTAGTGAGGAATGTGTTTGCCTTCCTTGGCCTGCGGTTGCAGCCACATTCCTGCACTGGGAGTCAGCTCGGCGGCAGGCGGCGTGCTGTTCATGCCCCCTGGCTACGTGCTTTCAGCTCCACATCAAAGGTGTGTTTGGTGTGTAGCTTGTGCCATTCCTGGCCACACCTGGTGGCCTGCAGGCATGCAGGAGGTGGAGTCTGGCTGTGTTTGCAGATGGCATTCAGGGTTCAGACTTCTTACTTGTGGAAAAGCTGGAGCTGAGTCTATGCTAAACAACCCCAGGAATGCAGTGAGAGATGGAGCAGCACAGTCACTCCAAGGGCATGTCCTAGCAGCAATGTTTCCTTTAGAACTGCAGCAAAATAACTCATGCCTGATCCTCCAAAGGAACTGGCTGTTTGCTTGGGTGCGTTCTAGGGCTTAATTTACACCAATAGGGGCAATTAAGGTTGGCTCATCCCCCTCATGTGCTCTTGGCAATCTGTAGGTGGTTGAGCGGCTAGTGCCATCAAGCTTTGCTGAGTACAAACTGTGTATGAAATGTTAGCGGGGAGCTGGAGTGGTTCAGTGATTTAGCATAGGCAGGAGTGTTTCCCCTAGTCAGTGTGTAAATGTTCTTACACGTGTTCCACAGCCAAACTGCTCCATCTTCTTCTGGAACAATTTCCTTTTCCTTTCTGGCACCTCAAAAGATGCGGATGGGAAGGTTAGTGAAGGATGGCAGATCATTATGACAATGCATTATTTTGGAATCTTTGACATAATATCTGTGAGAAATGGTCACTAATGTCCTATGCTCCTGCCATGCATGACTTCCTTATTGTCTTTATCGAGTCTTCACTTTGCCTGACACAGTGAAAAGTAGTCTGCTTGGCAGTGTCAGTGTGGGCAACCCATAGGCAAAGCTTGGGGAAGAAGAACAGTGCATCTTCTGTGTCCTGAGTAAGCCCTGTACTCTTCATGTTATTACCCAGTTTGCTTTGATCTCTGAGACTAGCAGTTTCCCTTCTGGCCATTTGTAGTAGCCTGAAATTCTGTGACCTGCCAGTCCATGTTACAGAATCACAGAATCGTTTTGGTTGGAAAAGACCTTTAAGATCATCAGGGTCAACCATTAACCTTGTTTAGATACCTCTGGGGTTATTGAGTCCACCACAACTTTAAGGGCGTGGATGTTGATGAGAAAATGTAACCTGAATCTTTGTTGTCTTTCCTTTACTCTGCACTAACAAACTGAGCAAGTGATGCACCATGGCCTCATGAGATGTAGCAAAATATAAGTCTAAAAAATGTGTTTGGTGGACCACTACTGGTAGAACGTTAGAGTATATCTAATTGTTGTGTGTTCCAGCTTTGTCGTGCCACATAGTCTCTGCAAAAGAGAGGTTTCAATCAGGATTAAATACTGTTGCTGCTGTCACTTTCTGATGGCCTGAAACGGAGAAGGGGAGCTGGAACAAAATGAATGTGACATTGGCTAAGGAGGGAAGATTATTCTTGGCCTTTTACTTTCATCTCGTTGAGTTTTAATATGTTGTGGAAAAAAGTGATGAGTTCCTTGGCTTCCTTGCTGGCCTTCAGAACTGTGTAGGAATCCATATCTCTGTGCTGTGATTGGCCCCTAGCACCTCTGCTGGAAGGATGTGCTCCTGTGGCCAGAGCAGTAGCCCTTACCAAGCAGTTAGATCTCCCATTGGTGGGACAAGAAGCAGGGCTACAGACTGGGAATCAGTCTGATCCTGTGGCACCTTGAGCCAGCAGCAGATATGATGTTGAGACATTCCTTAGTGCAGAGTCACAGACTCTGGAGAGCTGAGCTGCTGCAGCTGCATGAAGCCAAAAGCTTAAGAGAACAGCTTGCTATGAGTGCTGCGCAAACACCTTGCCCTTGCAACATCTGCCTGGCTGTGCACTGGCATTCTTCCATGGTCTTTGCCCTTAGGTGAGCAGCTTGCTGCTGGCTCTTTGAGCAGCTTAGTCTGACACTATACCCCAAAAAACCCAAACAAGTTTACAAAGGTGTCTGGAACACAATGGGTTGCCGCCTTTAGGATATCTGGGGCCAGTCATCCTCTGCTCTCAGCTAAAGTCTCCTCAAGGTTGGGTGACTCCGACTCTTAGCTTGTTTTTCTCTCATCTCCAGCTTGTTCTGTGCAGCTCTGCACAGAGCTTACCTACGAGGAGGAGCGCTGTGGAGGTGAAGAGCTGCTCTTCACAGCTAAAGAGGTGTTTTCCTTAGCATCAGAATAATTTATGGGCTTCTGCTACCCAAAGGATAATAGTGGTAAAGTCCAGGCATTTCGTTTTTACAAGGGCAATGGTAGATACAGGAGGTAGCACTAGTCTGGGCAAGCTGACTGTGATAAAACTGAAGCTCTGAGCCTTCCCTGCAATTGCCCCTTGGGACAATTTGTGCTCATTATTAGCTCAGTGAAGAGCAACACTGGTGCTAGCAATAATGACAAATGTGGAAGGAGATGATTGATGAGAGCTCTGGGCAGACTCAGCCCAGAGGAGGGTTGTGCCTGAGGAAAGAGCTGAAGCAACCCTGCTTGGTCTCAGGCGGGGCATCTTTGGTTGTACCCCACCAAGGGGGTGTATAGGGTGAACCTAGGAGGTATGAACATGGTATGTGCAGAAGGACAAGCACTGCAGCCTGCAGCTGTGGGTGAGAGGCAACCTCCTCAAGATGTGAGTCCTCTCTGCTGTGGTTTGGATCCTGCTGTCAAAAGAAATGACTGGAGCCACACCAATGGAGACTGAAGAGCCACAGCAAGTTTGATGCTTTTTACAGGTCATCAGTGACAGACGGGGTGTATCTGTTTGCCCTACACAGGATTAGTCTTTGTTGTATTTCAGTGACTGAGCTCTTAGAATAAAATGTCTCAGCAGTTACATAGTGCTAAAGACTAAAAGAATAATTTTCTTCAAGAAAAAAGACTAACTTCTCAACTTCTCCAACATATGAAGCAAACTGAGGCAGGTTAACTACGAGGCCCCACCACAGAGTAGAGAGAAGGTGCTTTGGGAGCCACGCTGTGATGTTGGGTAGAGTTGTCACAAGGTCTCTGCCCGGTCCTGCCCTTGGCTCAGAATCTGCTAGGCCCAAAGCATGGCTTTGGAAACCGTCTCTTTCTCTTGCTCTGGCTGTGTGGGCTGTTGAGGTGACTGTTGCCAGCTTTTGCTGGGGGAAGGGGGCAGTGTGTGCTTTAGTGCTCCACATCATGCCTGCCTGAAGAGACACGGTGGAAGTTTATCAGTAATACTGGATGCAGCCTCCAGAGTACACAGTGGCTGTGACTTGGATTGAGTGGGAGGTGGAGGAATCCTGGTAGGAATTCTGCTTTGAAAAGGAATCAGTAGCATCAGTCATAACCTCTGGGAAGGGAAAGTGGTGGAATGTGATCAGCTTTGGGAAGAGGCTATGAACCCCTTTCTTCCTTTGGCTAGATACATTTGTTCCTCTCAGACCACTTTTATTTCTCTCAATGTTAAACAGCTCTTCATTGCCAGTTTATAACAAGCTGTTGCTTGTTGTAGGTGAATCGAGGATCAGTAAGCTTTGCTGAGGAAGGACCCACTGCTTTCCTCACACAATGCTGGACTCTGTCATTTTAGCTTATTATAGTGACTGCTGTCTGTGGTCAGTGCTGTAGGGTCATAAAATAGTTCTGTGCTAGAAGATCTCTCATGAATAGCATGGAGCGTGACTCAAGTTTCCATGGCAATAGTTGTGAATGTGCTTCTGTCACCAAAGAAAGGGAGACTTTCTGTTAAGGTTTAAGGGGTTTGCCTGAGAAAGGGGATGGTGGTGGGACTGCATGGTAGTTTTTGCCTGTCTGTGTGCAGTGCCTCTGATTGATGTGTAGTCTGGAGAAAGGGGAAACAGGCATGGGGCTAATGGCAGAGACAGGTTGTATCATGCAAACTACAACTGGACTCCTAGACATGCTTCACTGTTCAGCTCCAGATGCAGCTGCACAATCACCCAACAGTTAAGTCAGTACCATTCTCTGCCTCTCACATCTGACCATCTGCTAGGGAAACGCTAATTAAACCAAAACGATTCTTGCTGGGATTAAACCTCAGCAGCAAAGAGAATTGAATCTAGTGCACATGTTGTTCTCCTACTGCTGGATCAGGGCCACTGCTTTAGTTGTAAAGAATTGCAGGCTCTTCAACTCAATTTTTGTCAGGTAAGTGTTTATCTAATGCACAATTTCCTTGTCTTTTCTATCCCACATCACTCTTGCTTCATGTGTAAGGCACAAGGCTGGCTGTTATGGAACTTTCTTGCAATTCCTTTCTTATGACAGCTGAGGCTGGTTTTCTTTAACATGGAATTTCATGTGAAAACAGCCCATAAAGCTCTCTTTTCTCCTAGTGCCTCAATTTGTTTACTTATAGAATGGAAAATGTCCCTACCTGACTCATTCAGTGAATCCTAGCATTGGTGTGGGGCAACATAACCTTGTAACTGCTGGAAGCTACCACTGTCAATACAAGATTCAAGACCAAACAGTTTATTGCAAAAATGTGCCTGCAGCTCTTTAAGAGTTGAAATGTAAATCTTGTAAAGTAGAAATTGTAGAAGTGTGGTTCCCTTAGCAACTGAACTCGTGTGTGTGTACCTACAGGCTGTGTTGCTATGTGATCAGGGCTTCAAAATAGCTCTTTAAAAAAAAATAAATTAAATGGACTTGGAGCTCTGGTTGGTTTCAAGGCTGCTGCTGGTACTCAGCAGAAGTGACAGCTCACCATGCTGTTCAGGGCTGTGGCACAGTTCAGTTTCTGAAGGCTAATGAAGGCTTTAGTTCTTTGCTTGGGGCTCTGAGAAAATCCCTGCTATTGTCTTTCAGTGCTGAGTGTAGAGAAGACTAAGTCAGTTCTGTATGTGGTAGCTCAGAGAAGGCTGGTGGAGGTGGCAGTGAGGACAGGGTAATGCTGATAGAATAGACGTGAGGAAGGTTGGAATGAACTCAGAGGCCTGATTGAAGAAGCAGGTAGAGATGAAAATGAGAGAACAAAAGAATTAAAGTAAATTAAGGCTTTGTATTCAAGAGGAACAGTTCCGATAGCTTTAGGTCTGTGACCTCAGACTTGTTTTGTGTGTGTGCTTAACCCCACAGTTAGCAAGAAAACTTTGTGTTTTGGTGGGAGAGGGGCAATAGTAAGAGACATACCCGTGGACAGCTAGGTAATGTGCTTTAAGGACCTGGAGGTACTAGTGGATGAGAAGCTGGCTGTGAGCCACCATTGTGCAATTGCAGCCCAGAAGGCCAGCTGCATTCTGAACTGCATAGCCAGCAGATCAAGAGAGGGGTTTCTGCCCCTCTGCTCTACCCTGCTGACACCTCACCTGGAGTCCTGTGTCCAGTTCTGGAGCCACTAACACAAGAACAAGGACCTGTTCCATGAAAATGCTCAGAGGGCTGGAGCACCTCTCTGAAGACAGGCTGAGAGAGTTAGAGTTGTTCAGCCTTGAGAGGAGAAGGCTCTGCATGGGCCTTACAGTGACCTTCCAGTCCCTGACAGGAGTCTGTCAGAATGCTGGGGAAGACTGTTCACAAGGGCAGGGAATGAGAGGACGAGGGGTCATGGTTTGAAGCTGAAAAAGGGGAGATTGGATGTAAAGAAAGATTTCATGATTCTGAGGGTGGAGGATCCCTGGAGCAGGCTGCCCAGAGAGGTGGTGGAGGCCTCATCCCTGGAGTCATTCCAGGGCAGGCTGGATGGGGCTCTGGGCAGTCAGTTCTAATGAGAGCTGTTCTTGCTTGTTGTAGGGGTTGGAGTAGGTGACCTTTGGAGGTTCCTTCCAACCCAACATGTTCTGTAATTCTAACTCCACATTCCAGTTTGCTCAGATAAACTGTAGGCTGAGGAGTGAACAAGTAGGGAGCACTGCCTTCTGTGTATTTGCAAAGGACTCAGTAGCAAATCACTTGTGCTTGTTGGGTATCAGCAAGCAAAAGATGCATGAGTGCATGAAAAGCAGAGTACAGCGCAAGCATTTGTGATCATTCTTCCCTCTTGTTTGAGGAGAGTAGAGAAAATGACCTTGCACTTGCCTTTCAGTACCTTGAAGGGACCCTTCAGGAAGGCTGGAAAGGGACTTTTCCCAAGGGGACCTAGTGATAGGACAAGGGGAAATTGCTTGAAACTGATGGAGAGCAGGTTCAGACTAGGTCTTGGGAAGTTCTTCAGTCCAAGGGTGGAGAGACTCTGGAATCGACTGCTTGGAGAGGCTGTGGCTGCCCCGTCCCTGAAGGTGTTCAAGGCCAGGTTGGATGAGGCCTTGAGCAACCAAGTCTAGTTGAGAGGCATCGCTGCCCCTGGGAGGGGGTTGGAGTTTTGAGGTCTCTTCCAACCTGAGCCAGTCTGTGATATGTTTCTCTGTTTAGCTGGCATAGGTGTAGTAAAGCATTCAAGTCTCACAGATATCAATGCCTTCAGTACCTTAATAAACGTTGTGTGGAGTGGTTAGCATGTACTGATTCACAGAATCATTAGGGATTGGAAGGGACCTCGAAAGATCATCTAGTCCAATCCCCCTGCCACAGCAGGATCACCTAGACCAAGTCACACAGGACTGAGAGAGAGATATCACTTTGTTTTATGGAAGAAAAAGAAAACGAACCACAAAACCTTCTTTGGAAGTAGAAAAGGGCACAAAAGGGTTAACCTCAGTGTTGGTACAGATTCTGCCATTGAAGTAAAGTTGGACTGGTTTAACTTAATCAGATTAGAAACAGTCAGGATTCTGTTAGTGCAGCATTCTTCTGCAGGCATCCTTAATTTGGTTTGTGCCTTGTATCTCCCTATTTAACTGGAATTGATTCAATGGAAAGTGCTCTTAAACTGAATTAAGAGCACTTACCCAGGAGGGTTATACTGCTTTACGTGATTCTCCAAGTCAATTGAATTTAGCACAGTGTATATGTAGACAAGACCTATGGGGAAAAGCTGATCTTTTTATTACTTGCTGAACACTCTGTCGTGTTTGGCTGCAGCCATGTGATTTTGGGATGAAAGAGACTGTTGTGCATGTTGGTGGAGGATGGGCCAACTGATCACTGCAAGCTCAGTCCTCCTTAGCCGTAGTGCTTAAAAAAGTAGATTTCTCCTGTTTGAAAATTAGCTGTTTTCCTGTTGGGAACAGACATAAGACCACTAAAATGTTATTTTGAGCTTCTTCCCCAACTTGTGAATAAAAGCACCTGCAGGTCCGCTCAGGGATGCTGTATGCAGCAAAAGCAGCATCTCAAAACTTTTGCAAACTGTTTAATGTTTGAAAAGATTCCTGAGGCTGAGGCTGTTTAAGCCAGACTTTTCTACAGCTAGGCAGAGTCTGGAAGAAATTGCACCCAATTTTGACACAGTTTCTCCATTACTGCCTCCTCCTCGGTATGTGCCTCAGTACATGTGGTGACCTACACACATTCCAAACTCATGGCCAAGGAAGGAACTGCTTTACAAAGCTCTGCAGATGTCAGTTGAAAAGGATAAATCCAGTCAATATGTGTTGTGTTTTCTGCTTGTGGATAAAGGCACTATGGGAACAGAACTAGCACCTGAATCACTCTGGTTGCAGTGATGGCATCTCACAGTAAAGCTGACTGCTATAACAGCTGTTTCCTTTCTTCGCACTTGTTTGTTGCCAGTACCTGCAAGTGGCAGGGCTGGACTTCATGCCTCCTCAACATTACAGATGCTCTGTAGGCTGGCTCATGCAACAACTTGTCCATCTGTCCTCTGTAAATAATGCAGAGAGCGTGCTCTGCTGCATTGCTTGGCTGTGTAGGTACTGCACGGTGTGTTAGCCATCTGTGCATCACTGCGGCTTGGCCTCCAGTGCTTTGGGAGAGCATGTTGAGGCGAGTAAATAGGTAGCAACGGAGCATCCTCTAGCACTCCAATGTCCCCTACTGGAGGGACAGCTCAGTGACTGGGGAGCTGGAGACCATTATCTTTCCAGGATTTCCGATACCACAGGCTGACACAAGAGGAACTCTGACATTAGTTGCTGGGGGTTGTGTGGAACTTAGTGAATACTTACAAGGGCTGAGAGTTGCTTATTAGTGGTTGAAAAATTTAAGCTGTGTGTACCTTGTTCTAACTTTTTTATTAGAGAGCTTTTTCATTTTATGCTCCGGGAAGGTAATGTATAATAGCTTTTCCCTCCTTTTCTTCCTGTCCTGCATATCACAGGAGCTGGCAGGAGGCTGAGAAGGGAATCTCCATGTTGATTTCCTACAGAAATGTTCACTTGCTCCTTCCTGCACTTCTCTTCAAATGTTTGCTTGCTGTAGCTGTTTCAGAGCTGATGTTTGAGGGAGTTTAAGGCCGTGGCTTCCAAGTTCACCTCATGTGACCTCCTAGCTTTTTGCCAGCTACGTATTACAGAATCACAGAATTATGGAGGCTGGAAAAGCTTTCTGAGCTCATCCAGCCCAGCCTGTGACCTAACATCACCACATCAGCTGGACCAAGACACTAAGGGCCACAGCTAGTCTGTCCTTAAACACCTCCAGGGATGGGGACTCCACCACTGCCATGGGCAGTCCATTCCAGTGTCCAATCACCCTTTCCATGAGGAAGGGCTTCCTAATATCCAACCTAACTCCCCTGGCAGCTTTAGACCATGCCCTCTCGTCCTGTTGCTAGCTGCCTGGGAGAAGAGCCCCAACTCCACCTAACTACAACCTCGTTTCAGTTAGTTGTAGATAGGGAGAAAGTCCCCGCAGTGTCTCTTCCAGGCTAAACACCCCCAGCTCCCTCAGCATCTCCTCATCAGACTTTGGCTCCTGTCCCTTCCTTCGTTGCTTCTCCGGACCTGCTCTGGCCCCTCAATCCCTTTCTTGAAGTGAGGGGCCCAGAACTGCCCCTAGTACTCGAGGGGAGGCCTCCCCAGTGCTGTGCCCAGTACAGGGGGAGAATTGCATCCCTAGAGTTTCATTTTCTAGCAGGGCCCAGTTATTTTCAGAAATTTTTGAGAGATCATGGATCTCTTAATCCCCATGAATGGTCGTGAGAACAGAATTTCTGTTTTCTAAATATCTGGGAAGGATGCTCCAAAAGTCTTCCCAGAGTAGATGTTAAAAGAACACGGGTAAGAAAACAGAGTCGGCAATGATGTGAAACCTAAGATGCAAATACTTTGCAAGAGGCTCTGGAAGCTTGTAGCCTAAGCCACCTTGAGAGACTTGAAAGGATCACTGAGAAAATGGAATAGGCTTCTGGTGTGTCAGTGTTTCTGGATGAGAAGCCCCCAGTGTAGCTGTCCAATATCAGCAATATCCTGCCATCTAATCCAGCATCTGCCAGTCCCCTGCCACTAAATCTCAGGGAATGTCACCTGGTCACACTGACCTCTTCCCATCCTGGTGCTAGCATGGCCCCACCTAACCAATCCCCTGATGCATCTGCCTGTTCCATGACTGAGCTGGGGCTTCCTCCCCTCTCCCAGTACCAAGGTACACCAGGACTTTGGGACTCACACTGAAGTTTATCCCTATTTGTAAATGAAACTTCTTGTGTTCTAGCTTGTGCCCAGTGCTCCATGTCCTGTCACTGGGCACAATTTGAAAGAGCCTGGCATCATCCTCCCCACCGCAACCCCACAGATATTTATGGATGGGAATCAAGGCTCCTCTCAGTCTTCTTTTCTCAAGGCTAAACAGCCCCAGCTCTCTCAACCTTTTCTCACAAGAGAGATGCACTCTAGGACCCCAGTCACCTGCACTGCTCTCCACTGCATTCTCTCCAGCAGATCCCTGTCTCTTTTGAATTGGGCCCAGAACTGGAGACAGTACTCCATATGTGGCCTCACCAGGGCAGAGTGGAGCAGGGGATCACCCTGGTCACAGATCTCCAACTTGGCCCGTTAAAGACTGTGTGAGCTCTGACACACTACAAAGCTCTTTAACTACCTCACCCAACCCTCACTGCAGGAGTGTCCTAATGAGGATGTTATGGAGGAGGGTGTTGAAGAGCCTGCCAAAGTCAAGGTAGACAGCATCCACTGCTGTGCCTTCATGTACCCAGCTATGTGTGACATCATAAGAAGCCACCAGATTAGTTCAGATGGTTGAAGATGTCATCCAAAAGAATTTGTTCCATGGAGGTGAGACTAACGGGCCTGCAGTTTCCTGTGTCACTTTTCTTGAAGACTGGAGTGACAGTGGCCTTCCTCCAGTCCTCAGGAACCTCTCCTGTTCTCCACAACCCTTCAAAGATGATGGGAAGTGCCCTGGCAATAACAACTGCCAGCTCTCTCAGCACCCATGTGTGCATCTCCTCAGAGCCTGTGGATTTATGGGTGTCCAGCTTAGCTCAGAGTTCTCTAACCCAGTACTTTTGTACCAAGGGAGAGTTGTCTTCTTTCCAGACCTTGGATCTTGCTTCCAGGATCTGGGCTTTAGCAGGGAAGAAGCAAGGAAGTAGTCAGTAACTCCAGTAACAATAACTCAGTGAATTCAAAAAACCTGTAATTGTGTGATTCTGCTAGGTTTCCAGTGCAGCATTGTGACCCTTTGTGTGTTTTGTTGGCTTGGAAGGTGTGAGCACTGCTGATGCTGAGCAGCATGGGCCCAAGTCTTGTAGCCTTCAGCGAGCCCTTCCGGTGAAGCTGTAACTTCCAGCTTAGAAGAGAGATTCGAACTACAGTGGGTGATACCTGGAAGACAGTAGAACCAGAGCTACTGCAAATAGCTTGCTGGGAACAGCACTGTGAATGTTCAGGAGTGGTACTGCTGAGAGATGGAAAGGACAGATAAAAGGAAGCAGGAGGTTAAGTTTCCTCTTGTATTACAGTGCTAATTAGAACATCTGAAGGGCTGCCTCCTGCTGTAGCTCCAGGCTAAAGCTGAGCTCTCCAGGGTAGTCAGAACTGTGGACTCATCTTCAAGCTCCTTCAGAGAGGGAAGCTTGTGAACAGCGTGGTGAGCAGAATCAGTGCTGCCTTCTATTTCTGGCTATTACCTATATGTATTCTTCTGTGGAGCATGAGGTCTACCTGTTCTGCAGAGTGTCTGCCCCTCTCTGATTGGAGGGGTGGTGAATTAAGCTGCCTCGGGATTCTCTCTCTGTGGTAGCGAAGGATGCTCAGGTATTGGAGGCTAGGAAGGCTTCACTGTGCTGTTCAGTGCAGGGAAGCATGCAGATCTGAACTGGGTTGGTGTGACTGGAGCAGAATGGTGGAGGGTGAATTCCTAGTGTGGGACAGGTGGGGAAGCGGTGACCCCTGGAACTATCTAGAAAAAGCAGGTGCCTTTCAGAGGGCAGTTACTGGTCTGCAGAAGCATCCTGCCCAGTGGAGTCATAGTTGAAAGTCCTTCCTTTTCTGGGACACAGTGCAGATAAGGAACTTATTTCACTGGAGGATCCTGGCACTGGCATAGCAGCTTGCTGCTAGTTCCTACCCTGGTACCCGACTGGGCTGCTCTGCGCATGCCTGGCTCAGTCCCTATGTTCTGCTGAGATGTGACTGATACTGAGTTTCCTTTCTCATGTTTCAGGAGCTGTTGACTAGATGCTACTGGATGCTGACAGGTGCAAGCTGATTCAGAGTCAAAAGACCAGAAATGCTTGGACAAGTTGTCACTTTGGATCTGTAAGTCCTTGTTTGAGGGAAGGTTGCCTGTAGGCTCTGTGAGTGTTTCAGTGTCTCTGGGAATTCTCAGATCGTAAGGGTACTCTTCAAATCCCAGTGTCTTTTCCAGGTAGGTGGGAATGAAATGGCAGGTAGGATAGTTGCTGGCTCTCGGGTAGGAAGCGGGACAATCCCGTTTGAACCTGACAGATTGTGTGCTGAGAGACAGGAAGGCCTTCAGCGTGTTTGTTCTGAGCACCTCTGTGGCAGAAATGTGTGTGGACCCACAGCTGCTGTCGTTTCTGGAAGCCTCTGCTTGTCTGCCAGTCCATGTTGCTACTTGGTTTTGCCTTGATGCTAAACCAGTGTTTACTGAGACTTGGTAGAAAAGCAGATTCAAACTCTGCTTCCCTGGAGGTGCCTCTCTCTCTCTTTGTCTCCTCCCTGCACAACAGCTACGCAGCTGTGAAGTTTTCTCCTGCGCTGGTCAAAACCCAGCTGTAGCACTGTAGTAAGGAAAGGGGCCAAACAGCTTGTTGAGGCAAGGACAGCACTAGGGCACCTTTTCAGTTTGTTTTGGCAGAAATGGAGTTTTGCGTGGTCACGGCTGCCTGCCTGTACCATTCACCCACCATCTGGCTCTTCCCTGTGCGTAAAACTGCTCCACACCCTGTGCTTTTGAACCACCCCCCAGGGCTCGATGCCACTCACAGGGAAAATGCATCAGGAGAGGGAAGGCTCTCCTTCGGTCTCTCTCATGCCAGTGGCAGCAATGGCCACAGAGCTACACTTTTTACAACGGGCTTCTAGATCAACCCAGCTACTTTTCTGTAGTGATGGGTATCCTGGACTTTGAAGGGGGGATTTGCATTTCTGACCTTGTGTTGTGTCGTGTCCATGCTTGGCTTCACACTGTTGTACTGAAGGCTGTTAGCAGCGATGGCGTGCTGCTTGCTGTAACTCACACAGCTTGCAGTCTTCTCTCATGGAGATGTGGGTTTTCACAGCTGCAGGCACAAGGACATAAATGTTTTGGCTCAAATATGAGCCTGATAATCAGCAACTTGTTTGTAGGTGAGAAGCACTGACTTACAAGGCGGAGCTTCTGTACCAGAGGCTCCACAGTTAGCACCCCACAGCAGTAATGGGGAAGATTAGCTGGAGGAGTTCTGTTTCCAGGTTTGTTTAGTCCTCTCTGGAACATCTTGCTTCATTAGCTCTGAGTTTGTGTGGTCCCAGTTGCCTAAGTGTCTTGGACATCTCCTTACCAGATGTCTTTCTAGCTCTTTTGCTGGGCCATGCTAAGCAGCCCAACTGTTTTCAGCCAATGTAATTTGCTTTTGGAAGATCTGATGTGGGTTGTGTTAGGTACCTGCAGTGAGGTGATCATCCAGTTGTCCTTGGTTATAAGCATTCCTTACATGTTTACAGGATGAGGTTTCAGACTGACTGTTCTGATGGATGCTAACCTGCTTCTCTTCTGCAGGGAATCTGAGTGAGTGTCTCTACTTCATGAGGATTTGAATTTGACCCCTGGCTGGTAAGTGCTCGAATCCTTGTAGGCTGGAGAAATGATTATGATTTCAGGTTAGGATATCTCCATGTGCACCTTCTGTCCTTAAGCCTGGCAGGATTTGACAGAAGAGTCCCCTAAATGGCCAGTTTGATGGTGGGGTGTTGACAAACCGGCTTCTGGTTATGATTTTGGCCTTTCTCTTTGAAGAAATGTCTTCCCAGTGAGTCAGACCCATTTGTTTTGCTTGATGCTGCAAAATGTACTGGATGTGATTTCTCTAAAGTGTTAAAGGTCTGTTCACCTATTTGAGTCCTTTTAGGAGAAAAGACTTGAGTAGATAACTGCAGCAAGGGACAGTTCCCAGTATTCTGGTAGTGGAGGTTTACAGGTTAGTCCTAGGAAGCTGTTTGTATCTCTGGAAAGATGTGTGGACCTACGGTGAGCTTGTAAAGTGAAGGACGGCTTGAAAATGTTCCTGTGAGGTGTAAAGCCTGGTATGGCTTAGAGTCACTCTGTGCTTGGTGCAGACACCCCACACTTGCCAGTCCTCCCAGGGGACTTGGTCCAAGTGTCAAGAGTGGATAAGGTTAGAAACCTGGACAGGCTGGAGGGCTGGGCAGGGAGAAATGTAATGAACTATGACAAGGGTAAGTGTAGAGTCTTGCATCTGGCTAAGAACAACCTCAGGTACTGGTATAGGTTGGGGACTGACCTGTTGGAGAGCAGTGTAGGAGAAAGGGACCTGGGGGTCCTGGTGGACAGCAGGATGACTGTGAGCCAGCAGTGTGCTCTTGTGGCCAAGAGGCCCAACAGCATCCGGCGGTGGATCAGAAGAGGGATGGTTAGCAGATTGAGAGAGGTTCTTCTCCCCCTCTACTCTGCATTGGTGAGACCACATCTGGAGTATTGTGTCCAGTTCTGGGCCCCTCTATTCAAGAGGGATGTGGAGCTGCTGGAAGGAGTCCAGCGCAGAGCTACGAGGATGATGAAGGAGGTGGAGCACCTCCCTTATGAGGAGAGGCTGAGGGAGCTGGTTCTCTTTAGCTTGGAGGAGACTCATATAGACATCTCATTAATGTCTATAAATATTTGAAGGGTGGGTATCAGGAGGATGGAGCCAGGCTCTTCTCAGTGTCATCTAGTGATAGGACGAGGGGCAATGGTTGTAAGCTGGAACATAGGAGGTTCCATATAAATATCGGAAGGAACTTCTTCACAGTGAGGGTGACGGAGCACTGGAACAGGTTGCCCAGGGAGGTTGTGGAGTCTCCAACAATGGAGATGTTCAAGGCCCGCCTGGATGTGTTCCTGTGTGACTTGGTGTAGGTGATCCTGCTGTTGCAGGGGGATTGGACTAGATGGTCTTTGGAGGTCCCTTCAGTCCCTGATGATTCTATGATAAGAACTGGAGAGAATCCTTTGGACTCCATTTAAACACTGAATATATAAAACTCCATTGACCAAAGTACACAGTCAGTGTGCAAGGGTGCTATCCCAGGGTTATTCATGGGCTGCCTTTAAGGAGTGTGAATAGAGTCAGATGGCCTTGCCTGTAGGAGAGGGGAGAGGGTGACCTGAGTTGAGGCAAGTCCTGCTTTTTGAACTGCTCCAGATTGAGTGCTAAGGATGCAGAAATGCTAGACTTAATCAGCATTAGATCCAGCAAGGGAACAGATAAGAAGCGGATGCTTACTGTGAATTTGTATGCATTGTAATTGTGGAAACTGGCATTGGGTTCTGTATGGACTGTTTGGCATCTGTGAGACATCATGTGTACGATGAGGTGGTCAGAATCCTGGCTTTTTGGAAGTCTTTGTGCCCTCCACTGTACTCCCAGAGTGGTGGAAAGGAAGGAGATTGCTCCATGTATACCAGGCAGCTGCTTTCCGTGTACCCCGTTTTGCGCTGTTGTACTGCTGCTGCTCTTACAGCAGGAAGAATTGGCTAGGGTGAAGAGGCTAATCTGGTTTTTCTGCTAGAGGTACTGCTGCATGTTGCAAAATCTGCCCTTGGGCACCAGCGTCTGTGGCATTGCTCTCTAATGTAATGCAGCTGTGGCCTGGGGCTTGTCTTTCTTTTCTGACAGAGTGAGCAGTTGTACTGGTATGGTACCTTCTTCTGACAAGCCTTCTGTGTTCTGCTTCAGTGGGTTTTCAGCATAGGCTAAAAACTTCTGCATTTGGGCTCTTCAGTGGCTGGAGTCTCCTCCCACATAGCCCCTGCTGACAGTGACAGCACATGATCAATAACTCCTGCTCCAGCTGTCACTGCTGCCTGTAAGGCCTGCAGTTGCCATATTGGAAAAGGCCTTTCCTAAAGAGCCCAATCAATATGCCGCTATGAGGTCTGTTCCTGTTTGCTATATATAATCTGGACACACACAGTACGTGAGTACAGGGCTGGGGCGGGGAATGTGTCAGCCCTCTGCTCTTGCTGGCTGGGAGAAGGATAAACTACCTCTTACTTTGCTTCCTCTCGTGCAGCTGCTGCTCAAGGCTTGTGACTACCTCCTTTTCCTGCTGTATTAGCACTTTGCATGGAGACCTTCTCTGGGGCTCCAGGGGAGCCGAATTTCTGCTGGGTTGCTTCTAGGGGTTGATGACCTGTGACTCTCTCTTGTGCACTCTCTGCTCTTGGTAGGTGACCTGCATTTGGAGCCACACAGGCAGGAGGATGTCAAGCGCAGCTCCATCGAAGAAGCCTTACCGCAAGGCACCCCCCCAGCACCGGGAGATACGCCATGAGGTACCCATCATTCGTGATGACCAGGAGGAAGTGATCTTGGCTGAGCAGAGTCAGGTAACGGCTTGTCGGGTGGCAAAGGGCTTAACACCACTGCACCAGCAAACAGGGTTTAGTTACAGCAGGGCAGGCCAACTCGAGCAGGCAGAGGAGTTTCAGGTTTGCAACCCAAACTTCTCTTCGTCGTGGTCCCTGGAATCCAGCAGTGAGAAGGAAGTGACAGGGTGCAGAGCAGAACTGAACATCAAGAGCCAGACTGTCTCACCAGTTCTTCCACGTGCTGGGAAGAAGGGGCAGCAAAGTGGGAAGTGCCGCCCAAACTGCAGTCGTGGGCATCTCGGCAAATTTGTGAGCCATAGCATGGAGACAGTTGTGATGTCTGGAGATGAAAGACACCGGCCCACTTACTCTCTGAAGAGCAAAAGCCTGGAACGCTCACTTATGTTTAAAGAGCCTCCGGAAGTCCTGACACCGAGGAAGTTTCGGGTCTCCTCCATGCACCTGCCTCTCAAAGGTATCCTGAAGCAGACCAACATGTCAGGCTCATGCCCTGAGAGCTTATGCAAGTCCCACTCAGTAGAGGTGCTCTCCTGTGGCCATGGCTCTGGCAAATGCAGCGATCCTCAGCTCAGCCACAGGGAGAAGCGTTCACTGGAGCATAGCAGCAGCAGTGCTGCTGACTCTGTCCGGCACAGAGACAAGATCACAGAGGAAAAACTGCTGTTCTCTAAATTCCTGGATGAGATTACCCAGCGGCTGCTAAGTCCCATCCGCTTTCGCTCACTCGGAGAGACCAGGGGATCAGAACAAACCCAGAACTTGCCAGTTTCCCACAAAAACTCTGTGCCAGAAAGCCAAGGGGAAGGTCATCTGCAAGGGGTCAAAATCAAGCGTGCAACTGAAAAATTCCCCTGCCCAAGCAGAAGAAAGGCAGAAAAGAAATGTGAAAGGCTGGGAATGGCTTTGTGCCAGAGAAAGTGTGCTGAGGAGACCAAGAGTACTTCCAGACCAAGAAAGAAAACCACCCTTGGGAGGAAGGACAGTAAGGAAAAGCTGGTTTCCTTTGAGAGAAGGGAGGTAGATCTGTGTCAGTATGAGCAGCAGCAGCAGCTGGCAGACATGGGGCTGGCAGGCACATCCTCTGGGCAGCAGCACCCACTGTCTTCATGGAGAAGCAGTGCGGAGGGCAGACGGGATGAAAGCAGTTCCTGTTCACAGCTCTTACAGCCACACCATCTGTGTGCTAAAGCTGGGCAGAAGCATGCAGTGGAGCTGAACTACCCAGAGAAAGGATCCTTCTCCACTCCAACACACTGGAGTTGGGAGGAGGGACCTACCCCATCTAGATCCTCCCCTTCCTTCAGCTTGGCACTAAACAAGGTAGGTGCCAGAGTCACTGGCTCACAGACAGGGTTCCCAGAGGCCAAAGCCCCCACCTGAATCTCATCTCGTTTGTAATGCCAATGGGGAGAGAGAGAGCAGCCCCCAGACCTCATGATGTGGGTGCTTAGTCACCAGAAGTATCTCTCTTGGGGTGCCACTTATGGCTGTGCTCCAGGATTTGGCATATCTTACTGGAAGGAACTGACTTGCCTTGGGTGCCAGGATTTAGAAAGGCAGGAACTGGTGGTGTTCTTGTCTCTGCAGACATCCCAGGTGTTTGCAGGGTGTGAGCCCTGCAGGCTGTGGGACAGCAGCTGTGTACAGAAAGTGTTGGGATGCTCCCAGTGCTTTTTGTGTGCCCGGGTACCTTGGAGTATCGTCTGGTTGTATGATGGCTGGTTCAGGTCTACATAACCTTTTCCTCTTTCTCCAGCCTGCTTTGGGGCTATCACTTCATTTTGGTAGAATCACATTATTCCCTTTGCCTGGTCACCAACATCTGCTCTGAGGGTACTTGTTGGGGTAGGGGAGGCAGTTGGTACGTAGTTCTGCATGAATTAACTGGTTGCCACATGGATGGCAACCATATGGATCTAAGAAAATAATGGAGGGATGCTATGTTTTTAGGGACAGGAGGGACACAAGTGATAGGTTATTCTTTACAAGTGTGAATTGATGAAGAAAGCAGCCCCACAAGGTCTTAGGGTCAGGACAGGTGGTTTGCCCTCAGTAATATTGCTAGCAGCTCACCAACCTCATCTGACCTTCTGTTGCATGGCCTGGGAGCCCTGAGCTGGCTGTGGCCTTTAAAGGACCATCTAAATGCGGCAACACTTTGGGGTTGGGGAACTATATCAGTACTAATCACCAAGGAGAATCCATGGGCAGCTTGGATTGAGTGGTAATGGTCGCAGTCCTTGGCTTTCACAGAAGGTATTAGGCTTTAGTGCTGATTACATCTTCCCCAGCCCTGCTGGTTTCACAAGAGAGTGCAAAGGAACCTAGAATAGCTCGGCTATGTGCTTGGTGTCGCTGTGCTGTGGCTCTTCTTTCTGCAGGTCCTTGCTCTAGCCATCTGTGGGGATCTTGCCCAGAGTGTGGATTTCTTTCACAGGCTTTTCTGACCTTTGGTGTCTCTTCTGCTATCCCAGAATAGCTACAGCATCTGGTTTCGGGTCTGCAGAGAGAAACCATTTCCACAGCACAGTCATTATAGAATCACAGACTGGTTTAGGTTAGAAGAGACCTCAGAGATCATCCAGTTCCAGCCCCCTGCCATGGGCAGGAACACTTCTCACCAGACCAGGTTGCCCAGAGCCCCTTCCAACCCACCCTTGAACACTTCCAGGGAGGGGGCAGTCTGGACAGTGGGGCTTCAAGGGTGTTGTGATTACTGTAATGACACTTTAGTCTGCAATGTCTTCTGGCATGTGATATTCTTGCTACCCACTGACTGTGGATGTAAAGGAAACTGAAACACCAGATATGCTGATGATGATGAGCTGATATTGCACCATGGGAGAGTTAAGTTCCTCAACTTGTGTCGTGGTTTCTAGCCTCACTCTCCTAACTTGAACAAGAGCAGTCTGTCTGGTTATCAGGCAGGTAAGCAGACCAGGTTATCAGGTCTGAGTATCGGGCAGCGGAGTGAGTGTTCAGATGCCAGCGACTCCGAGCTTCACTAGCATGACCTGACAGAGCATATGAGGAAGAGCCACAGGTAGGGTCCAGCAACCATGACCCTGCCCTTTGGGGTCATTTTGAGAGTCCAGCTCCTCTTCTGAAAGAGAACTCACGACTATTTTCTTCCCTGTGCAGGAACCCTTGACGGATGCTGAAAGGATGAAGTAAGTGTCATGCTCCCCCTTCATGCCTGTGGGTGCTGATTCCTCATGTCCTGCCTGTGCCACCTGCACAGTGGAGCTGACTGGCTCTGCAGGCTTCTTTCAGATATTCAATCATCTTGGGGCCATGTGGGTAGAGCTCTAGCCTGTGCCTTACCAACCCCTACCTTGCACGCCCCTAGATGGGGAGGGAACAGAGATCCTCAGTGCACAGGAGTCAGGAAAGAAAGTAGAGGAGGAAGCTCTAATACAAATGGAGAGAGAAGAGTTGTGAGGAGAAAACTTGCAGTGCCAGGGAGAAGTTGTGCTTCTGGGTTCCTCCAAGCAACTGAGCACAAAGGAATGAAAAACAACAGGAAATCCTTCTGACCACCAAGCATGTCCCAACTGGGGAGGACTGGAGCAGTTTGTGTTGAAATGGGGTAGTCTGGCAGCTGTGAGCACATCTGTAAATGTACCCTACCACCTCTGCTTCTGGGCTCAAAGCTGCGTAGACTTCCCTTTCCACCAGGTATTAATGGCATGAGGAGTTTTAAGCAGTTTCAGGGGAGAATATGATTTTACTCTTTTTTACTTTGACTCTCTAACCTGGACTAGGATAAATTATTGAGTGGGTTTCATTCACCAGGGAAGGGCACTGAAACTGTGCAGTTCATCTGGTTGATGGGGCTTTATTGAAGCTCTATAACTCAAGAGGAAGCTGGGAGCCACGGTGGGCCAGCTGTTCTGTGCTTCTTTGCCCCTGCACCAAGAGAGTTTGAGTCGCCCTTTTCAGACATGCACTTCTTGCTGCTTATGCTGGAGTCTCTGCCAGCCCAGTTCCTGACTTATTGCGGCTCCTGTATGGTGTCTTTGGGCCCTGGAACAGGGCAGTGGGATGGGAGCACTGTGCACTTAGGGGTACCTTGTTCTTGTGTGCCCTAGGTTGCTGCAGCATGAGAACGAGGAGCTGCGGCGACGACTGACATATGTGACCAACAAAATGGAGGTGATGGAAAAGGAGCTGGAGTCAGGTCAAGACTACCTGGAGATGGAGCTGGGCCAGAACCGTGAGGAACTGGAGAAATTCAAGGACAAATTCCGTAGGTATGTAAAAACAAAACAAAGAAGGGTGGAGCTAGAGACATCGCTCTCACCAAGGGCTCCCTCAGCTCTTGTGCAAATCAAGCACAAGCTCATCAAGGTGCATCCTTAGAGTGAGGGCCAGGCAGTGGCTCTGCAACCATTACTTCATCTGGGTTACAGTGTGGGAATGCTGGCAGCATAGGGGGCTGATAACAACAGGGAATTCTGTTCGATGTAAGGCAGGATCCAGCTTGGATGGTTACCCTGTCTGTGTAGAAGGAGCCACTGGTGGCTACAAAATACATCACCACTTCATCTGAGAAGTACCCCAGTAAACAGTGTCAGTCACTGGCACCTGCCAGCGTTACATAGTTCTCCAAAGTCATTCACGCCTTGCCCTGCGAGATCCTCACTTCCAGCCAACTTCGTCAAAGGCCATTATGTGCTCTATTGGTGAGGGTAATGTACCTGGTCGTCTTAGTATCAGACCTTCTGGAGCTGTGGAGCTGGTGGTTTGAAGGGGACTTGAGTATGTGTCTGAGATCTATTCCCCTGTACACAACCCTGTTTCTGTAGGTTGCAGAACAGCTACACTGCTTCCCAGAGAACCAACCAGGACCTGGAGGAAAAGCTGCATACCCTGGTGAGTGCCCTATGAGGTCACCACAGAGAGGAGGTGGAAGAGATTTGTGTATTAGGAGCAGATGGTGGAAGGGACCCTAACTTTACCTAACAGATGTGGCAGTGGTGGGGGGTGAGATTGTGGCCATGACCATCTACTCCATTCCAGCTGATGTCATGAACTGTTTTCTTGCTTTACTAAGCCCCTACTCAGTCATGCCCATGAGCTTTGGTTCCCAACAACATGATTGCATGGTTTTGGTACTCCGTCATGTTGCTTCAGTCCCCTTTGAAGTGTCAGGGACGTGCCAGCCAGCCTCAGGGTGGTCACCTGGGAGGACGGGGCAGGCAGAGCAGAGCCAATGTGTGTGTATGTCTGTGGTGTGCATTCATAACACTCATGCTGTTTCTTTTCTCTCCCCCCCCTCTTTCTCCTCCCCACGCTGCCGCTGGCGCTTGCTGGGCGCACTCACCTCTCAGGCCTCTCTCAGCCAAAGCTGGATTTTTGCAGTTGCGTCTTTTTGTTTGTGTGTTTTCTTTTTCCTCTTTTACGTGCCTCAGCCTGTCTATTTCACTCAGTCCCGCAGACACCATCCCAGATGGAGGGGCCCCAGCCCTGGTCCAGCCAAAGGCTCACCTGGTATCCAGCAGCTGCCTGCAGATGCAGCAGGTCCTAGCTTGCAGTGCTCTATCTCGAGGAACATTTTACTCTGAGCCAGCTGAAGCAGGGTACAGTGGGAAGTGGTGCCCATCATCTGTGGCACTGCACAAGATCTGCATAGCCCTGAGCCTTGATTGCTCCTCTTCCTTCCCCTCATGGGCTGTGAGCAAGCAGGTTGGACAGCTGAGATGCTTGTTGCCTCCATGTACCCCAGGATGAGATTTCTTTGGTTCTAGTGCTTCAGTTTCCTCCCATATCCCCACTTGTGTCAGTGCTGCATCCCTGACACACTTGGGCAGTGTTGAAAGAACTTCTTGAGAAAGGATAGCTTGGTTGTCCTGAGCTGTTTCTCTTCTCCACAGTTATATCCAGGTCTCTGTTGATCCTTAGCCATGAGGGAGTCTATAGAGGCAGGACTGCTTGCTGTAGGGAGAGCATGTGTGTTCACTCAGCACTGACTGCTGTGGATCCTTATGGCCTAGATCCATGTTCCATTGCTCCAAGGAGGAGGGCTGTGTATCACAAGCAGGTTCAGAGGTCTTGCCACAGAGAGCAAATGGCTCAAAACCACTGGCTTTCCCCCTATGTGAAGCAGGACAAAGAGGACACAAGGTTGTATTGCAGGAGAGGTTCAAAATCACCCCGTTGTCCCTGTAGCACTGTGACTGGCTCTGTTTGGCCTCTGTAGAGTCCTTCCCGTGGTGAAGAGGCGTGCTGTCCCCACGTCTCTCTGGAAGTTTTTGTATCCCAGCTGAAAGTGTCGTTGTACTGTTCTCGGGCTGAGGTGGGGCGGGTGAAGCCAGGTTCATCTGCACTGGTAAGATTTATACCTGGTGTTCTTGCATCCCAGATTAAAAAGGCCGAGATGGACCGCAAGACGCTGGACTGGGAGATTGTAGAGCTCACTAATAAACTGCTTGATGCCAAAACCACCATCAATAAGCTGGAGGAACTTAATGTAAGTGTCAGTCTGCAAATAGTGGGGAAGCATGTGAGGGGTAGATTTTGCCTCTTTGTGAAAGTCATTGAAGGAGTGTGTGAGTGACTTGAGCGCGTGTGACAGTGTTGGGGGCTGTGCACAACAGTGGGGAAAGCAAAACAGAGTCTGAGAGGTTGAGCAAGGAAGGGCTGGCCTTCAAGTCTGGTGTATTTTTCTCTGTTGAACTTGAGGTCTGACCTGAGCCCTGACTGTACCCACAGAGGGGTCATTTACTGTAGAACTAGGGGAGAGCCAATGCCTTTTTAACACTGTTAACGTGGAATGTCCTGGATCCAGTCATCACTTCTGTTGAGTGCTGTCAGCTCACTCTAGTCTGTCTGTCTGCAAGATCAGGCAATGTCTTCAGGTATGGCTGAGAGCTCTGGTGTGGCATAGGAAACCTGGTGGGACTTCTGGCAATTAAAATCCCCAGAGGGAGAGGGGTTGATACACTGACAGAGCACAGACTTGGAGTGAGGGTTGCGATTGAACATGTTGACTGACCAGTAAGAAAATAGGGGTGTGGAGAGGAGTGAATGATCAAGTCACCAGATGTCTCCTGCTTCTGTTTAAACAGCATCTGGTCAGGCTGCACTTTTGGGTAAGGGTTTGGAGTCTGTTGCCCACCTGTGCCCTCTCTTGCAGGAGCGCTATCGCCAGGACTGCAACCTCGCAGTGCAGCTGCTCAAGTGTAATAAGTCCCACTTCAGGAACCACAAGTTTGCTGATGTGAGTAGCAGTCCTGCTGAGGTGGGATAGAAGGGCTCATGGTCTCTACGTGCCTCTTGCTTTCTCCAGCTTTCTCTGCAGGGCAGTTGGCCTCAACCTTCAGCCTTGGCTACAGGTGGGGGCGGGGAATGAACTCCTCTTCCCACCCCCCTGCAAAGGCACCTTACAGCCTCTGTCAGCTCCTCTTTCACACTAGCCCCATTTCACAGATCAGGCAGGAGCTGTTATAAAAAGCACAATAGCCTTGAATTTGATATCCTGCTGTGGGTGCCTGATGGGAGCTGGCAGGGGAACAAACCTCTCTCTTCTCTGTTCTCTTCCCTTCCTCACCTGGCCACAGGGAGGGGTCATGCTGCTTGGTAAAGAGTCAAGCAGCAGTAGTCTGGCCCTGCTTTGCTTCACCTCCCTAAGGAGGGCCATAAGGATGAGCAGAAGACTGGAGCACCTCTGCTCTGGGGACAGACTGGGGGAGTTTGGGCTAGCTGTTCAACCTAGAGAAGAGAAGGTTCTCAGGGGACCTTATAGCGGCCTTTCAATACCTGAAAGGGCTACAGAAAAGCTGGAGATGGACTTTTACGAGAGACTCTAGTGACAAGGGGATGGTTTCAAGCTGAAAGAAGGCAGATTTAGATTAGATCTTAGGAAGAAGTTCCTCTCTATAAGGGTGCTGAGGCACTGGAACAGGTTGTCCAATGAAATTGTGGCTGCCCCATCCCTGGAAGTGTTCAAGGCCAGGATGGATGGAGCTCTGGGCAACCTGGTCTAGTGAGAGGTGTCACTGCTCATGGCAGGGGGTTGAGACTGGGTGATCTCTGAGGTCCCTTCCAATCTAAACCATTTTTTGACTCTTACTCTGAGGATAAATGTGGGAGGCAGCATTCATAGTGTCTTTCAGGTCTTTTCAGTTGGAGAAGCTGGTACACCAACTCGTAGTCCCCTTTATGGGGTCTGTTCAACTCCTCCTGCCCTTAGAATGAATACAGATGGAGTGTAGGCCTTTCACACTGTAGCATCACTTCTTCAGCTGGAGGGATCATTCAGGCCCTTACCCAGGATCTCCCCCTGCCATACACCTAGTCCTGATCTCTTCTTGTGTTCCTCTTGGCAAAACCATGTGCTTGTCTTTTTTAACTTAGTGTGTGACCAACGTATCACCTTCCCCTGCTGCCTCTCAAATTAGTCAATGCACTGCTGGGGTAACCTTGACCTCTTTCCCAGCAGTCTCTCCTCCCTGAAGCTTTGAATTCTGCCTCAAAAAGCACCCTGTCCCACAAAGATGGAGCAGTTGTGCTTCACTGCCCATAGAGCACCCTGCATCCCCTGCTTTGGACACAGTTTCCTTCTGACTGTAATAGGACAGACCTTGCCATGTGTCACATCCCAATCATCAATCTGACACTGTCCCACTGAGTGGAATGAGGAGCTTTGCTGTCCACTTTGTGCTGTGCATGAGTGTGGTGACTGAGGTGAGGGCAGCGTGCTAGGGTGATGGCAAAGCAGTAGCGCCTCGCTGCAGGACAAAGAGCAGGGACCACCCCCTGCTGAGACCCCAGCCTTGCAGCTTTATTAATTAGCCCATGTTTCCTCCTCTGAACTGGAGAGAGTAAGGAAGTGGGATGAGGTGGTTGAAGTTTGTGGGAGCAGGGGAAGGCATCAATCATAATCTGCGGGCAAGGTGCCAGGGCTGTAGTTTCCACATTCAGGGAGCTTTGTAGACCCCAGCACTGGGGGTTGGTGAATTGTTTCAGTACAACCACTGGCTGATTTTCCACAGATCAATAGAGCCCTTCCTAGCGTGCGCTGGCTCGGTCCTGTCTCTGTGCTCAAAAGCACAGGCACTGCACCCCTGGTGCATCTGCATCTCTTCTTGTTCTCTGCACAATGGGGCCTAGAAACACAACCGGTGTGGCAGTTAGAGGGTCCTGTGAGTCCCCCTTGGGGCAGTTGCTCCAGAAACAGGAACCCTTCACAAGGCAAGGAGGGTGAATGTTAGAGTCAAGATCAGCAGTACAGAGTGCACGCACAGCTGGGTTGGAAAAGGCAGATTGTTTGGAACTAAATGGTGTGGCAGCACCTTACTAGTGTCTTTTTACTTCTCCCTAGCTTCCCTATGAGCTGCAGGACATGGTCAATAAGCATTTGCACAGCACTCGGGAGTCTTCAGGCCCTGGTCAAGAGGCAACCCACACCTTGGCTCCATCTGATGTTGTGCCCACCTCAGTCATTGCCAGAGTCTTGGAGAAACCGGAATCTCTGGTTCTGAATTCAGCCAAGTCAAGCAGTGGCAGCTGTCCCATGGCTGAGGATGTCTTTGTGCATGTGGACATGAGTGGAGCCCCTCCTGATGCTTGCAGCAGCGCAGGACAGATGGGAAAGGAGGGAGAAGATGCAGGGAAACAGCAGAATGGTGGCTACAAGACGCAGAGCAGTGTGGAAGGTGGGCCAGAGGAGGTGCCTGCCTTTGAGAAGCTGAGCCCGTACCCTACCCCCTCACCTCCCCATCCTATGTACCCTGGCCGCAAAGTGATTGAGTTCTCTGAGGACAAGGTAAGGATCCCAAAGAACAGCCCCCTGCCCAACTGCACATACGCTACGCGCCAGGCCATCTCCCTCAGCCTGGTACAAAGCGAAGATGAGAGCTGCGACAGGCACCGCACACTCCCCAACAGCCCTGCTTCAGAAGGACACCGTTCAGCCTCCAGCTGCTCCTGTCAGCAGTCCCCCAGGGCAGCCAGGGCTCATGGCTCTTCACAGAGCAGCCCCTTCAGCAGCCCCCCCCAAATCCCCAGCGCCTTTGCCAGCTCCGCCAGCTCTGAGGAGGACCTGCTAGCCAACTGGCAACGCATGTTTGTGGACAAGGCACCCCCCACCTCGACTGGGGTGCTGATGAACCGCACAGCTTTCAGCCGTGACACAGCCCCTGAGCTCCAGAAGAGGTTCAGCCGCTCCATGCAGGAGCTGGGGAGGGCAGCCTCGGCCTACTCAGATGGTGAGGAGTCTGCGCAGAGCTGCAGCTGGACCATGAGCCGGGGCTCGAGCATGGACACAGACAGCACAGAATCCAGAGCCCGCAGGAGCCATTTCTCCTCAGACTATGGTACAGATTTCTCCCACGATGAAGCCCAGAAGCTTTTGCAGGAAAGTGGTGGAGGTACTGCTGAGCATGGAAGTCCCTCACCAGAGAGTCACAAGGACTATGTGGACCTTGGCTTGCCGGAGAGCCCAGCTGAAGAGAGGGAAATGTTGCTCCAGGGAAGCCAGGAGAGCAACCAAGGAGGTACCCAAGAGGAAAGTGGAGAAGGCAGGGTGAAGCCTCCCTTCAGTCGGCCACACCGCAGCCCCAAGAGGATGGGAGTGCACCACTTACATCGCAAGGACAGTCTGACGCAAGCTCAGGAACAGGGCAACCTTCTCAGCTGAGGCAGGGCAAGAAGCAGCCACGGGCTCCCTGGCTGTGGGGTGCCTCCCTTTGTCCACTTTCTGAGGGAGAAAACTCCCTTGGTACCCTCCTCCCGAGGGAGCTCTGCTCCAAAATTTTGTATTTGTTGTCCTCCTCAGCTACCTGGAATTGCCGGGGTCCCCCTTCCCTGGCAAGTCAGACCTGCAGCAGTGGCACACACGGTGCCCAGAAACACAGCACTGCCCTGGCACTCGCACAGCTCCTCACAGCTCACACCGGTGCCTCTATCGGAGCTTGTTCCTGATGCCCCTCATCGCGGTGCCTGTGCTTCCTCCAGTGCGCATCTACCTTCCTCCAGCCCACTCGGCTAGCTGAGGCCCTGGGTGCTCTTGCGGTGGTTGCCTGCAGCTGCTCTGCTGTCTTTTAACTGGTGCCAAGAGGGCAGAGTGCCTGCATGGTGGTGTCTGATTATCTAGGAGCTCCCAGTGGATGACTGTGTGCCCCTGGGATCTCTGCTGGGTTTGCTCCTGTCATTCTCGTGCTGGATTTTGTTTTCCCCGCATGCCCTTGGGGTGGTTCTGCAGGATCTGCCTCTGCGGGTCCCCGGTGCTGAAGCCCAGCACCCAGCCTGTGCTGCACCGACAGCACTGCCATGGTGGGGGCATGGATGGGACTGTGTGCCTGGGGCTGTGGGGAGGCATTGCCTGCTGGGTGCTGGGGTTTGTGTTTGTGTCTCCTCCCTCACACCTCTTCCCCCGCTCTCTGCTCTTGTTTTGGTTGAATGGTGCTGATGTTTTGCTCTTGGGTGGGCTTCTCTATTCTTTCCAAGTCTTTGGGTTTGGGGTGTATTGTTTTTTTCTCTTTCCCCACCCTGTATAAACAGACACTGCTGTTGGCAGCCAATCCCGTGCCTGGTGTTGAGGGTGTGTTGAGGAGGCTCCACACTCAAGAGCTGCACTTCCCTCTGATCCTGGCTTCCACCCTGCAGAAACCCCTCCAGACTCTAGAACAAGGCCTTGCCCAGGGTGAGCAAGGCATGAAGGATGCTGCTGGGCTTTTCTGAGCAGGGCTGGCAGGGATGCAATGCAGCATGCGGAGGAGCTGCTTCCTGGAGATACACTACCTCATGGCTCAGTAGCAGCCCTTCGCCACGGCCTCCTCACACAGCCCTTTTCCAGGGAGCTCCAGGCTGGCTCTGGGGCCTCCCCTCCTAGGTGGGGCCTCTCTGCATGTTTTTCCTAGTGTAGGGTGATCTGTGACTCCCTCTCAGTCTCGTGTGTTCCGTGTCTTGTTGGGGGTTGGTCTGTAGATGTAGGTATTTTTTGGGGGAACCTACAAAGTTCTGGGTGTCCTGTTTTAATTTTGTCCCGTGTCCTCGTCTGTCTGGTGTCTCTTGGCTCCTCTGGGGGAATGAAGCAGGGAATACTCTGGGTTCCTGGGCTGTGCCCCAGTCAAGCCCCACTTGCTGTCCTCAGCCTGGTCTCTGCTCTTTGGGGATTTGGGATTGTGTTGTCCTCCCACTCTTTCCAATGAGGGCTTTTCAGGTCCTGCTGTTGTGTGTGTGGCTAGGTGTGCAGCCAAGAGCTGCCAGGGACCCCTGCTGCCCACCCCAAAGCAAGCTTCCAACTGGGGCCAGCCAGGGCTTCTGCTGCAGCCTCGAGGCTCCAGGGCCTGTGAGAGGGAGCTGCAGCCACCCTAGCAGCTGCCGAGGCTGCTTTGTGCATCCTGACTGGAGCTGCTGCCTCCAGCAACCTTGTTCCCCGCCTCCAACAGCTGTGGAGCTGGATGCCACCCTCTGGTGTGGGGAGGTGGGACTCGGTATTTTACTACAGTATTTCAGTTGCTGTCTGTGCAGATGGGCTGGTACTGAAAGCAAGACTTCTGAGCCTGCAGGATGTTCATCTCTCCTGTCCCAAAAGTGGTGGTGAGGCCCTCATTTGCTTTTAAGAGCTGCTCCACTGCTGCATTTCTTGTGTTACCTGGCAGGGCTGTCGAGGGTGAGGACCTGCAGCACTGGAGTGGCTGCCAGCTCCTGCCTCACAGGTATCGCCTGGGGCTGAGTGCTCACAGCAAGCTCTGGGACAGCGCATCCGCAGGTGCAGGGGGGGAGGCACTGCCCCATAGCACTCAGCCCCATCACCCCTGGGTCCCACTGATCAGGAGACAAAGCCCACTCTTGCTAACCAGCTGCTGCAGATGGTGCTGGGCAGAGCCCTCTTACGCTTTTGGTCACGGTAATGTTAAGGGTAAAACCGTGGGAGAGGGTGGGGTGGTACAGAGGGTGCCCAGCACCTCTCTATGCATCAGGCTGCTGGCAGAGTCTGAGGGGAGCAGTGGCCTCAGGAGGAACATGAGCCTGACAGGCACAGGGCCTGCCTTCTGTGCTCCTGCTCATCTCCAGAAGTATTGGCTCTGGGACCTCAAGCTGGTCCTATTTTCAGTGTCCCAACTCCAGACTGTTAATCTGTAATTAATGTGGGTTTTTTCTGAGATTTTCAAATTGATGTATATTTTAAGACCAGAAATAAACTATTTTAAAAGTAGATGGCACAGCCCTGCCCTGGAGGTCCTAAGAGTTTTATAATCCCAGTGTGGGGATAGTAGGTGGAGTGGGAGGATTGGGGCTGATTGGACTGGAACCCTCACAAACATGGGCAAGAGACAGTGCTTGTAGGACACCAACAGGAAGAGTTGAGTTTCCTCAGGGTGTTGAAGGATGCTGCATCACTCTTGTGGTGAAATGAACTCCATCTCCCCAGTTAATGCTGCCACTGTCCTTCTGTCCCAGGTGTATGCAAACAGAGGAGAGGCAACGAGTTTCTCTGAACCTATAATTAATAATTTTATTCTGTTCCCCTGAGCAGCAGCTGCTGCCACAATCCAATCTCCCAGCTTAATCCAACACTTGAAACATGATCGGCCTCGCCTGGCTTTAGCAGGGAACGCTGGGCTGAACGCGGAAACTTGCGGCGCGGGGGCAGGCTGATGCTTTCCCCTGGGTGCAGAAAGGAGCAGCGGGACCCCCGCCCCAAGCCCAGCCCTGACCGACCCCCAGCGAGAGTGAGCGGTGTCGCCCCCTGGTGCCCTCGTCGGGCGCAGCTACGGCCACGACCTGCCACCTGACGGTCACCAAGAGCAGGGCCACCACGCGTGGGACCTGCGCAAAGCTCTGGTCGCTACAGCAGTGCAAGCAAGAGAAAGGACATCTCTTATACGCACCCGAATAAATACAGCCAGCACCCCGCAGCTATGGCTGGGCAGGAGGGATACAGGGCGACACATGCAGCGACTGGACACTCACAAGCGGCCAACCAGGCATGGGACAACACAGGGACGTGTGTGAAGGTTTGCTCAGACCAGGCTCCAGCACTTGAAGAGTTGAGGGAGACATCGACTGGAGGGGAAACGTGTGAAGAGAGAGGGGTGGCCCATGGGAGGTGGAGGGCTGCAGGTATGTGCTCCCCCAGCAGACACGGGGGCTTGTGTGGACAGAAGCAGGCAGTGTAGCCCAGCTACATCTCTGTCTCTGCTAAGAGGCTGTCACCAAGACCTGAGGTCATCAGGACCATCTGTGAGCTGGTATCTGTGACAAGAGAGGAGAAACCCATGAGCTGTGTGGGCTGTAGAGTGCTGGGGGCTGTAGTCCAGATCCAGAGGTGAGGATGAGGAATTAGGGCCCTGCAGAGCAGGCACAAACTGCTGAGAGGATTTTGAGATTAAGTATTAACCAGGACTACTCTGGCCCTGTAGCAGAACAGAGTCAATGTGGGAGGGAGGGTGGCAGAGACCCCAGCTAGAGCCTGGGGAGGTGGGGAGCAGCACTTGTTTCCTTGTCTGTCAAGAACATCAGCTCCAAACCCTCTACACATCCACTTGCAGGCAGTACTGGCTGAGCAGCTCTTCAGCTAGAGACACAGTTACAGACTCACAGTCTGGCGTAGGAAAGAACCTCAGAGATCATCTAGTTCTAGCCCCCTGCCATGGGCTGGGATATCTCTCATCAGACCAGGTTGCCTGGCCTCAAACATTTCCAAGCATGGGGCAGCCACAACCTCTACGGTTTCAGCACCCTCATAGTGAGGAATTTCTTCCTAAAATCCAATCTAAATCTTTTAACTTGAAACCGTTCCTCTTGGCCTATCACTAGAATCCCTTGTGAAAAGTCCCCAGCTTTTCTGTGGCCCCCTCCAGGTACTGGAAGCTGCTGTAAGGTGCCCCCGGAGCCTTCTCTTCTCTTCTCTTCTCTAGGCTAAACAACTCCAACTCCTTCAGCCTGTCCCCACAGCAGAAGTGCTCCAGACTGCTGATCAGCCTCATGGCCCTCCTCTGGACTCGCTCCAACAGTTTCATGTCATCCTAAGACTTGAGCAGAGTAGAGTGGGAGAATCCCTTCCTTTGCCCTGCTGGTGTCCCTTCTTTTGATCCAGCCCAGGGCACGGTTGGCCTTCAGGGCTGCCCTCACACCCTGCCAGCTCATGTTGAGCTTCTGATCTGCCCACAGTCCCAACTCCCTCTCCTCAGTGCTGCTCTCAATCCATTAACCTCCCAGCCAGGATCTGTGTCTGCGATTGCTTCCTTTGTTTAAGTTTGTCCAGGAGTTCCTTGCTCATTTACGCCTACCTCCTGGCATTTTTGCCTGACTTTGTTTCTGTGGGGGTGCAGAGCTCCTGAGCTTGGATGAGGTGGTCTGGGAGTGTTAACCAGCTTTCCTGGGCTCCCAGTCCCTCCAGGACTCTCTCACGCTGCACTCTGCCAAGTAGGTCTCTGAAGAGGTCAGAGTCTGCTCTCCAGAAGTCCAGGGCAGCAAACCTGCTGGGTGCCCTCCTTGCAAACACACACAGATCTCCAGTTCTTCCTGCTCATTGCCCACACTGAGTTCTCTGATGTATCAGCATTTCAAGGAGGGAGCTGAGTGTCTAGTCCCTATCCCTGAGGGCTGCTGCACCTTCTGGCTCTCACAAACACCAGCACTCTGGTTCTCAAAGCCTCTGCCCCCCTCTGGCATCCCAGTTACATCCTCCTTCCCCTTCATGTCTCAATTCAAGCCCTGTTTATGGTCTGGACTAATACCTTTCCCCTCTGGGATAAGCTTAGCCTTGGAGTGGCCAGCAGGCCTTGTGGTTAGTAAATGAGTCCCAGTGGGATGGGCCAGTGGGCTGACAACCAGCCAAACCCATAGCTGCCTGCTTAGGAGCAGGGAAAGCAGTGGGCAAGTGGCCATGGTGTGGCGGTAGAGGCCTGCAAATCCTGATCTTCTGCCCTGCATCAATGGAGGGTTTGTGCAGTCCTCTCTGCTGCTTCAGGAAACCGAGGGTGGCTGGCTGGCTCTGCCATGACAGGGAACACTGGCCAGGAACACTGTGACTCTCCTCACACCAAGTGAATCAGCTGCAAGGAGGATGGGCACACACAGCAGGAAAGAAACTCAGCAGGGTTCAGTTTCTCATCCAGAATCCTTTATGAACAGAAAAAACATCTTTGTTTTTTCCTGGATGTGAGGGAGGACATCTTGAGAGCCCATGTGATGTAGAACTGGAGTCCTACACACTCAAAGCTCCATGTGAGATCTCTATTCTGGGGATCAATTTCTGGAAACAAGATCAAAAAACTTGGCCAGAATGGTAAGTGAAGGGTTTTTATGGTTCTAATACATGAGGATCCAGCTGTTTTGAGGCCCAGGGAGCAGCTGTGCTTGTCTGAAACAAGACTTGGGAGGAGAGGGAAGGACAACTAAAGGTTAAAAAAACAAACCCAAAGAACTAACCAGCAGGATCACAAGGTAGGTCTGACAACAGCCAGGATCCTATATACATACACAACAGGCTCCTGCTGTCCCTACAACAGACCTTTTTCCTGTGAGAAGCTGCAGACATGCTGTGGCACCTGCCTAATTCTTCACACAACTAGGATGCAGAAAGAGTTGATGCTGCGAATTGCAGGAATGTTCTGGAAGCAGTGAGGAATAGCATATCTGGTAAAGGCCCCTTGAGACCTTTAATACTCCTGCTCTTGAGATTTAGGACTTTGCACAAAGACTTTGTACCTGCAGCATCAGGGAGAACACCTCTGAGGTACCATTTCCACCCCACAGCAGCTGTATCATCCTTAGAAACTGTGTTTCCAAGCACAGCTCAGCCCTTTACCATGAAGGTCGTGCTTGGAGGCTGTCTAGATTCTACTTCACAGCGAGGAGCCACAGACCACATTAATCAGCCCCACCACAAGACACCAATTGTACTGGAAACACCTTAGACACCACAATTTCTGCCTGGCAGCCCCTGCCCACAGATCAGGTCCCAGAGCTCTTACTGTTCTGGCAGATCCAGGGGTTCTTCTCCCTGGCTGTGACTTCTCGAGCATCCATCTCCTCCTCTTCCTCACCCTCTGAAAGCAGGTCAGAGATCTGCTGCTGCAGCTCGGGACTGATGTTGTTTTCTGCCAGGATAAGTGTCCGTAGGGCTGTGGGGTAATTCTCTACCATGTCCAGCAAGGTCTGGGCAGAGAGCAAGATAAACAGGCTGACAAGCAGCACCAACAGCAGCCAGGCTGAGCACAAAGAGCTTCAGTGCTGTGTCTCCATGTGAACTCCAGCCCTCCTCTTTTCACCTCTATCCTCCTTTGGCCTTGAATTCCCTCCCCAAGCCTTTCTGAGAGTCGGAGGACTTTATGGGAAAAGCTGAGCCTGGATTTCCACGGCTCTGTCTAAAGAGCCTAAGGGTTCTCTACACCCTGTTGCTGCCACATATACACAGGCTTATCTCCTCCTGCCACAGTGACCTGGGACTTTGAGAGCCTGAGCTACCAAGCCTTGGTCCTTATTTCAAACCTCTAGCTCTGCTCCTCAGGCACAAGTCCAACCCCTTACATTCTTAGAAGAAAACCAAACTACAAATAGACCCACAAGCTTTTCCCTGCTGACCTAAGGGACATCCAGGAGCCCTAGGTCAGAGCTGTAGCTTAGGAGCATCTTCTGAGCTGAATGCAATGGGTCAGAGAGAAAGCAAATACACCCCTGGGTTGAGGGATGGAAGGGGGTGCGTGTGGACTCCAGGAGGGGCATTGAGGTGGGTATGGAGGTCCTGGACCCTCTATAGGCAGCCAAGAGCTATCCTCTGGAGACATCAGTAGTGCTACAGAGTAGTGCTGTGGACTGTCATACCTGGGCTGACTGGTTGGTAAGGCCTGTTCCCTCCAAGTCCAGAACTTCGAGGGTTCGACTTGAGGCCACAGCAACAGCGAGCATCCCTGCAACCTGGTCACCTATGGGAGAAACAAACTGGGGCTGTCAGCAACACCTGTCTTCTGTCATGTAAGAGCACATGCCCTTGTGGGCCTTGGGTTGGCATGGAAACATCTGCTGAGTATATGTGCCATCAACAACCTCCACATCTCAGTTACCTTGGGAGGAAAGAAATGCTGCTGCTGAGAAAAGAGAGCAGGTACAGAGGCAGCACTCTGTGGTTACAGGAGCAGTCACTGATTATCAGGGGGAATGCACAGGAACACCGTGAAATCATTTTTATTTCCCCAAGGCACCAGATCTCCAAAACCTCCTTCCTGCTCAAGGATGCAAAGGCCTTTGACAGCCCCTGTAAGGATCCGAGGAGGAACAGCTCAACCTTAGAGGGAGGCTGGAGCTGGACAGAGGAGTCCACACCACCTCACAGACTCCCTGCCAGGGAAGGGGACAGCTTTATGTGGGCTGATGCAGCAGGACCCGAAGCATTAAAGATTGATTCTTGTAAAGAGACAAGACTCCAGTGAGTTCTCCTGACATTCCCCAGTGAGTGCCAAGACACCACCCCACTATGGTGAGATCACCAACCTTTTCTTGGAAAACAAAACAGGCTGCTGTCAGGTAACACCCTGAGTACTCTCCTGAACAAGATAAGGAAGTTGGTCAGGCACACAGGGCCTGGAAGGAGGGTGTTTCCAGAAGGGTGAGGAAGGGAGGGCCCTGCTCATGCTCAGGGAGTCATGGCCCCTGTCTCCTCCTCACTACCTAGCAGCAGAACTGAAGAGAGTTGGTTTCTATGGCAACGAGTGCTAGGCTTTCCTTCTCTTCTGTCCAGCAGGAAGGTGAAGGGAAGCACAAGGACATACTGCACCTGTCAAGCCAGCATAAGTGCCCAGGGCTTCAGGAAGACATGGGATATGGAGGGTCAAGCATGACAACAAAGGTGGTGAAGTAGGCAAGGTACAATCTCCTTTCTACCCTGGGCACATGGCCATGTCACACAAGCAGGAACAGCAAGGCTGCTTTTCCACAGAGACTTGCTGCTGGCGATCAGAAGGCACCTGTACAAGAAAACTGCCCCGTCCTGCTGATGACGCTCTATCGCCTTTCTAGCGCTTGGTTCCCACTGGCACACATCACATGAGCGCTGACACGCAGGAGTGCAGCATCTCCTGCTCCTCCCCCCAAGGCCTCCCAGCTTACCTAGAGGGTTGTAGTCCAGGTTCAGTACACGGAGCTGTGAGCTGTGAGCAACTGCAATGGCCAGCCGTCCCCAGCCTTTGCTTGTGATGCCTGGGTTGGCACTAAGCGTCAGCTCTTTGAGGCCTAGGGGACAAAGAAGCCAAACTAGAGCTTAGGGTAACCAAAGCAGTCTCAGGGGAACCAGTTCGGCTAACCAAAACAGCTTTGAGTCGTGTCTCCTGTACTGTGATGGGCTAAAGGTCTGCTCCGACAACTGTCATCACATATTTCACTGATCAGTGAATTATTTCACTGTTTCATTCTTTATTTGCCAATGTAGTGACCACACCATTGCTCTGCCAGCCAGTGTTCTTCTTACCCTAAATAACAAATACAATGGAAGTAAGCAAGGGGTGCGCAAGATGACTGACCAGGAGGTGACAGGTTGGAGAGAGGATAATGGGGACAACAGGCTCTGAAGCTGAGAGCGGTGGCCAGCTGAGTAACAGCACCAGTGGCACTTTGAGCACACAGAGGAGAGACAGGAGAAAACGGGTGGTGTTATCTCCACATACTCCAGCTCTCAGCTTAACTCACCCACGGGCCTCTGACCACCAAAGAACATTCCCAGCAAAGCTCTGAGTCTTGGCAGTATGGCTACAACCATGTAGCTACATACACATTGAGAGCACCCACAAGCAGAGACAATGCTCAGGCACTGCCAGTAAAGCCAAGTGCCAAGGCGAGGGCACAGATCGACACGCAAATGCAAAATAATAAACTGAAAGTCCAAGCTGTCCCCTCCTCCAGTTTCAAACGTTCCCATTGTAAACTACGCACAGCCTGTGGAACCTGAGGTCCAAGTGACCAGCAGGCCTGTGTCTGCCTGAGCGAACCACTCCTCTGTTGCTTGGCTTTTCTGCCAAGTTGGGGAGAGAAATTCCTAGACACAGGCAAACTACAGTGCCTGCCTTCGCCAGGGCTGAGGTTGAGCCTGTTGTTCTGTGACTTAGTGCTACATGCATCTGCTGTGAGTGAGAGCTCCACCAACTCTGTGCAGCCCCAGTGCCCAGAGCTTACCAGACTTGGCCCCGTCAGGGGGCAGGAGCCCACAGATGAGGTTGATGCCTTCGTCACCCAGCATGCAGTCTCCGAGGTCCAGAGCCACCAGCGAGGGGTGCATGGAGAGCGCAGGGTTGAGGAGGGCCAGGCCGGCATCCGTCAGGGGGCTCCCGTGAAGGCTGTGCAGGTAAAGGGGAAAATTACTACAGTCTCACTCCTGTGGGCAAGCAGCCTGACAGGACGGGCAGGGTCAAGCAGGCAAAATTAGGAAGCTGACAAATCCTAACCCCAGCTAGGGAAAAGCCCCGGGAAGCTTCTCCCGCAGGGCTTGGTCAGCAGGCCAGGACGAAGGGTGCAGGGGTTGCAAGCTGGGCAGGGGCCAGCCCGGCTGCAGGGGCCAGGCAGCAGGGCCGAGGGGTCCGAGCCCGCTCCCAGTCGGGTGAAAGGCGCGGGGTCCCCTGTCAGCGCCGAGGCCGTTCCTCCTCACAGACTGAAACCCCGGGGCTGTCGCGGCGCCGCAGCTCCCGAACGCCCCGTTTTGTTCCCCCCCGCCCCGCTCTCACAAGAGGGACTGGACCGAGCGGTTCGTCTTGAGGGCCTCGGCCAGCTGCTTGACTCGGTTGATATTGGAGACGATGCCCAGGTTGAGGTTAAGCTGCGCCAGGGAGCGGGACTCGGCCACCCCGCGGCAGACGTGCCCGAAGTCCCGCTCCGAGAGCTGGCAGCCCCGCAGCGACAGCAGCCGCACCGAGTTCTCCCGCAGGCTCTCGCAGATGTCGCGGATCTCCGCCCCCGACAGCGTCTCCCCGGNGCCGGGCGCCGGGAACGATCCGCGCGGATGGCTGCGGACCGGGCCGGCCGCGAACGCCGCTGCTGCCGCCGCCACCGCCGAGCAGTGCCGGCCCGGCCCACCGCGGCCCCGGAGGCGTCACCGCGCAGCCCTACCCCAGCCCCGGGGAAACATCGGCGGCAGCTGATCCGGAGCCGCGCCGGCGGCTGAGTCCCGCAGGGCCGTTCCGCTGCGCTCCCAGCGTCGGACGGGGGCCGGGCAGCCACGCTCCGCCCGCACCTGCCGCACTGCCCCGCCTCTGCCCGGGCGGGGAGGGACCCTGAGGGACCCCTCATCCCACCCAATCCCGCCGCGGCGCCCTCGCCGCCATCTTGGGCCCCGGCGCCACTCGAAGCCTGCGAATGTGACGCCGGTGCCCGCCGGCCTGAGGCCACGGCACGGGGAGCGGGAGGGTGGGGCAAGCACCTGAGGCGGGCTCTCCCTTACAGCCCCAAACCACCTGGAGAAGGAGCCAGAACAGCTGGGATACTTGGGGTTCTCGGCCTGAGGAACAGCAGCTGGGGACCAGCTTGGACCCGGGGCTCGATGGCAGGTGTGAACCACTGCAGAGCCCCAGTGCTTGCAGGCAGCTGGTGGAAGGTGGAGGCTGGGGAGTGCCGTGGGCACTCGGGTCCACCACAAGCTGAGGTGTGAGGGGTTACTTCCTTGCACTAACCCGCATGTACAGACTGGAGGGATTTGTCCCCTCTCTCAACCCCCATCCCACATAATCCTGTACTTGGAGAGAAACAGGAAGCAGGGCCCCTGCATTTTCAACTCCACTGATCTGAAAAAGGAAGCCAGTGATGCGGAAATCAGGTTAAACCGCCTAAGTAGGCAGCTTTCTGCAGTGACTAGTCTGGCAGCTGCATATAGCAGCGCTCATGTGAGCTCCAGTCAATTGGGACAAACCCAGGCTCCTCTGCTTGGTTTTCAGCCTAGGGTGGGAGAGAGGGGATGGAAAGGGAGGGGGTAAAAATAAGATGTGGAGGTGGTTGTGGAGGTTGGAGAGGAGGTGCACTACTCTAGGAGAATCACAACGTTCGATTCACTTCCCCAGCAGGCAGTGCTGGGGCAGAGCCATCCCCCAAAGGACCCGACTGCTGAGTCAGTATTTTCATAGAATGCCAATGGAAGGGACCTCTAGAGGCCATGTAGTTCAAGTCCTCTGCAGGGCAAGTTCTCCTAGAGCAGATCACCCAGCAACACATCCAGGCAGGTTTTGAATGTCTCCAGACTGCAGGCACTAACTAACCCATGTTTCTAACGAAAGGCTATTATTAGGAGAGGTGCTTGGAAGAGAGCCCCTGGGACATGTCCCACTTCAATTGACAGCAGCAGCTCTGAAACATTGATGAAGATGCCCTAGTGCTGGCATCTTCGTTGCACTGCTTGCTGTCAGGAGCAAAACCACATAGAGGACATGAGCGCATGAGTGTCCTACCTCACTTTATGCTCAACTTCCTTGGGAGAAGTTGAACAGGAGCTAATGGTTCAAAGCTTTGGCTCACTAAAACTAATTAAGGCCATTAGGCAGCATTTTTTTGTGAAGAACTAGGGATCACTTCTTCATTGTTGCAGTCACCCAGCAAGTATGAGGAAGGTAGTTTATTAGAGCACACGGAATGAGAATTGACTGTATAGACTGATGCCATTAAGAGCTAACAGAAAAACAGTGGATGAGGAGCAGCTCGCATGAGACTAGATGGAAAGAAAACAAATAGGAGATGGAACAGCCCACCTGTGATCCAAAACACAAGGGGCAGCAAGGATAGACAGTAAGCAGGGCTGGACTCCCAGGAGGAAAGGTGGTCATGGATGCTTTAATATACATTTGACTGCCTCTTACTAGTCTGACACCTTCATGTGCTTATTCTACACTTAAGAAAAAAGGGTTTTCCTCAAAAGGGTGAGATGCTGGGGAGAAAAATATTTCAGATTGGTCAAGGGAGATTTTTTTTCTAGAGCCATAGGAGGAAACAAAGGTAGAGGCAGTCTGGTGTGATACGGCTGTGAGGCTTGTCCTGGTGACTAGAGGACTCAAGTAAGACCTTGCTGAGGCTGTGCAAACAGCATGCTCCCTGAAACTGCAGCATACATGCATTTCTCTGCAGTAATGTGTCCCTCCATCAGCAAAAGGATTACTGCGTTTCTGGCAGTGCTGAATGGTTCTGCTTCCAGCTGCTGCTGCACAGAGAAGTAATCAGGGCTGAGAACTGGAGCAGAGCAAGCCCCACAGCTTCTGAGAGGGTGGTTGCTCAGCACTCTGGTCATCTGTTGGCCTCTGACATGATGTACAAGCTGCATGGAGGAAGCATAAGGTGTTTGCTTGCTGCTTTCCCCTGTGCTTTGGGTGAAAACACAGGGCACAGCATCACCCTTCTGATTCAGCAAAGTGCCTGGGTGCAGGAAGAGGGGACAGCTCTTTTCCAACAGCGCCTGTAGCTCAGCAGAGATGGAGTTTGGCACTGAGTGATTTTTCTTCTTGGCTGTGCTTATTCTGGTGACAATTGTCTCTTTTGCCTTTCCTTCCCCTGCCTAAGCTTGGAGTTTGTACAAAGAGAAACAAGAAATAGATCCTTTCTGGGCTGCCAGGACAAGAAATAGGAATTAGAAACTCACCTCCTGGGGAGTTATGAAGAGAGAAATAACCAGAGTCAGCATTACAAACTAACTCTTCCATCTTGTAAAGTTTCAAATAGAAATCCTAGAAGCTTAAAGCAGTTCAGTTGGTCCAAAAACCAAGGAGACTACTAGGCCAAATAACTGTTTGATTCCCCCTAATAGCTTGCTGGGTGTTTTTCCTTCAGTTTCTGAAAGAGGAGAGTGAAAGAACATATTATGTCTGTGTTTGTTAGCAGATGAGCCTCTGGCTCTTGGAAGATGAATTATGAACTCAGGAATAAGCAAACAGTGGAATGTAGGTCTGTGGCTAAAGGTTTAACAAGCCCAAGTGCTAGGTCCTACACTTCAATCACAATAACCCCTTGCAACACTACAGGCTTGGGGGATAGTGGCTGGAGAGCTGCTGGGTGGGAAAGGACAGCAGCTGAACAGGAGCCAGCAGTGTTCCCAAGGGCATCCTGGCCTACATCAGCAATAGTGTGGCCAGCAGGAGCAGGGAGGTGATTACCCTCCTGTACTCAGCACTGGTGGGCCTCACTTGGAATATTGTGTTCAGTTTGGGGCACCTCAATACAAGGGGGACATGGAGAGCCTGGAGTAGGTCCAGAGAAGAGCAATGAAGCTGATGAAGGGCCTGAAGAACAGATATGATGGGGAGCGGCTGAGGGAACTGGGGCTGTTTAGTCTGGAGAAAAGGAGGCTGAGGGGAGACCTTTATAGCTGCCTGAAAGGAGGGTGTAGAGAGGTGGGTGTCTGTCTCTTCTGAGTCACCGGCCTTAGACTGGACATCAGGACAAATGCCAGAGTGGTCAGGGGTTGGAACAGGCTGCCCAGGGAGGCAGCAGAGTCACCGTCCCTGGAGGAGTTAAAAAAGAGAGTAGATGTGTCCCTGGGGAACAAGGTTTAGTGGGCAGGGTGGGATTGGGTCGACAGTTGGACTCTATGAACTTGGAGGTCTCTTTCAACCTTAATGATTCTGTGATTCTATCTGAAGACATTTTTGCCTTAACCAAAGCAGATGAATAGTGTCATGACAACATGTCTCCATCTTCCTCTTTTACTGCAGTTTAGCACTATAGTCCTACTGCTGCCACAGCTGCACCCTTTCCTGTGGGGAGAGATTAGGCCATGGGAGGAAGCAAACACAGGGTTAAACATCTCAGCTAAAGAATGCACCTAGCTGAAGATTCTGAACTAAGTGTCATAGTAACCAGATAATGGAAGAGGCAAGAAGATAACACAAGCTGAGAAAAGCCTGAGAAAGTCAAAGCTTGAGAAAGTTATGAGGGAGCCTGAGAAAGCTCTGTATTTTTACTATTAGTTTACTAAACTACTAACAACTACTAACGAAAAATAGTGCAGAGAAATGTACTGGTGTACACAAGAGATCCTATAAAAAGGAGCTTGCTGTAAAATAAAGGGCCTTCAGACTGTCTGGATGCCTTTTCCAATATACAGCACTCTCCCACTAACATAAGCAGGGACCAGAGGGCAGTTCTGACACAGGTATCTGCTATGTGCACAGCTCTCTTGTGGGTAAAACCAAGAAGGGCAAACTTCTCTGAGAGGTGACTCCTCCCCAACTCACCTAGAGCTACAGGAAAAAATGAAAGCCTATTATTGGCTGACATCTTTCTAGTCTTGGACCAGTACCAGTTAGAGCAGTGAGGAAATAACCATGCTGACAGGGTTAAAACAATTGCTACCACACAGGGAACAACACAGGGAAAGGGTAGTAAGAACAACAAGTGCTGTGAAAGCATGGCTACAGATTTTCTGACTTAGAGTGGAGAGCGAGATGAGACAGCAACAACTTGGACAAAGTCAAAAGAGAGGGACTGGAGGTTAGCAAATGTTACCCCAATCTTTAAAAAGGGAAGGAAGGAAGGAAGACCCAGGTAACTACAGACTGGTCAGCCTCACCTCCATCCCAGGAAAGGTGATGGAACAATCTGTTCTAGAGGCTGTCTCCAGGCACATCAGGGACAGGAGGGTCATTAGGGACAGTCANAACAGCATCCAGGGGTGGATCAGAAGGGGGGGGTGGGGGTGGTTAGCAGATCAAGGGAGGTTCTTCTCCCCCTCTACTCTGCCCTGGTGAGACCACAGTTGGAGTATTGTGTCCAGTTCTGGGCTCCTCAGTTCAAGAGGGATGTGGAGCTACTGGAGAGAGTTCAGCGTAGGGCAACAAAGATGATAAGAGAGGTGGAGCACCTCCATTACGAGGACAGACTGAAGAAGCTGGGTCTCTTTAGCTTGGAGGAGACTGAGGGGTGACCTCATTAATGTCTACAAATATTTGGGGGTCGGGAGGATGGAGCTGGACTATTCTCACTGTCATGCAGTGATAGGACAAGGGGCAATGGTTGTAAGCTGGAACATAGAAGGTTCCACATCAACCTAGGAAGGAACTTCTTCACAGTGAGGGTGACAGAGCACTGGAACAGGCTGCCCAGGGGGGTTGTGGAGTCTCCTTCACTGGAGATGTTCAAGGCCCTCCTGGATGTATTACTGTGTGACTTGGTGTAGGTGATCCTGCTGTGGCAGGGGGATTGGACTAGATGATCTTTTGAGGTTCCTTCCAGTCCGTAATGATTCTATGATGGATCTGAATCATTGGATTGGAAGAGACCTTTGAAGGTCATCTAGACCAACTTCCTTGCAGTGAGCAGGGACATCTTCAACTCCATCAGGTTGCTCAGAGCCTCATCCAGCCTGACTTCCAATGTCCCAAGGGATAGGGCCTCCACCACTTCTTGGGACAACCTGTTCCAGTGTTTCACCACCCTCATTGTAAGAGACTGCTTTATATAAAGTCTAAATCTCCCCTCTTGTACTTTCAAACCATCACTCCTTGTCCTGTCACACAGCTCTGGCTAAAAAGTTTCTCCTTTCTTTCTTGTAGCCTCCCTTTCAGTACTGAAAGGCTGCAATAGAACAACCTTTTCTCCAGGCTGAACAGCCCCAACTGTCCCAGCCTGTCCTCCCAGCAGAGGTGCTTCAGCCCTCTAGTTTTTTTTGAGACCCTGCTCCACTGTAGTTAAGCATTGTGCTGCTGCTGCTGGAACGTTCCAGAGAAACTGAAGTTCCTGTGCTTCTCAGGCTATGTAAAAGGTGCCCTAGACAAGCCAATCACAAAGAATCCTCAAACATAAGACATCACTCAGCACCAACATAAATTTAATTCTTTTCTCTTCAGGATAGGTGCAGGGCAGATAGATCTCCCTGGTGTTTTACATCAGCAAGCAGGAGGGGTAAAGGACAAACTGTGCTGGAAAATCTCAGCAAAACATACAGGCAACAGAACTGCTCTACCTAAAAGAGCCCAGACCTGGGCAGAAAAGCCTAGTTCTCGGTCACTGAGATGCTGTGCACTCAGCTGCCCAAAACTGCAACCCAAAAGGACAGCTCCAGAAAAACAAAGCCAAGCCCTCTTACAGCTGTTCTGTTCCCAAGAGGCAGCAGGTTATTATGGCCCTATGCAACCCCAAAGGTAGTGAAGGAAGCAAGTCCAAGTCTGTGAAACTACAGGGTCAATGCAACGGCTTTGACTGTTGTGTTCAATACAGCATTGGGAACTACTGGAATGTCACGGGCAACTCTCTGAAAGGGCGACATGTTGGGTCCTTCCAATGTGTCCAGGATTCCTGCAGGGACCAGGAAAAAGGCAAGAGTTAGTTCTAATAAAGATGGCCTTTGCTTCTTGCTTTTGTCTCTGCACAGGGAGTGGTTGATGGTGGCAGGGCCCAGGTCATGTAAAGCACTTGCAGGTGATAGGAAGAGTCATCTAGCTCAAAGACTGAAGAGGAGTAAACACCTCCATTCAGAGACCACAGGGTACAGAGATCAGTGCTTGTCCTTGGGGCAGGGAAATGGCCCAAAAGGTTCAGAACACAGATCCTTTCACACTTAGGGTGCCAGAAGAAGTCACCTGCCATTTGACCCAAATGGCTGCCAGGGATAAAACTCTTTCCCCACCTCATCCCAGCACAGATTCTGCTCTTAGACAAACATTTGCTTTCTTTCACCCTGAGAATCGCCAACAGACTCATAAGGAGCTGCAGCTGGAGGAGCAGTTTTGATCACTGTGATGCAAAGCAGAGACCATACTTGTCAGGAAACATACACAGCAACGCAAGAGTCCTCCAGTTCCTGCTCATTACCCTCGCAGGACTGATTATGGGTCCTGAAGTCCCTTGATGAAAATCACTTGTGAGTATATTTTTTCCTATTTCATCTGCCAAGAAGTTGCAGATAGGGCTCAGGACTTTTGCTGTAAGAATAGCTCAGGGAAAGAACAGTAATTATAACAGGACTTGTAATACTATGCTGCAACCCCAATTACATAGGTTTATCTGAGTCATCAATTCATAGGTCTGGTTACATAAGCTCAGAGGCAGAACTGAGTATTTAGGGGTATGGAAATTCTCTGGCCAGAGGGTAGGGAAAGACCTTTTGGTTGTTTATTTTTCCAAAAGGAAACTGAGACTTTTACGGGGGGGGGAGATACTGAAAGAGACCTGAACAGGCACGGTCTGGTAAACAGCACTGAATGGGCACATGCAGCTTCTAGTATCTGTGTCATACACCACCAGATAAAAACAGTGTTACACAAAGAAAGCTAAAGTCTTGTGACTTTCGCTGATGACTTTAGTTTCTGATCAGAGGAAAGCAACCTGACTTGACATGATTCAGGAAGTGACTGGACATCGGCAAGAACAGTCAGTGCTGTTTTATCTCACCTGAGATAGGCAAGAATAAGTGTGGAAATTACCCTGCATCTATGGCTGCCCTGCTTTGACAGCTTCTGCTAGCGTTGGTCATTCTTGGGTTGGAAATTGGCAGAGATACCCTCAGGTCAGATCCAAACTGGCCATCACTTCTCTCAAACAGAGCAAAAGCATCTCTTCTCTCAGAAGAGCTGGCTCCCTTGCTTACCTTCTACCACCTTGTGGTAAGCAAAGTGCAGATAAAGGAGGAAAAGCATATGCAGCACAGCAAGAGTCCCACAGAGGATGAGTCGCTGGGTATGGCCCACAGTGCGCGACACCAACACAGCAACCTAGGAGAGAGGTGGAGATCACAGACTGGGGAGCTGCTACCACAGCATCTGGCACTGCATTCAGGAACACACAGGAGGATGGGTCAAGTAGCGCCAGACAGTGAAAACATTTGTTCATGGCTTTTTCTGTAGTGTCCAACAAACTCAAGAGCAATCTGAGACTGTCTCATTAAGTGCAGGAAGCTCAGGCATGACTTCATGGTGAGGCCTGTAAGGGAGTAAAGCTCCTGCAGCTGTTAGGGTAGGTGAGGCTATAATGCAAGCATTACCTCCATACAGTAGGGAACACATGTCCCAGGAGCATTAGGGACTTAGTAGCCTGACTAGCTGTGACATGAACTGCCAGGCCCAAGGAACAGAAAGCAAACACTTCCCTCCCTTTGTCTCCAAAGAAGGAGAGCTCCAGGCTGCCTGTGCCTTACCATTCGTAGTGTAGAAAGTCCACCAACAGCCAGCCAGAAGATATAGAAGAGGGAGTGGAAGTGGATATTATAGGTCACAAAAAGAGTGATGCAGTGTCCAAAAAGACCGTAGCCCTGACAAAACAAAAACATCCACGTTACAAGCATCAGTAAGCTGATCAAGAGCATGAGCAGCTTATGCCAATAGCACATCACAAAACACTCAATGCTAGAGTCAACCACCGCAATGTTAACAGCAGCTTATAGCCAGGTAACATGCCTGGAGGACTCACAGGGATGTCAGAGACTGCAACAACTCAGGAAACAGAACAGCAAGCTTCTGATTCCAGAGAAATTGCAATCTCCTGAGTTTTTCAGCATCAAGTGCTAAGAACAGAGAGTGCAAAGAGATGTCCATTAAGGAACTGCCTCTTTGTGGTATTACCCTGCCTGGGATGGAGCAGGCCAGAAAAGCATTCTGGAATTACAGCTTGTCCCAGTGTGTTAGCTGGAACCACTGATTTATAAGGACTTTTCCCATTCTCTGGAAAGAGCTTGGACTGGAACGCAGCACACACAACCTGCCTCTTTGGACAGCTCTGTCTGTACATACCAGCAGTGACAGCATCTGCACCATTGTGATTTGGGCGTTGCACAGATATGCCAGGAAATAGATGAAAGAGGAGACACCCAGCCAGTAACCGAAGCAGGTGCCAATGGCTGTGCCCATTAGTGTGCCTTCCCTCTGTGGAGACAGTTTCAGGATGAGTAAGACTTAAAGAAGTGACCTGCCTGCATCCAGTTTCCACCTAGACAGTACCAGAGGCCTTCCACACGTTATCAAACACTCAGTGTGTCATGCAACCAGAGCTCTCCCAACAGCAGAGCATCAAGGCTTTCTGATGTGTTCTTCCTCTCACTTGTAAAACAAAAACTTCTAAAATCAATCTGTGTTCAGTCACGGAACAGACTTTCTCTCCATTTCTAGTGTCATTGTAGCAATCTACAGCCTAATCAAACCACAACTTATCACTGAGACTTCACATACAATGATGGTGTCCGAGGTCTTCATCCCATGCAAAAGGATGGCCACCAGTGTGAATACCAGCATGAGGGGTCCATACAGCTCACCTGCAATCTTCTACAGGGGGAGACAGATCAGGAAAGGTTTCGTTAGTCTCTCAAATACCAGGCTTCCCATCCCAAGCAATGCGAGAAGTGCCTCAGATGAAGTTCATCGCCTAAACACATGAGAAGTGACAGCAAGACCACTGCTGACAAGAGCTAGGCAGAACAGGTTGTGTGACGGGGAGCCTGACACATGTGAAGTCTAAAGGTCTACAACTGTACCAGCTCTGAGGTTTTGAACAACCTCAGAAATGTGTTCACTAATGCTTTTAAGATGATGAACACCTAACAAACTCAAGTTCTTAATAAGATGGACTACTATACTTTCACAAGATGTTTGTAGGACATTTGTTTGGCCACGGAAACTGATTCAGCCAAAGGGAACTCACCTGTGGGAAATTAATCATCTTGACAGGAATCATGGACTCCAGCAGTCTGTCACAGAAAAGCAGGAAATGACAATGGGATGGTTAACACAGTGCTTCACAAGACCACATACGTCCCTCACCAGTGTCTTCTGCTGGGGTGTCAGGTTTCAGGGCACAGACATCCCTTCTAAAAGGTTACACAAGGTAACTAAAGAAGAAAAACTTTACTGTTTTAAAATTTAACTTTAAATGGGTTAATTTTTCTGGGAGAAGCGTCAGTGAAAACATTTAGGCCTGCTTAGGCCTGAGAGACCACTAACAGAACAAAAGGAATGAAAGGCACCTTTCTCTGTCCAGCCTCACAAACTGTTGCCTTTTTAGACCCAGCCACGCTGCCAACTCGACAGCAGCCACAAAGCTGAAGGTGTCCCAAAGCCCTTTTTCTGGCCTTGGGAAACAACATGGGTCTGCCAGCCCACCCGGGGAAAACTCAGGTAAGGAGAGCAGAACAAAGCACAGCATGTTTGCCCAGGTCTGAGTCACCCTGCAAGGCTGGCAGCCCCCCAGCTTGCTCACTCTGGGGGACTCCTGTTCCCACTCCATGCTCCCCACTCTGCAGGGGTGACCTAGGCCGTGCCCTGCCCACCTGGCTCGCACTTGGACCGGCTCCACATCGAAGTAGGGCCGCAGGATGTCGATGTTGGCATAGAGGCTGAAGGCTCTGGACGCTTGTCGCTTCCCCACCTGCCACATCTGCGGAGACAAAGTGGAGGGGCAGCGGCAGGGCCAAGGGTCACCCCCACGGCCGGGACCGGGCCGCAGCGCTCACCTGGTCAGCGACCTGGCGGCCCAGCTGCCCGCGCAGCCCCTTCATGCCGAGGAACTCCCCGTCCTCCTCCTCGTCGGCAGCGCCCGCTTCGCCTTCCTCCTCTTCCTCCTCCTCCTTCATGCGCTGGTGCATCTCCCCCATGTCCTCGAAGCTGGAGCCCGACGTGTCGTCCATGTTCTCCATATCGATGACAGCCGAGCCGCTACCCTGCGCCGCAGCAGACAGCGTCAACGCCCGCCTGGCCCCGCCGCTGCCGCCACCCCCGACCCGACCCGACCCGACCCGACCCGACCCGACCCGACCGCACCTGCACATTGTCCTCGAAGCCGCCCCAATCGGCAGCGGTGCCGCTCCGTCCGCTGCCCGATCCCCCCGCCGCGGCCATAGTGCCAGGGTGAGCCGAGCCGCGCCGCGCCGGGCCTGGCCGCGCTGCCCGCTTCCGCTGCTGTCACCGGCGCCCGGGACAGCGGCGGCGCGAACGGATATGACGATAAAGGGGAGGGCGGGAGAAGCCTCGCGCTGACGTGAGGGTGGGCGAGAGGAGCCGCCATCTTGCGTGCGGGGCGGAGTGTCGGAGCGGCGGAGCAGCGGCGGGAGAAGGCGGAGCGGGGCTGAGAAGAAGGAGGAGCGGGCAGGATGCGCAGCCGCAGGGACTCAGAACAGCCAGCGGAAGGGCCGCGCTGCGCGACGCGGGCGGTACCACGCGAGGGCGAGCAGAAGCTGGTCACGTGACGCGCTGGCCCCGGCCCCCTCATCGCCCCTCCCCGCAGCCGGCAGCGGGCATGGCGGCCCGGAGCAGCACGGACGAAATGCGAGAACGCGTGGTGCTGGGCGAGTTCGGCGTCCGCAACGTGAGTGAGGCGGGATGGGGCGGCGGAGGATGCTCCGGTCCCCTTACGGCCCACTGCCCCCTCACGGCCTTCCGCTGTTCGCCTCCTCGTAGGTCCACACCACTGACTTCCCCGGCAACTACCCCGGCTACGATGACGCGTGGGACCAGCGGCGGTTCGAGGAGGTGGGTAGCGGTTGGAGGGGTCTACGTCTGGGAGTGAGTGGGCGTGTCTTTGGGGGAGGTGATGGCTGTGGGTGGGGGTTAGTTGGGGGTGGTAGTTGTAGGGGTGGCTGGGGATGAGGGTTGTCTAGGGGTGGAAGTGGCGGTTGAGGGTGATGGTGGCGGTGGTTGCGCTGGGGGTGGGGGCGATGGCTGTGGGGGTGGAGTGCGTTCGGGTCCCTTGCCCACTGTGACCCATGGTGTGTGCAGGAATTTCGTGTGGACGTGATCCATGAGGAGGAGGACGCGCTGGAGTTCGACATGGTGGGCATCGATGCTGCCATTGCCAATGCCTTCCGCCGCATCCTGCTTGCCGAGGTATTGGGGTGCTGGCCAAAGTGCAGCAGGACCTGAATGGTGGGGTGCAGGGAGAAACCTGCCTTGGCGTGGCTCTTGCAGACAGCTGCTGAGCTTGGATGTGATGACAACAGGCTTTCCGCATGTGTGCTAAGAGCCCAAATGAACTGCAGTACTTGTTGCTCTAAGGGTGCTGTTGGCATTGTCTGTGGATCAGCGTCTCGTGATTGTTTGTTTAAGGAAAAAGAAATGGGGAAAGGGATGTATTGGGTGTAAGGCTGTAATGGGCAGTCTGGTTTGACAGAACTTGTGCTGTAAATCATAGAATCACTACGGACTGGAAGGGACTTCCAAAGATCATCTAGTCCAATCCCCATGCCACAGCAGGATCACCTAGACCAAATCACACAGGAACACATCCAGGCGGGCCTTGAACATCTCCGTTGTTGGAGACTCCACAACCTCCCTGGGCAACCTGTTCCAGTGCTCTGTCACCCTCACTGTGAAGAAGTTCCTTCTCAGGTTGATGTGGAACCTTCTATGTTCCAGCTTACAACCATTGCCCCTTGTCCTATCACTGCATGACAGTGAGAATAGTCCAGCTCCATCCTGCTGACACCCATCCCTCAAATATTTGTAGACATTAATGAGATCACCCCTCAGTCTTCTCTTCTCCAAGCTAAAGAGACCCAACTCCCTCAGCCTCTCCTCGTAATGGAGGTGCTCGACCTCCTTCAGCATCTTTGTTGCCCTTCGCTGGACCCTCTCCAGTAGCTCCACATCCCTCTTGAACTGAGGAGCCCAGAACTGGACACAGTACTCCAGGTGTGGTCTCACCAGTGCAGAGTAGAGGGGGAGAAGAACCTCCCTTGATCTGCTAACCACCCCCCCGCTTCTGATCCACCCCAGGATGCTGTTTGCCCTCTTGGCCACAAGAGCACATTGCTGGCTCATAGCCATCCTGTTGTCCACCAGGACCCCCAGACCCTTTCTCACAAACTACTCTCCAACAGGTCAGTCCCCAGCTTATACTGGTACCTGGAGTTGTTCTTGCCCAGATGCAAGACTCTGCACTTNGTCAAGCATGACTTTCCCTTTGTGAAGCCATGCTGACTGTCCCTAATGACCCTCCTGTCCCTGATGTGCCTGGAGACAGCCTCTAGAACAGATTGTTCCATCACCTTTCCTGGGATGGAGGTGAGGCTGACCAGTCTATAGTTACCTGGGTCTTCCTTCTTTCCCTTTTTAAAGATTGGGGTAACATTTGCTACCCTCCAGTCCCATGGCACCTCTCCTGTTCCCCAGGACCTAGCAAAGTACATGTGGGTGCATCCCATCTGGGCTCATGGATTTGTGTCCATCCAGTTTGCTCAACTCATCTCTAACCCAGTCCTCATCAACCAAGGCAGGCTCATCTGTTGCCTCAAAATCCTCTGGAGCCTCAACAGTCTGGGGCTTGATATCAAGACTGCCCCCAGAAGTACAGACAGAGGCGAAGAAAGTGTTCAGTATCCCTGCCTTCTCTGCATCCTCTGTCTCCAGGGCACCCATCCCATTCAGCAGGGGGCCTGTGTTGCCTCTAGTTTTGGTTTTACCTGCTATGTGTTTGAAGAAGCCCTTTTTGTTGCCCTTGACCTCTCTTGCAAGGTTTAACTCCAAGGAGGCCTTGGCCTTTCTAGTTGCATCTCTACATTCTCTCACCAGAGCCTTATAATCACCCCAAGTGGCCATCCCCTCCTTCCATGACCTATAAGCTTTCTTTTCCTTCTTCAGGGCTATTAGTTGTGGGAGAGAAGGGACACACTAGCTGGATATTCTCTTGGAAGGTAGTTCAGCTGTTGTCTTAGGCTGATTTGATCTCTCTGTCTCCCTGAGGTGCCAACCATGGCAGTGGAGAAAGTTTTTGTGTACAACAACACATCCATTGTGCAGGATGAGATTCTGGCTCATCGCTTGGGCCTCATCCCTATCCGAGCGGACCCTCGACTCTTTGAATACAGAAACCAAGGTGAGAGGCTTGAATCAAATAGAAGTATCGACCATTTCTCCCAGATCGGGAAATGGGGGTCACATAAGCGGAGTAGAAGTGTGTTTCTGTAGAGCATTACCCTGTTTTCCCCTTCCCAGGAGATGAAGAAGGCACAGAAATTGACACTCTGCAGTTCCAGCTGAAAATAAAATGCAGCCGAAACCCTCAGGCAGCCAAGGAATCATCTGATCCTAATGAACTGTATTTCAATCACAAAGGTGAGATCCCTTCTCAGTGCAGGTGCTGGTTTTTTTCTGCTTTTGATCTTAGGAGACAGAACTTGGTCTGTTTTCTCAGCCCTGTGAGCAGAGCTGATTCCCTCATTCTGCGGAACCTTTTGCTGTCCAGTACTACACAGGTCAGCAGCCTGTGTTGAGACAGCAGCTGGCTCACTCCTGTGCTTCTCTTTGCAGTCTACAGTAAACATATGGCATGGGTGCCCCTGGGGAATCAGACAGACCTCTTTCCTGATGCTGACTTCAGGCCTGTTCACGATGACATCCTCATTGCACTGTTGCGCCCTGGCCAGGAAATAGATGTCCTTATGCACTGTGTCAAGGGTATAGGTGAGTTGTGGGTAAAGGTGAGCTGCGGGAAGAGGTGACCTGGGGCAGCACAAACAGGACCATGAGAGCTTGGACTGAGACACAGCTGAATAAGTGGGAAGAGTGGAGAATTGGCTTTGCTCTGGGAACTTTAGGACCCAGAATCCTTGCAGTCTTGTTCCTCGAGGCCTGCTTTCATCCTTACCTTTTAACTCTTTTTTGTGCAGGTAAAGATCACGCCAAGTTTTCTCCTGTGGCCACGGCTAGTTATCGACTGCTGCCTGACATAACTCTCCTGCAGCCTGTTGAGGATGAGGCAGCTGAGAAGTTGCAGAAGTGCTTTTCCCCTGGAGTCATCGAGATTCAGAATATCAAGGGTACTTGTTTCCTCACTCCAAGTGACTTGTTGCTTGTACGTCGTAGCAGAGACTGATGAGAGACTAGAGCAAATCTTCACTGAGACAAAACCACATTGTGATGTGTCCTTGCTGATCAGCAACTGGTGGTGCTGTTTTGAGCCTGATTTTGTGGATGAGAGGCTGTCATGTGCAGATGTGTTGGGTGGTGGAACGGGATCTCTCTGGAACAGGGATCTCCCTGAAAGGCTGAGGCATTGGGTGCCTGGCTGCAGAGCACTGACAACAGCTTTCAGGCCGTTTGTGAGGCTGGGCAGTGAACTTGCTTTTTCCAGCTTCTAAGCGTGGAGATGTTGTGCATCCTGCCCACAAGTACATAGAAGCTTTGTGTTTGGATTGGAACTGTTGAAGAAGACCAGTTCTGTTGGGTTGGAGTTTTACTTTGGGGATGTCCTGATTGTTTATGTTGGTGGCTTCACTGCCTTTGCCGGTGGGGGAGTGCCTGCCCGAGGGGTAAGCACCTGCTGCGACCACAAGGCACCCATCTGCCGCAGGTTCCCATCTTGATTAATCTTTCCCCCTTCAGGAAAAAAGGTGGCGAGAGTAGCCAATGCACGCTTGGACACGTTCAGCAGAGAAGTTTTCCGTCACGAGGACCTGAAAAACCTTGTGCGTCTGGCAAGAGTACGAAACCACTACATCTGTAAGTGCCCCATTTTCCACGGAAATAGAACCCTGCTGGGGTTTGTGCAAACACACAGAAGCTGACCAGCACATGTAGCCAGGTCTCTCCTTGCCCACCCTCACGTCATCATTCAGACATTTGTGTGCAAACGAGGTTGTTGTTTTGCTGTTGCTTGGGATCTAATGTGTTTGTGCTTCCTGCTGGCAAGTGGCTCTTCTGTGGCTGCTGAAGATCTGCCTTGTCAGAAGTGTGGTGTAAGGGCAGATGAGGGACAGAAATGCAGGAGCCAGGAGCAGGCTAAAGCTGCTTTGTGGCTGTACTGACTTGTTTCTCTGTGCAGTTTCAGTGGAGTCAACAGGTATCTTGCCTCCAGATGTGCTGGTGAGTGAAGCCATCAAGATCCTGATTGGAAAGTGTCAGCGGTTCCTGAATGAGCTGGACTCTGTGCCTATGGAGTGACTGGGCTGTGGCTGGGAAGCTTATCCCTACACTGCTGTCCTGGGCTTCCTGTGTCTGCTTGCAGGGATGATTCCTCTTCACTAGGCAAAGGGTCTAAGGTGGACTCATTAAGAGTCCTAGGACCTACTCTTTGACTGTTTTTTGTGGGAAATGAGCCTCAATGAGGAGATGCACTAAAATAAAGGCTTTTCTTTACAGCTGTCCCTTTCTGTGCTCTTTGCAAAGTGACAGCAGGTCTAAAGGTGGATGAGAGCATGACTTCTAGATTGTATGTGGCATGTGATGAAGACTGCCACTGCAGCATAGAAAAGCGCTTTGCAGCAGGTCAGTGAGACTTAATAAGTTGGTATTAGTGCAGGGCTGTTTTGCAGGTGTCTCGGACCAGCTCCAGAGGTAGGAACACTTCTCCTAGGAAGAAGAGCTGGGAGTTGGGGTTGTTCAGCCTGAGAAGGCTCCAGGGAGACCCGATTGTGGCCTTTCAGTATGTAAAGGGGGCACAGAGAATGACTTTGTTGGGGCCTGCAATGCCAGGATATGGGGCAGTGGTTTCAGACTGGCAGAGGGCAGACTTGTCTTCAGCCACAGCTGTCTGTCAGAAGAGGTGCTCTGGCTCCTCGTTGCGCACTGTTGCACGTGTGCATTGCAGCTTTAGCTCGCTGCACCTATTCCCATGCACACTGAGTCCTGTGTGAGCAGAGCATTAGACAACTCCAGTTGCTAATTACTGATTTGACTTATGTTTTCCTCCTCTTGGGAAAGAATGTGGATAAAAAAACATGTCCAGTTTAGATTGGACACACAACCTTTTTTGTTTTATACAGTGAAGGTGGTGGTGAAACATGGGAACAGGTTGCTGATGGAACCTGTGGATGCCCCTCCCTGGGAGCATTCAAGACTGGGTTGGATGGGGTTTTAAGCAACCCTGTGTAGTGAAAGATGTCTCTGCCCACAGCAGGGGGAGGTTGGACTAGATGGTCTTGGACTGTCCCTTCCAGCCCAATAACTGTTGATCAGTACAGCGATACTTTTGTTGTCCAAAGGTGGTGTTTAAAAACCTGCTCTGTGTGGACTGACCATCCTTTGTTAAGTATCTCAGGGTGAGGCAGTTTCCAGGTGTTAGCTGTGACTGCTCTGTTCTCCCTTTCTGTGGGCTGACCTTGAAGTAGAAGTGGATGGTGGACAAGTAGCAGCCAAAGCCTCGCTCCATCTGAGGAAGCCTGAGAGAGTATGAGTTAGTCTCCGCACTACTTACTGTTGGTCAGTGTTGGGGAGGCCTTGGCTTGTGGAGGTCTCGCTTGACAAGCTGATAAAGTAACTGCAGTGAAAAGCTGGAAGTGCTGGTGTGTCCCCAGTACTTGGGTCAATCCTCACTGCAGCAGCAAATCATACCTTCTCCATGGTTTGCTGGGATGCAGTTACTAACACTGTGAACTTCCTTACAGGTGTTAGGGTGGAAAAGATACTCGGGAACCTGGCTACACTCCCAGTTTGCCCCATGTCACCACACTGTGTTGCAGAGCTACGCCCTGCTGGTAACCAGTTGCTGGGGAAACTGGCTGCTTCCTTGTAAGGCGTGTCCAGGAGCTGTGAGTGTTTCACAGCTGTACTTGCTGGCTCCTGCACCTCATCCTTTTCTCAGCAGATAGACTTACAGAGACTTGACTACTAAATTCACCCAAGTTACCCTCAGAACGGAGTATTAGGAACTTAAGAGCTAGGCCTAAATCCTAGAGCCCCAGTTTAGGCTTCTAACACCTGGCCCAGGGCTTTGTGCTTACTTCAAACTTGAAAAGAACCCCACCAGTCCAACACAAATAGAATACAGCTGTGCAGTGCCTACAGCAGCATACGCAGAGTTTTCTTTCCCTCTGGACCGTGACTGGTTCCTAATCAACACCGTGTAGGTGTTAATGCCACTTGACAAACAGCAATATCTAGCTGGATCTTTTCAGTTCAAACAAGCTAAAGCAGATTCTGTGTTGACCTCATTTACAGGCAGGGGCCTTACAAAAACGTTTTGTATCAAAAACATGGCACTGCCTGCTCAGGCCAACCTCTCTGGGGGCTTCTGTTCCTCTAAAAGAGACTTTTCCTGCAGACTTCATCAGGTGAGGGAACAGACCAAGGACAATAGAGCTTAATCCCCTTCCTGTGTTACTGAAAAGGTCATTTGAAAGAGGTATGGCTGAACTGCAGTCCTATCACAAGCCCTTGCCCCACCTGGAGGCTCCTTCAGTACCCCGTGCCCCTTCCTGGGCTACTGCTTTGCTTATCTTCTATCTGGCTTTTGGGACATTCTCTGAAATATCCATGCCAGAGGGTTTTGCTTTGGGAATGCACTGTCCTCAAACTGTAAACTGGGACCTAGCTGCTCTTGTGGAATCAATGTAAACCAGCTGTGGGCAACATACAAACACTTTGAGATGCTCCCCTTGTCTTCTAATTTAATTAAGTAGCTTGGGATGGTTCATCCCCACCCTGATAATGTGCACTGACTGCCAGTGAAGGCACTTCCTTTCTGGGAGCTGGAAGTACCCTTCAGATGGGAGTCTGGTTAAAGCAGAGGCCTCACATCTTAATGAGACACAGAGAAGAACAAAAACGAACAGGACACTCTGTATATGAAACTGGAACAGCTTTACTGACATTTAGAGGTGTAATGCAACCAGTTCAGAGACAGCTTTGGATTTAAACATTCCTACAAAAAAGGTTCTAAAAACCATTTAAAAAAAACCAACCCCTGGTGTCTAGCATGAAGTCACAGAATGTTAAAAATACCACAACACAATAAATATGCCCAGCTTCTGTGAAAGCCAGGAGCTGTGTTAGCTCAGAGGTTAAAAAGTTGGAGGCCAGGAGGAAAACAGAAAGTGCTGGTGGAACAGCAGAGGCAGAAAGGCCAGTGGACTTGCAAGGCCTGCTTTTTCTTTCTGCACTTCCACTGCTCCCAACCCCAGCTTCTGTGTCCAAGTGGAGACACCTCCTTCTCCACCTGCCACAGTTCATTCCTGTTTCTGTCTCCTGCATAGCTGAACTGTCAGTTAGCTATGGACACACCCTCCCAGCTCCTGTGCTGCCACTAGGACAGAGCGAGTGATCCGTTTGTCACATAAGAAAAACCAACTCTGCAGACCTGAATGGCCTCGTAGAGCCTCACCTCATCTAAAACAGAGTTTCTGACCTGACTCCCCGCTGTAAACTGCGGTATAATCCCCAGCCCTTCTGCCCCACTGTGCAACGCTCCAAGAGGTATCAGATGGGTACTAACACAGGCTATTGTCACCTCCACAGCAACAGGGTGAGGAGATCCCTTTTGGTTTGCAGGTGTTTCAGATATTGGTCCATTATTTTGTGTGCGCCCTGCACTGGCCATGTTCTAGTCTACAGGGCATGGTAAAAAGAAGAAATAAAACAAATCTATCCTGCTCCCCCTGAGAGATGTCCAAGAAAGGCTGGCACAAATCAAAGCCTTCTGCTCGGCTCTGGGTAGAAGAAGCTGTATGATCACCAGTATATACACATGAAAGTGTATACATGAGTGCCTGCCTCTGGCTAGAGAGCAGCTGCACCTTAGTAAGGCTGATCTCGAGGGAGATCCTGGAGCACTGCTACACTTCCTGGCATGCAGCCCTCAGCCCAAGGCTTGGCATCCTGGAGGGAAACATTCGTCAGAATACCAGTCTGCTAAGGATGAGTGCTGGAGTGCCTGATGGGCTCCCTATGATGTCTGGCTGCTAGCACCCAGAGCAATGAAATGACAGGAGTGCCATCTCATGTGGTGCACTACTCTGCATTCTGCATTAATCCTAAACCCCAAGGGAAAAAGAGGTGGAGCAAGAGTGACCCAAGGCAACAGGACAACCTGATGGAGTCTGTGGGTTCAGCTTCCACCTTGCAGAGGTCTAAAGATGCTCATCCAGTGGAGAAGGGAGGAAGGAACTGGGGAAAGCTTAATAGACTGGTTCAAATGCCACCACAGGCCCTATTCCTGTGTAGGGAGGAGAATGGGACAGGACCTGTAAGGGCTTTATTCAGACGAATGTTTGTGGAGGCAATGATGAGAACCTAATGTGCTTACTATGAGGAGAGACAAAATAGAAGGTAAGGGAGGATATGGCTGCAGCATCCCAGGCTCAAGGTTCAAAGAGTGCAGTGAAGCCTTCTCCATCCTCATTTTCTAGCACTTCTGTCTCTAGTGATGGCTTCACCTTTTTGAAGAGAGATGGCAGGTTCCGGATGTGAACCTCCTTGCGGAACTGCTCTGCGAGGGGCTTCTGTAGAGGACAGACAGGTAGGCATCAGCTGTTACAGCCTTCAAACACCCCCTCAGCTCAGGGGTGGATCCCAGATTCTCAGCAGCCCCTAGGTCCAGACCCCATGTTTGCATTTTGGGGAATCCTGAGCCTGGCCCTTCCCTGGGCACTGAGGTAACCAGTCAGTGCACCAAATCCCCTAATTTGGTGCCACCAGGCTCAAACACCAGCAATCCCACAAAAACCCAGCACTGACCTAGCAGCTTTGTTCATTTTAACACCCTGTTCTCTCAGGCAACCCTGTGCAAAGTACCTCCTGCCTCTCAGTGAGCAGCTATTGCTATGGGGCTGCTCAGTCTGCACTGCCATCCCCCACTGTACTTTCACACTGAAGAGAGAACACAGAATATCCCACAACAGCCTCCTGGTTGAGAAAGGAGGGTGCTAGGGAGGGAGGTTGCCCACCCCATCACTTCTGCAGGGTACAGGCATGAAAATGAGACAGGTCCACTTTTCTTCAGGATGTCACCTACCCCAATGCAACCTGCGATGAGGCGCTTGAAATGATCCTTCCGGCGCTTGTCTGCCACCTTCTGCAGCATTGGGTTGAGAAGCTTTGAATCAAACTGCTCCAAAGAGTCCTTCTGGATGTCTGGGATCTGATCCATTACTGCCTTCAGCTCAGCATAGCGAGGACGCTGTGGGGAGGAGCACCATTAACACAGCTCTGCTGGAGAAGCCCTCCTGAGTGGGCACTGACTCCTCCGCCCTGCCCAAGCAGGTATGGGATTAGTTTCCTACCACTCCCAACCAACCAGACATCTGGGTAAAGGGCAGGATTTCTCACCAAGGCCTCATAGATCTGGAAAGCCAGGTGGACGAGAGCTGCCATGCAGCCATCGTGCTGCCCGTGGACCTGTAAACCCTTCAGCACGCTTGTGAAAAACCAGGACACAGCATCAGGCAGAAGGTTTCCTGGAAGCACCTGGGGAAGAGGCACAGTCAGCACAGACACAGGACCCTAACACAGGACTGTCCTTCTGCAGCAGCTCAGTCTTCCTGAGGTAGAATGCACGCAAGGGTGAAGCAGCCACACTCCTCACTACATTCAGAGCTGCTTCTCCCAACCCTTCCTCCTCTCAGAAGTACCTGTTTGAGCAGTGGCCAGCAAAGCTGTGTTGTGGTTCTTTGGCAGGACAAGGTGTCCTTCCAGGACAGGGACGTATAGGCAGTGATCAGCAGAGCAGTGCAAACTTCCTGAAAAGGAGTCAGAGAGGGAAATCTGTCACGAGAACTATTTTCTCCTGTCCTGGGCTCAAATCCAAAGGGTGCCAAGAAGCCATCCAGGGACTCTGCAGGAGTTCCTCAGGGCGGTCTTCCAAGGATGACGGTTGCTGCTGCTGCTCCAGCTAAAGGTGCTCAAAGGCACATAGCTGTGCATCATCACTGTCATGAGGGACCAGTTTCAAGAAAACCTGCTCTCTTTCTGTCTCTGGAAAGGCCCTGGAGCAGCCATGGATTCCCAGCTGCTACTCTGAAGTCACTGCAAAACTTCTTGAGGAGCTTCCGAGGAGAGGGAGAATACAGAGGTATTGGGATGAAGGTACCCAGTGCGGAGAGATTTTGCAGAAAAAAAAAAAAAAGAGCTGCTGGGTCAAGTTCTTCATGAAGGCTGGAGCTCAGGATGGCAGCAGTCCAGGGAGGCCCCTAGGTGCTGAATACCCAAAGCCTTGCCTCTTAGAAACCACACACAAAAACCTAAGAGAAGGTTCTGAGGCTGGGGAATGCCCAGCAGTCTAGATCTGTGTAGCAGTGTCTGACTGCATCACAGACAAGCACTGGTACAGAGAAAGGATAGTAGACGTCAGAGCATGAACTCTTACCTCTTGCTTCATCAGACACTTGCCAAGCTCAGTGAGCTCTGCACTGGTAGGGGGAGTCACTTCTGTGGCCATTGCTTCATCATCTAGAGTAAAGGCAGCACTGTGAACACGACTGAGTGAGACACATGAGAACTAAGCTAGGAGGCAGAAGACAGCCCACAGAATCAGTGTGCTGGTACTACTCGCCAGAACATCTCTCTCCAAGCAGAAATCATCTACTCTTTGTGGGCCAAGGGCACTGAAATAGCTGTCTCCAGCCTGCAGCAGACCAGGTACACCTCCCCCTGCTTTGGACTTTACAAATCAGCTCCTCCAACATGCTGCCTGTAACCCCTATGGCACACTTGTTGCTAGGCTAGAGTATGATGTTCTGTGGCTCCCAGACACAACCTAAAGGCTTCTTACTAAACACATTCACAGAATTGTCAGAGTCAGAAGGGACCTCTAGAGATTATGTAGTCCAACCCCTCTCTGCCAGAGCAGAATCCCCTAGAGAAGATCCGACAGGAACATATCCCTGTGGGTTTTGAATGTTTTCAAAGAAGGGAACTCCACAACCTCTCTGAGCAGCCTGTTCCAGTTTGCACCCCTTGTCCTGTCACTGGGCATCACTAAGAAGAGCCTGACCCCATCCTCCTGACACTCAACCTTTAGATATTTACAAGCATTGATCAGATCCCCCCCCTCAGCCTCCTTCTCTCCAGGCTGAAAAGCCCCAGCTCTCTCAGCCTCTCTTCATAAAGAAGATGCTCCAGCTCCTGATCATCTCAGTGGCTCTGTGCTGGGCTCTCTCCAGTAGCTCCCTGACCCTCTTGAACTGGGGAGCCCAGAACTGGACGGAGTACTCCAGATGCAGCCTCACCAGAGCAGCGTACTGGAGAAGAAACCTCAGCCTACTGGCCACACTTTTCTTAATGCACCCCAGGATATCACTGGCCTTCTTGGCCATTGCTGGCTTACTGTCAGTCTGTGTCCCCCTGCACCCCCAGGTCCTTTTCTCCAGAGCTGCTCTCCAGCAGGTCAGTCCCCGGCCTGTCCTGATCCGTGAGGTTGTTCTTCCCCAGATGCAGCATCTACACCTGCCCTTGTTGAACCTTCTCAAGTTTCTCCTATCCCAGCTCTCTGGCCTGTCCAGGTCACTCTGGATGGCAGCACAGCCCTCTGGTTAAACCTATATCCCTCATACAGAACTTTCAGCAAAAGGCCAGTCTCTCAGGAAACACCTGAAGAGATGTGCAAAGCGGTTGGATAAAGCAGGGGCAGGGAAGGCAGAGGCAGGCGTTTACTCACCGTCTCCATCTACAGCAGCTGTAGTGTTATGCTCAACGCTTTTCTTAGAAACACAGCAAACAGCTGCAAAAACAGGTGCAGGTCAGAGGAGCAGAAGCGACGATGCTACTGCAGAACATGCAGAGGTTATCGTATTGATTCTGACCGGCTCACAGATGCATCAAGCTCCCCCCAGCTTTTATACAGTATCTGGAAGCCCAGCATAAAGGCCAATAACTGCACTACTCCAGAGGCTGCAAGCCCACCCACAGCCATCGTCCCACTGCAGAACCAGCTGCACAGTGGCTGCTTCAAACAAATGAAAACCAGGGCTGTGCAAAGCAATTTGAAGTGTGTAACCTGAGTCTTGGCAGGTTCACATCCTCTTAAGGCAACAGGGCCAACCAAGAAAAGAGACAAAGTTGAAACCGTGTAAACTACAAGCCCAGTCAATTTTCCTAGCCTCTCTGCTCTAAGCCATGCTGACAAAAATGTGATGCTAGAGGAAGGGAACACAAAAGGAGCTTGCTTGGGGAAGGGTCTCCTCTCTTTTCTCTGGCTGGAGACATGGCAACTGCCAGCAATAAAACTGCTTGACACTCAACTGTTGTGTTACGCTCCAGGTCACAGAAAGGGAGAACCCAGATTCCAAAGGAGGGCTGACTCCCTATAGGGATAGTACCAAAACCATGGAGTCCTAAGTGAGATTCCTAAAAGGGAGGAACTATCTTCTGAAGGTTTTTAATTGATCTCTTATTAGGTTTTAGATATGATTTTTATTTTTTAGATAAAGGTTAACTGTCTCAGCTCCTGGTTTCTTAGGATTATGTTAGATACTACTGGCCATTACAGTTAAGTTTTAATGCATACAGACATTCCTGTTGTCCTCTTCAGGACAAGCTTCCCAAATATCTCAGGGGTCCCAGCTTGGTTTCACTTACTGATAAGATCCATGACTTCTCGGGTCAGTAGTCTAACCAGCTGTTCCTCAAGCATCTCCTGAGACTCAGGGTTGTCATCTGCAGCATCGTCATCACTGAGCAGAACAGGGTTTAGTGTGAAGGGAGCCAATGCCTTAAAGCATCCCCTGCACCCCATCACAGGGAACAAATCATCACTGAAATACACACAGTGTTCTCCAGCCCTGTGCTGACAAGGCTGCTCCCTGGGCAAAGGGCCACTTTGGAGACCTCCTCCCACTCCCCATTCCCCTTCATGTCACCGAGTGGCAGCTTACCAGAGCATGCTCCGCTGGTTGATCACCTGCCACTTCTGAGACAACCGCTGTTCAAGACAAAAGGAAAGATTCAGTACCTTCTCTTTAGGAGCCAGGCTGGACACCATGCAAAGAGCTCCTAGTGATGGCTGCTGACAGAAGCACTAAAGCTTTAAACACAGCTCTCATGCTAAGCTTCATTTCTAATGGGACAAAACCTGCTACCAGCAGTGTTCAAGATGCTGTGGTTGTGCTGGCTGTGGGAACCTGAGTGAGCAGTTAGGAAAACTAGTGGATGCAGGTTAAAAAATCCCCCAGAAATTTGTGAGGGCTGAAGACTAAGAAGCTAATATCTGTGAGTTTGAATTCACAGCAATGCAGTGGGTGTTATGCAGCAGACAGAGCTCACACAGCCCTCCCTAAGCAGCATCAAAAGCATTAAGCATCAAGGATCTGCCCACGTCTGCTCTGGCTTTGCAGAGACTGATGCTCTCAATGTTGCTGCCAGGCAACAAGGACTCTGGGCTGCAAGAAAACATGCACAGACAGCCCATTTTCTTACCATGTGCAGATAGGTCAAGAGTGGTCCCAGCATGGGGCAGACAAGTGTTTCATAGTATTCTGAAGGACAGGAGAGTACCAAAGGCTTCACAAACACACCTGCACACATCAGCTAAGGAAGAGATCCAGCACGTATGACCAGCTTACCAGGGGGACTGCAGCACACTGCCCAAACCAGCACATTCCACTAGGAGGCCAAGGGACAGACCCCTCAGAGCTCATCTCACAGCCCAGAATTAACAAGTGGCATCTTAACACAGCAGGAGCGTGAGGTATTCAGACCCCTCCCCGACAGTTCAGCTGAAAAAGCTGAAGGCTCTCAGCACTCATCTCCTAGCTATGAGACTGCCTATCCAGCCCTGCAAAGGGGCTTGGGAACTTCAAATGGTGTCCCACAAAAAGTCCCACACTCTACTGCCAAGGTTCTACACTATCTAAGCCCCTTTGTCCTCCAGATGGCACTGCCCACTTCTCATGGTGCCTTCAGGACCACACAAATCCTATTCTCTGGCCCCAGGCATTGCTGTTTCTGCTCTGCCCTCCTAGGCTCATGCTTGGTGCACACACGTGCCCCTGTCTGTTCACCTCCTCCACCCTTCTCTGGCCTAGCGATACTGAAAATCCCTCAGGCTTCCAGCTTCCGAGTTCCCAGCCTCCCTAGCTGGCCTAAGCCAGTGACAGAAGGATACGGAGCATGGGACGCAGTCTGTAATCAGGAATGTTGTTGAGGTTGTTGAAAGCTGAGCTGAGGAGCTGTGCAGCAAGACCCTCAACAGTGTAGAAATCCTGCTGCATGGAAGAGCCTGCATTTCCCAGGATGTGGAAACTTCAACAGAAAACAGATTAGCTGTGAGTCTGCTAGGTTACCCTTCCACACTTTGGCCTACAGAGGTCACGAGTACTATCATCCTAAGATTAGCTGCCATCTTCTAAAACATATACTACAGAGAACTTCAGCACAGTATCTCTTTTTACCTTGGAAACTTGCAGAGGGACAATAAATTAAGCATTTAAGCACTAAAATGTACTTTCAGGAGCCGATGTCTCCTAAGACAGTTAGAAGGGATACAGGGACGAACCAGCTCAGGTTATCAGATGTTGCAGTAAACAGTTCATGTGGAAAGGTCAGCAGGCAGCAATAGCCTACTGCTCCAGCAGTGCAACGCTGGATCATGCAGAAGATATCTGGTGCTCTTACCAGTTGTCGTAGAGGGTACAAAAGAAGCCCTGCATCCTTTCTAAGACGGTTTTGTAAACAGGAGAGTCATAAAGCTCCAGCAGGGGCTGAGGGAGACCTGTGGGAAACAATAAGAGAGATTTGAGAGAGGTAAGAAATAATAAGAGGTATGAAAGAATTGAGAGTGCAGTGCACCTTCAGAAGGTGCTGGGGTGGCCACAGCCAGTTTGAATGCACTGAGGGCAGCTCTCAGTGAGCACGACATGCAGCCAGATGGGAAGAGCTGCAGTAACCCTGGGGTAGAACATCCCCTAAGAGCCAAGTTCAGGTCAGTTGTGTCCCACACAGAGGTGCTTCCATTAGGGTTGCTATAGTCCCTTCATTTCTCCAAAGCAAAACTCAGGGGAGCTATGAGAAGCCTGTCAGAAGCAAAGGTGACAGCTGCACAGTTTCTCTAACAGTACATCTCATCAGGCCCTGATCTGTCAGGACACAAGCTCCTATGGATAGATCAAGGCCTTGCTCTTTGATGTACAGCAGTTCAAATACAGTTTATAGGTCACAGGAAAGAAGGGTGAAGGAAGCATCTCCTCATTTTACAGTAGGAAATGGAAATAAGAAAGAAAGACAAAGCAATCTCCAGGAAATGTTTTGGGTCACAACCTGAAATGAGCCTCAGATTTCCACAAGGCCACCCACTTCTGGGTGGAAAGGCTTCTGTGTCCACAAGCTCAAATCTGCTCTAAGGCATTTCCAGAACCCAGTTCTGATACACTGTCTGGAAACAAATGACAAGGCTATGTTGCAGGACGTGGCTCTTGCCCTCCAGGACCAGAACTCAGGGTTCCTGTGGAGCTCAAAGGCAGACAATTACAGCACATCCAGTCTCTCCAGCCTGAAATGCCATGTTGCAGAGAGCAGCCCCGAGCTGCCATAAGCAGTTTGGTAGGGCACCCCCCATTTCATGCAGAAGAAAACAATTTGCCTGAGACCAATAAATAATTTAACTTCTGAATTTCAGACTTAAAGCAGAAGCTTTAAAACTCTCCAGCCCTTCTCTTTCACTGCTATTGATGGACCACTAAAACAAATACCTCTGAGTATCTCCCTATATTCCATTCCAGAGAGAAGCCCCTTACCTAGGATGGCATTCTTCTCCACCTCCAGCATGTCTAAGGCCTTTGCAAATGTTTCCCCCAGCCTGGCCACCATCTCTGGCGTGTAGAGATTGTTGTGAGTCCTGAAACAGAAGAGCATGTGGTTTACACTCATGTGGGTCAAACCCTACTGCCCTTGATAGTGGGATCCTCTCCTTTAGCTTGTGAACAGCTCCTCCGAGGCAGATGATGAGGAAGGCGAGACCAAGCACATGTGCATGGGATCCCCCTTCCCCACCTGCAAAAATATTGGGGAAGCTGACCTGACAGAGACATGGGAGTGACTCCACCTCATGTCCTGAACCTCCTGGCTGTCCCTTCCACTTTCTTCAGTTCACCCCACCCTTTGAAAGCACTGGCAGTAAAAACTCCCAGCAATCCTCCAACAGCACATTAGCTTGGCCAGAAGGATCAGAGTGCATCTTTTAAAAATGACAACAACACAAATTCTGTAATCTCAAAAGATCTGCACTTAAGGCTCTGCAGAGGGAGGGCTGTTTCAGCTCCAAAACACATACCCTGCCCTCCAGGGACAGGTCACAGTCCCCAGAATGGCTGGTGGCATTTGAGGGAGAACATTGGTCTGATCAAATGTTACTTGTGGCAGACACACGTGCCCCTGGACAACACACCCTGTTGGGAACAACGCATCACCAGGAGGCGGCCAAGGCCAGCTCTCTGTGAGGGTCACCAGTTCAGCCACAGGTGGCTGGTTCTTGCCATCCAGGCCAAAAGAGTTTCTCTCAGCCAGGGTACTGACAGTCAGAGCTGGACTCGGTAGGGGTGTCTCTCTCACCTACCTCTCTCCTTTGAGACCTCAGACCTCCACTCTGGGTGTCGCCAGCTGCACACAGCACAAATCCTGCAGCCTCCTCCGAAACTGCAATGCCATTGTACCTGCTGCTAGAGGTGATCAAGGGCAACTCAGTATCTCTCCCTAGAGCAGCGTTTCCCAAAGCAGGGGGTACATGGAAATGGATGGGGGGAGAGAGTGCAGACAGACCTCAGTATGTTCTCCTGAGTCTCAGCTTTCACTCATGTCTTAATGATGTTTTAATTTGGGGGTTTTATTAAAAGATCTATGTTCACAATCCTGACAGTGGTGTCTGCCCAAATTTGTGGGGAACCTGAGTTAGCACCAAAAGAGCAAGTAGCCCACATCTTTCTACAAGTGCTCAATACTTTCTTGCTCACTGCACATGAGATGTGTAAGAGTTACACGCATAACTTAATGACTGACTCTCATTGTGGGCTGGGTTTAACACCATACAACAGGATTCAAAGGGGCACAACCTCATCTGACTTTCCCACAAGGGGCCAGGGGGCAGCCCAGCCTCCACTAATTCAGGCAATGATGTTCCACTGCCTCAAGAAACCACACTTCTGCTTGAGGCTATCCTGAAATCCACCCACTGCAATCATCTTCTCTTGTATGTCTCCTGCCTGCTCCACGCCAACACGGGCTTTGCCTCATGCTGCATAGAAGGGCACTGGGGCAAAGCCAAGGAGCGTGGAATTGTAGCTGTGAACCTTGAAATCCCACTGCTCTAACCCCAGCAGGATGGGCCAGACATGTCCTGACAGTATCTGTGGTTATACTCCTCAGTTTCAAAGTATTTCAAGCATTTTCTCAAGTCTGGCAGCTGGGAGGGCAGATGTTCACTCACAGGATGATTTCCCTGAATGAATACTTTAGCAAGTGGCTCCAGTGGCAACAGAGAGAACATGGCTACCTAACTGCTCATTACGAGTTAAAGAAGCTTCTCAGAGCCCTCATACATGATGGCAATGCATCCCCCCCAGGCACATTCCAGCTGAGACTCTCAGCAATGAGCAGCGCTCCTGGGCACACCACATGAAGGAGAACATGGCCAAACAAAGCTCAGGAGACATTTATGCCTTAGAGAAGACAAGCAAAGGATATGGCAGGACTTGGGGGATTTTCAGTGATGGTCACAGCTTTGCTGGAAAGAGTGATACCTAGAGAGATGGGCTGGAAGGCCAGAAGTTGGGTCCTTTCTGACAGTCCACGCTTGGAAGAATCTTTATCCAAAGCTGGAGCTTTCTACAATGAAAAAGCCTACAGTATCCATGTCCAGCAAACAACTCTTTCAGCAGCATTAACATTGTGATAATGTCAGCACCTCATCAAGTGGAGTTACAAAAACATCTCTGTCCATGCAAAGCATCTACTGAGCCTGACCAGTCAATGTGTAAGAAAACATGAGCAAATCCCAGCACAAGAAAGGTGCTGTGTTACTTTTTAATGCAGCTACCGACTTCAGAAATGCATCTTTATCTGAAGGTGGCTAGAGATCACAAGATGGGTTTAAATTCAGGAGTGAACAACCTAAGGCAGAAGCTACAAGGCATCTAGATGAAGTCAAGTACCACAGAAGACAGGACAATCACCACTCAAAAAGCTGCAAGCAGTGATTAAAAAAGTAAAATCAATACAGTAATCACAGCTATCAGTACAGAGACCAATACTGGTAGGTACAACAATATGCCACTTCAAACTGTGTTAACTTCCAACTCCTTCTCACTGCCCTTGTCTCTTTGGTTTCATCCTGACCTACCTCCAAGCATCTGACCCTGGCAAAGACCAAGCGGCTTAAGAGTTTTCACTGCTTTTGACTGCAAACACAGCAGAATGTCACAGAATCACAGACTGACTCAGGCTGGAAGGGACCTCAGAGCTCATCTACTCCAATCCCCTGCCAGGGGCAGGGACAGCTCTCACCCAGGCTTGGTTGCTCAAGGCCTCATCCAACCTGGCCTTGAACACCTCCAGGGAGGGGGCAGCCACAGCCTCTCTGGGTAGTCAATTTCAGAGTCTCTAACCCTTGCACTGAAATATCTATATAGCAGCAGACCTGGCTGCTCCACCTGCAGAATGCCTCTTGTTTTTGCATACTGTACCTGCCTTGGTGCTCAGTGGGATCTGTGCTGCTGCTGCTTGCTCATACAGAAACCACCAAAACCTGTGAGGCCTTTGATATCTTCATCAGGCACAAACACACTAACAACACTGCATCTTGCTAATCTCAGAGAAAGGTGCCTAATGGCCCTGAGCTAGGAGAAGCCTCCATCCCCAGTGCAACCACCTTCCTGAACACATTAACACAGGCAGCATTCCTGCCAGTCAGCATTCCCCACATCCCTGTATTCCTGCCTCCTGACACATTCCATATTGTCTTGTGTATTTTCTATTAACAAGGGCCTGAGAAAGCAGGATATGGAGAAAGCACTCAAAGCCAGCAAAAACCACTTCACAGCACAAAGGCCCAACTTATCCAGAAGGACTTAAGGATCACTGGCATTTGCAATGAGCTATGAGCTTGCAGTTTTCACACAGAGAGGCCTCTAGATCCAGCAGCAGCCAGGAAAGGTATAAGATGGAGGATCTACTGCTCTTAGAGCATCATTCATTGATTCTTGTTGGAGCCTTAATAAAAGCCTGGACACCTGCGAGTGAAGCTGAGGCTGACCCATATATATTAGCACATCTCCTGGGGAGATGGTTGAGCAACAGATTCACTACACCAAAAAACAGCTAGAGAGCTTCCTGGTGTTTAGTGCCCCTCTGGCAACAGAACACAGCTCATGTGTTTTGCTGGAGGTGATGAACAAGCAGGTGCATAATTTCTGCTTCTTTACAGGTAGCAACAGAGTTTGGCAAGTTTCCTAAGCTGATACCAGAATTCTCAGATGTTAATAATGTGTTAAGTTCTGCCAAGAACAGCAATCACACAAAGCAAAATGACTCTCCATTGCAACCTATTCAGACCTTGGTCACCACTTTAGTTGGTTTCCCACAACATGGGGCATGTTCTAGGCTCTGGAAGAAACATAAAAGTCTACCTCTACTCTAGCAACTATATCCAACCTCGCCCAAACACTCATCAGGAGGATCTTGAGCCTTGCAGGATAAAAGCAAAAACACTTCAAGCACACCTCCACTGCCATAACAAGATGGTTCAACCCTCTTCACTGGCCAAAGTACAACCTGCTGAGCTACATGGGGCTTTCCAATGAGATGCACATCTAGGGAGGGGCAAGGCAGTGCATGCTTGTCCTATAAGGCCAGCACATTGCTTTTCACTGGAAGTATTGAGTTCAGTGACTACCAAACACACGTGACTAGACAGAGGCTTGAGTGATAGGTCACCCTGACTCACAGACCAGTGAGCTGAAAATTCTAAGTGGATTTGAAAATGCTCTTTCCTAAGAGGCTCCTGTCAAACAAGAAGCCTCCAGCCTCAAGCATGTGTAGTATTATCTCACAAAACTGCCCCAACAAGCCTGGCAAAATGTCAGGGTCAGCAGTAGCCTCAAGATAGATTCCTCCTTTATAATGGTGGCAACTGTTACAATGGATTTGTCTTTCCTGCCTTCTCTTGCTCCCTCCTATGACTGCCCCAGATGTGCACAACACCAGGGACATGCAGACAGGCAGCCTGATTTCCACAGTGCTTTGGGAGACTGGCACTTGTGTTCAGCAAAACCAGTCTAGTTTAGCACCAAGAGAGAACAACTCAAACTGGATGTGATGAGAGCTGGGATTGCTTTTGTTGTGACTAGAGAGGTGGCCTTGTAGGGGCTGAGGGCAGAGCAGAGATGTTAGTTGAGACACTATTAACTGGGTGGCAGATTTACAGCAGTGGAGGTTGGGGAAGCAACCCCAACCCAACCTCCCACTCTTGTAAGCCCCAGGCCAATGAACATGCAAAAGGCTCCAGTTTCCCCAGTGCCATTTCCCACTGTGAACAGTCAGGAATAGTACTCTGGTATTTGCACCAGCCTGTGTTCCTGCTGGCTTCACTGGGGTAATATGATCTGAGCATTCCATGTATCTATCACAGTTTGACTTTCAGAGATTATGTCTTAAATTATTTCAAATCAACCTGACCCACCTTATAAGAGCAAGTAAGTTGTCAAAAAGCTTCAGGACCTGCTCAGTGCAGGGATTACGGTAGATTGGACTTCCACTGGGCATGTAGCCCAGCAAGAATCCTCCAGCTTTTGCTTCCTCAGCAGCAGCAGGCCAACGAGCTCGTTTCACCACTCCCAGGATGGTGTATACGCAAAAGCTTATCTGCAGCAAGAGATGGGCAGGGTGTTTATTAGCCAGAGCACAACTTGAATAAACTGAAGTTTTCAGAGGCACTGATCATCATCCCATCTCAAAGGGAATGCTCCACAGTGATAGGTGCAAACTCAGCGGGATTTACTGCCCAAAATGCAGCAATCATCTTCATCTATCCTATCATCTTCAGTGACCCTCAGTCTTAGCAGGACACTCCTGGAACTCACAATTAGACACAGCATTGATGCACATGGTACCACGACCATGCAACCAAGCAGGCTACCCCCTTACACCACCACTTCCTCATGCCCTTTACATGGTGGGACAGACAGAGGTCTGTGATGACACAGTAATCAAACTGTATTCACCTCAACCGACAAGCACAGCTCTGTGGACTGCGTAACACTGCTTTCTACAAACTTGAAGTCAGCAGCTCTGCTTGCAGCCTGTCCAACAAGGGAAGACATGACCTTTCGAGGTCCCTTCCAATGCCTTATGATCCTATGTTTTCACTAACAAGGAGCACTTTTCACCAGAATGTGCTTGGATGGATTTTAGCTGCACCTCATGCTGCAGTCCTGCTGCGGCACTGTTCGTACTGCCAGGCTCACAACGCACTGCACTGTATTCTCAAAGACCATGAAAACTAATTGCTTCTTCAAATCCAAACTGCTGCAGAAAGAATAGGGAGTGGCATGCTTCATGGACCTCAATCATTGGGTTTGCAGGGCTTGCATGCTCACTACTGCAGTTTAAAGAGGCACAAGTCAGCCTGTTATTCTGCAATCTGAAAAGCCTACTGAACTGCACCCTGAAGAAGTAAGTGATCGTGAGAGATCTTCACATGTTAGGAGAGGGAAGAGATCTCCGAAGACCATCTAGTCCAACCCACCTGATGGAGCAGGATCCCCTAGAGTAGATCTCACAGACACAGTCAAAGTGGGTTTAGAATGTCTCTACAGCCTCTCTGGGCAGCCAGTTTCAGTGCTCCATTATCCTCACCACAAAAAAGCTTACCCTTATGCTTAGATGAAACCTCCTCTGTTCCAGTTAGTGTCCATTGCCCCATGTCCTGTCACAAGGCACCACCAAGAAGAGTCTGGTCTCATCCTCCTGACACTTCCTCTTTAGATATTTACAACCACTGATCAGATCCCCTCCTTAGTCTCCTCCTCTCCAGGCTGACCAGCCCCAGCTCTCACAGTTTATCCTCACAAGGCAGATTGTCCAGCCCGCAGATCGTCTTAGTAGCTCTGTGTGGGACTCTCTCCAGTAGCTCCCTGTCCTTGAACCGGAGCCCAGAACTGGATGCAGTACTCCAGAGGGCAGAGAGGCAGAGGAGAGCCCCTCAGCCACACAATTCTGAACACAGTCCTTGAGTGCTACCCCGCTCTGGTAACCACACTTACCCTAGAGCGGTTCAGGCCACTAGCATCTTCCATGAGTGGATCAGTGATTTTGTTGTCTGCACCCACATAGGAGATAAAGGCTTCAGGATCCGAGAGGACTCTGGCAGCAGCAAAAGACAGCAACAGGGATTAGCTCGTACTGGGGAATTTCAGAAAAGCTTTGTATTGGTGATAACTGCCTTTACAAATATAGAGCAGGCTAGAGAGGCCAGCTGGTGGTTGCTCCACACTGTATGTGGCAACATGACAAAAAGCAGCAGAGCTGGGAGCACTCTCCAGCCATCTCCAGTTCTCCCAGACCATGGGGACCTGAAATCTTTGAATCTCCTACGATAGTCTTTCTGGGCAATCTCTTGTGCTCGTGGAGCTACATAGGGCTCCTCAGCTTTAGTAAGCAGAATTTGGCTTCCTGGCTCCTCCTGGAAATGAGCAGTCATCTTTCATTTCGCACACTGCAATTGTTTTGAGCACACTGGGAAGTGTTCTTCTATCACCTTAAACAACTCTTACACAACAAGTTTCAACAATCAGAATCACAGAATCATTAAGGTTGGAAGAGATCTACAAAAGCATCAAGTCCAACCATCAAACAACATTAAGACTCAGCAGAGTTATTATCACAGTGACTGCCCAGAGCACAGCAGGTCATGAAGTTCTCCAGCCCACCATCACCTGCATGTAGTTTGCACAATCCCTTATCAGGAACAAACTCAGAAACACTAGTCCATACCTCTGCATCTCTGGGGAGAGCCACAAGCCAGCAACAGGAGCCATGAGCTCCTCCAGGAAAGCTTTTTGCCGCTCATAGTCCTTGAACTGGTTGCTGACGAGGACGAGGGCCTCCATAAGAGCACACTTCTCCATTTGTGTCAGAAGCAGCTCATTGGATAGCAGCTGCTTCACATGGTTATACAACACCTCAAAGTTTGGCTGAAAAACACAGGCAAGCATAAGAGCATCATGCATCTGCTGTGGAGGACACTAGTGGAGGCAGAGGTGGGGTGTACTGCACTGCACAGAACACCCACACATGCAGGTCTAAGTCACCCTTCCCCTACATAATCATGTCCTTCTCAGTCTCAGGTTTCTCTGAATACCTAGAATCTCTTCTCTTCCCTGCTACTCTGTCATCCCCCTGCATCCAGTTTAGTCTCTAGGTTGACTGAAATTTACATATGAAATCTCTCTCTTCTAGGTATATCCCTTACAGCTGCATCACACCCCAGAATAGTTCTGGTGCTTCTGTTTGCTCAGATAAAGTGCCACGCTCCCCTGGCTCTCCAGCGAAGGAATCACAGGAGACCAACAGTGACAAAATGGAAACTCAGCAAACACTCCCATCATCAAATGCAGTGCTGCATATATCCTTATCATTACCCCTTCTGCACTTAACTCTTCACCTCTTCATTTAACTTATCATTTTACACTTCAGCTCTTCAGGCTGAAATTCACAATCTGCACATCAGGAATGCGTCTTGGAAGAAAAGCAGAGGCTGTAGCCAAGAAAACTGAAGAGCTCACAAAATCCAGCCGAATTTGAGGCAGGACTGATCACAGAGTTGACTTTACATACCAGGACAAGCTGAGGGTAATCTCGACACATCTTAATGATTGAGGAACATGCATGCCTTCTCACATTCTTCACTGCTCGAGTTCTAGGAGCCTGGACAGACATAACAAACTTCAATGCAACAAAACAAAAGTTTAGACAAATGGAGGGTCTCTTAGAGGCAAACATATCACAGACAGTTTTCTGCACTGCCGAGTGAACACCAACCAAGCATTTTCATAGCCCCATCCCATCCAAACATCCTCTGGTGCAATAACCATCTTGAGCCCATGTTTAAACAAGCTGTACTCCAGGAACAAGGACACCATGCATCACTCACTATTTCAAGACTCCAGGCACTCCAGAGGCATCAAGCAGTTTTACAGTCACCCTGCCCAGCCCTGTACACCACCTCCTGAACAACACCCACAGCTAGTTAAGGGATTTCACTCTAAGGAAGCACAGCACAGCGCTCTAAGTGCACTGTGGCAAGGAAAGAATTGCTGGACTGTGTCTTAGAGCAGGCTAGTTTTATCTAGACTCCCCAGCCCATAGTAGCAGCAGGCTACACTTGACAAGTCTACCAGCAGAGACTTCAGGCTCAGCACATCCTCAAACTAAATATAATTTGATCCAGCTATTACAGCTCATTAGTACATAATAATTCAGACATTACATACCTTACTTTCTTCTACAACTTCAAAGGTAACTGAAGCAAACAGCTGTGAGAAAAAGGGGAAAAAACCCAACACATGATTTGTTAATATCTGACACTCATGTAGTTCAAGCTCTAAGATCCTAAGAGTTTAGTGCAATTTAATTACAGCCGGTGAGGAAACCCTGACTAAGCTGAACAACCAGCACAGTGAAGCCTTGCAATAAAAATTGGTGTTTAGTGCCACTAGCACACAGTTAATTGCAGAAACACAGAATCATTAATGTTGGAAGAGACCTTCAAGATCATCCAGTCCAACCATAAGCCCAACTTCCCCTGACCACAAAACCCTGGCCCACAGGGACACATCTACTCGTTTTTTGAACTCTTCCATGGATGGCGACTCTACCTCCTCCCTGGGCAGCCTTCCACTCTGGCAGGGAAGTTTGTCCTGATGTCAAATCTAACTCTCCCTCCCCTGGCACAACTTGAGGTAATTTCCTTTTGTCCTATCACTAGTGACTTAGGAGACCAAACTCCAACTCTCTACACCGTCCTTTCAGGTAGCTGTAAAGAGCAATAAACAGCCCCAGTTTCCTCAGCCACTTGCCATCAGACCTGTCCTCCGGGCCCTTCAACAGCTTCACTGCCCTTCTCTGGACCTGCTCCAGCCCCTCAATGTCCTTCTTGTACTGAGGTGCACAAACTTGACCCCTGGACTTGAGATGAGGCCTCACCAGTGGCCAGTGTAGGGGGTGACCACCAACCAGTTTGATGTCATCTGCAAACCTGCTGAGGGTGTACTCATCACCTCATCCAGATCATTGCTAAAGATGTTAAATAAGATTGTTAAGGCTATGAACTACAAAATCCATGCCATTTAACATTGTTTCTTCTTGTATAATTCTTAGTCTCTTTTCCCCCCACTCTTTAACACAAAGAGTAGTCCTTTTTTGACTCTAACCCCAAGAGTGAAATTAACTCCTGCAGTTTAGCACCAGAGCCTTGCACTATGAAACACCTCCCTGATTTTGGTATGGGCTGCAAGCACCTACCTTGGAAAGTACCTGTGGTAGGTACTCTGGTCGGTAAGTGACAAAGGGGAAGAGAGCAGAAACATTGGTGAGCACACAGGACAGGATGAGGGGATCCTTTGTTTCAAAATTAAGGATGAGTTGCAGCAGATCTATGCCATCGTTCACTGGGATTTCCTACAAATGAAGCAAAGGAAATGCAGAAGGAGGCAACACTCAGTACCTCAGTATGGAAGTAGCAAACATCCTACAGCTCCTGGAGCCTGGCCACAGATCGCTGCTGCCAAATCAGACCTCTCAGCTGAACACAGCTCCTCTTAAAGCAAAGCAATGCAGTAAAAACCTCAGTTTAATTGCACATAACGGGCATTCGCTGGAGGAAAAAGGACAGCAGTGTTGCCTCTGGTGGCAGGGCAGGATGTCAATCTCACGTCCCACATGTCTGCCTGCACCTCTGGGAAAGGCAAATTTCCTTTCAGTCTGGCTCCTAACTGTCCCCTCTTGAATCTGTCTGAAAGAATCTACATTTAAACAGTTAGATCAACCCACATCATTGTTTTACTGTGATGAGAACAATGAACTGAAGTGCATGAGCGGCCTACTTTGTTAAAAAATCAAGTTAGTCTACATCAGACAGACTAAAATTCTTTCTATTTCAGATGTTGAATAAAAAGCAGAGAGAAATTACTTCTGAAGGGTCACTGCTCCTCATGAGAACTACTCACCATACAATATGGATTTTCTCCCAGAGGTAACTGGTTACTACAAACATTTCAAGAACAAGTGAGCACAGAAAACCCACTCAAGTTGGGGAAGCAGGCAAGAGCACAAGCACACATACCTCTTTATCCAGGGTTCGAAACATCTGGCTGATGACACTTTCTGAGAAGAAGGTCATGGCGTCCCACTGCACAAATGATGGAGAGAAGATCGAGCAGAGACCTTCGCCTGTCTTAGCTGAAAGGAAGAGAACACTGGAGTTCTCACCATGCTCCTCCACACAAGCACAACAGCCATCTAACCACCTCCCAAGCTGCAAAATCTTAGCACTCACAATCATTTCGGTCACACAGCAATCCCTGCGGACACCTCACAGGGGTACACTGGGAGCAATTAGGGTATTTCTGTGGGATTTGCCTCATTCAGGTGAAGGTTCCAGAGATATAAATGACCTTTGAGATACCACAGGGAACAGCGCCAACAAATTACAGTAGGGAAAAGGATGGGAACCACATGCTCAGACTCAGCAGGACAGGAAAGACTGCCTGCAGTGTGACATGTAACCTTCCTTGGAAAGACACCTGGAAATCCCCAGAGGGATTTGCCTAACAGGCAGAAACCTCCCTTGAAAAAGATAATCAGTATGGTACAGAGACACCAAGGCCCAAATAACTGAATTTGTAAAACCGTAGCAGATGGACAGCTACACTTCTTTTGCAGAAGAATTTGGAGGGGGGAAAGGAGGAACCAGAGACTTATGGCTTGAACTACAAACCAAACATTATCCCATTCTTTTTTTTTCTCTAGGTAACTTACAGTTCATGGGCCCAGTATCAAGAGGGGCTGTGAGCTGGTACTTCAGCCATTCACCAGCCATTTGGAAGCCAGTCCGAGGGTCCAGACGACAAGCCATCCTCATCACCTCTCCTTGCTGGGCTCGGAAAGCTGTGGGGAAAAAGCAGACACCATGGAATATGCAGCCTGGGAACATCATGGACTAATGCTCTGGCAATAGCTGTGCAGTAAAGCTCAGATACACAGTTCAGTAAACTAGGTGTGGATTAACGTAAAAAGTTTAATGAAAACACAAGATGAATTATGCTAAATCCAGATTTACTACAATTAACTTTCTATTCTTCATTTTTTTAACGTTATTTAACTACATACATATGATCCTATGATTTGCTGCTTACAACACAGCAGACCTTGGAAACACCAAATGCTGATTTTCTACCTCAGTAACTGCCACTTCCTTCAGCTAAACACATTTGTTCCAAATTATTCAACTTAACCCTATTTAGATTCTAGGCTTACAAACTAATGTGACCTCAAAAAACCCCTAACAAGTCCTTTTTAATATCAAAAGGTATTAAAAGGAAAGTACAGGACAGGAATTTCATTCATTCAAAAATGAATGAAATCTTAGGAGAGGCTGAGGGAGCTGGGTTTGTTTAGCCTGGAAAAGACTCAGGGGGTCCTTTTCCCTCTCTACAGCTACCTGAAAGGAGGTTGCAGGCAGGTGAGGGTCAGGGTCTCCCAAGCTACTAGCAACAGGATGAGACGGCACAGCCCGAAGCTGCACCAGGGCAGGGTTAAGTTGGGCATTAGGAAGCCCTTTGTCATGGAAGCATGAATGCAAAAAGTGGTAATATAAGTAATTTATTAAGAATATCCCCCAAGCCACTAAGTAAGCACCAAACTACAGCAGACAGTGAGACTCAAACTTGGGCTTTTGAAGCAAGATAGAAAGAGAGAAACATGTCCACAGGTTCCTGTTCGCTGGCTTAAAATCATTATTACATTTGGCCATTTTAACTGCTCACCTCTAGCTATCGATACTGAACTAGAAGCTTCTTAATTGGGTCAAGGCAGACTGTCCTTCTGCCATGATATTTCTGTTGTAAGCTGCTTTCCTCTCCTGGCCTGAGCAGGACCTAAAGCTGTTTCATTTCCTCCTAGAGGTGAGGTTGTTTTTGACAAAAGCTAGGCTACCTGCCTCACCAGCAATCAAAGTAACAGCAAGAAGTAAGAGAAATGAGCTGCCACAGGAAAAACGGTACAATGTCACTCCGACATCCAGGCCCAAAGAAGCCCCAACGCTCATGGAAGCTACAAAGCTAAAATTATACGTCTCCAAGATCCGTCAGCAACTGGAAGTAAGGGAAAAGGCACAGACAACAGCATCCACACAGGGTGAGGGCAACTTACAGTTGAAGAAGGCATTGAAGTCCTCATCACTGTCAAAATCAAAGCGAGAATATTCACAACTGGCACTGTCTGTTTTAGAGGGAAAGCCCACCTAGAAACAGAGCAGACAAATCAAGGAAGGCAGTCACCTGTCACAGCTAACACCAGCTTCAAGGAGTCAAAGACTGAATACAAGGAGCGGACAGTAAAATGTTGAGTTCAAGCTGTTCCTGGCAGACACAATGAAAAGGCAGTTTCTCCCCCAGGATCTACAGGCCACGCTCACCTAAGCAACTTTTCACAGCTATCTGGCCATGGTTCCCACATACCTTCACTAGGTTAGTCATGGACGCACGGAGATACTTGGGAATCATAGCCAGCAACAAGGGGTCACGAGACAGAACTTCATGCCGAAAGAGGGCTCCCCATGTGATCTGTGTGGATGAGCGCAGAAACTGAAGGGGAGAGAAATGCAGGGATCAGAGAAAAGGACTTCAGTGATGCGGTCTCAGTTTCTGACAATTAAGTGGTGCTCTTAGAAGTCAACAGCAAATGACAATATTTAGTTGAGGCCAGTGCTCCCTGCAGGGGCAACCCAAACTCCCAGGACACCTACAAGTCTTTAAGTAAATACTAGGGCTCTTTGCAAACTCTATTTTCTGTTCAGCAGCTCTGTTGCTTATGGGATGCTAACGGAGAAGAAAACACTCTGCTTTCCAAGTCTTCAGTTGCAATGGGGGGCTGGGATAGCAGTGTCTGGCAGCTGAAGTTCTGTAGTCCTCTACTGTTAACCTCAGCTCTGCACTCACGTTCTCACATGAGGACTTTTCAGCCGTTCACATACCTGGCTGGGATGAGTTGTGAAGGCTAAAAACGACTCGAGGTATTTTCCAAAGTTGGCTGGTGTTTCCACATCAGGATCTGAGCCCTATTAGGAAGACAAACAACTTCAGACAAAGTACTAACTGCATGCCATGCTGGTCTCCCAGGTGGAATGTTCCTGCGTAAAGCAGTGCTACACCCAAGGCTACAGACTGTAAAGGACCAGAGACAAAACTGCGTAAGTTGTGTTTTTTTCTGAAACCAGTATAGTCCAAGGAGCAGCAAGTTCTGCTGACCAGCCTCAGGACACTGGAGACAGAACATCCTCATTCAAGAGGAATGGGGGGCCTCCTCGGATACTGGAGTTCTATTAAAACCACTGCTCCTGCTGCCATAAATTCCAACTGTACTTGTACTGGACCAAGCCCCCACAACAGTACTGAAGTGGAGCAACTTACAACTGCAGACTTGACCACAGAGTTCCACATGTACACTCAGGGGACCTCTCTCTCATTCTTTCCACATTTAATGTGTGGGTATCTCTTACCAATAATTTTTCTGGAAAGCTTGTCAGGAAAAGAAATTTTGCTTAGAAGTGACAAACGCAAGGCTTTGCTACTCCTGACTACCTATGCTGTGGCATGGTGCCCTCAAGATCCTAAGTCTGGAGCTTCACAGCTCAGTGCTGTCTCTCTTGAGTGAATCTGGATGAGAGGACTCAAACCCCCAGCTCATTTCATCATCAATGACTAACAGCTTCCACTGCCTAACAGCAAGTGAAGTGACAACACTTACTAGCAACACACCTTTTCTTTGCTGTCCTGTCCTTCTTAGCAATAAATTCTCAAAGTTGGTTGGTTTTTCTGCTTTCTCTCCCTTTGAGAATTTACTTTGCTCTATGACTTGCACAGGCCTCAGTCTCCCCATAAACAGTATCTCTTTGCTGAACAAAGGGAGTGGGAAATTTAGGAACCAGCAGAGTGCCAGGAATCAGCACTGACACAACACACTGGAAAGATGAACTGCAGAATAAAACCTGCTTCTTCCTTCAGCTTGAGAGAATCTCAGCAGAAGAGCAAGCAAGCATATGTTTTAAAAGGGAAATTTAAAAAGGCTTCCAACAAAAGAGCAATTCCATGGAGCAGTTTTTCTGTAGACAGCAAGAAACTCAACTAATTTTCAATGAAGCTTCAGCATTTTACAGAGGTTTTTTGAGATTATTTACGACAGCACAGGCTTAGAATCAGTCAGAGACCCTACAATTCTATATTCCTGTGTCTTGGCGGGGTCCAGCTATCCCACATGCAAGCAGAGTCATTTCTGCCTTCTCCAAGTAAGTGAAGAGAACCCTCATCCTACCTTAGATCACAGCTGCTTCAACCCAAGTCCTACAAACAAGCCTCCTAGGGTTGGTGCTATTAGCAGAGACTTACCAGCAATGCACACAGCTGGCTGCCCAATGCACACAACACCTGACAAAGTCTCTTCAGGAAAACGTAGTGCTTCTCCACGAGGCCTTCCCCATCTGCTGTCCTGGGAATGGGGAGACAAACAGGACCACAGTTACTCACACTGCATGGAACAGGCACACTCCTGTCTTGTAGATAAGGCCTCGAGCAATTGGATTTTACTGCAGTGGGATTTTCTTTACTATTATAAATTACTACTTTTTTGGCTTCTAAAACATCTCTGAGAATCCCTCCTGATCAGTCCAGGTTAAAAGAGAAAGTTGGGGTAGTTGTGATATTTACACCAGATCGTACTTTCGTTATGGGGTTTGAGGCAACATGCAGTTGTACAGGTTTTGCAGAAGAAATGGTGGTTTTGTTGTCTCCTAACCCAGTCCCAGCATTCTGCAGTCAAGCAGCAGTTTCTTTACACAATCACATCTACAAAGCTGTCTGTATGCACTTTTTGGTGAAATTACAGCAGCAGGATAGTACTCACTGGGCAGCAGAGAGGATGTAGTGCATGGCAACGTCTCCAAACAAGACCATCAGAGGCTTCCGATCCTCTAGCTTACCCTGCATGTAAAATAAACCAAATGCCTTGATTAGAACATAAACATCTACACAACCATTTATTCCTATCTGCAAGTGAAATTAGGAGATTCTAAGTTGTCCTTAGAATCAGGGGCTCACAGCACATAGACTATTTCATAAAACCATGCCAAAAAAATCTAAGGTATTCCTGACAACAAGAAATTTCCCCAAGCACAAGAAATGTTCCAAGTTACAGGAACTTCAAACTGAAAAGATGTTCTCTCCCACAGGTCAGACTTATTAAAGGCAGCCGATAACCAGCCTTGACACTAAGCTGCTCGTGAGAATGTGAGTCAAATCACTTGCCAAGATCCTGGTATTTCTCTGAGCTGCCACACGACATAGCTCTGACAATATTTCCTGCTTCACAGTTGTAGAAAGCGAGGAAAAAGTCAATGGGGATGTCCAACCTCAGAGCTGTAAGGACAAACAAACACTGAACCGGGTTCCAGCATTTGCTGACCGTGCTGTGCAGATGTGACTCCCATGCTAAGGATCATTAACACAAGCACTCAGTTTTGAATTTTGTCTATTAAACAAGACAGTTTAAGAGCAGAGAGATCACTGCTCTGTCTGAAGCATTATATAGAAGAAGGAGACAGAGGGGAGAGAGAGGTGCAACAAAGGAAGAACTTACTTTCCTGCTGACAGCAATCAGAAGACACTCTGCTGCTCCTATCTGGAGTTCAGGCTCAGTGAGGAGCAGACACAACATCTCCAAGAGCTTGCAGTTGTCTGCTGTGACGTGGCTCAGGGCCACCCAGTCAATGTAGCCAGCCAATGTGTTGAGTGCTGCTATCCCCACACGGCAGTTTGCCTGGGCCTGTGAACAGAGGAGAGGCAGAAGGTCACTGCCCAAGAAAAACATAAATTCCCTACAAAGCTGTTCACTCGCTGGAAAAAGAGTAGCTGGAAAAAACCACCCCGGGGCAGAGACACTTGGACCCTTCTGCTGCCACCCCTCACTTCTCTATCTTTAAAGAATTTTTATTACAGGTGAAAAATCCATCTGTAAATGCGAACTGCAGGTAACAGACTCCAAAGCCTGAGAGAAGCTTCATTCTGAAGCAGCCTTGGCCTAAGAATGACTAACGCCTGAACTTCCACAAAGCTTCACTCACCTTGGGCTCCTGAGCCAGATCTGTCTTCTGGAAAGGAAAACAAGAGATGGTAAGTGATCAGCTACAACACACACTCCCACCCAGGCTCTGCTGAGCAGGCCTGCCGCAAATTCACCCAGAGGCAGCTTCACAGAACAGTTCTCTAGCAAAAGGCTACAATGCAGCCTCCTGTCCAGGACACTGCAGCAGCCACCACAACTGCTTCTGCAGCCCCCTAGCAGGTAAAACAACCAGGCTTTGAACTGCAAGGTAAGTCACAACTTCCTTTGCATCCAAAAGGGGACAGTCAGTGAGCAGGCACCAGGAGACACAGGGGACAGGGAGGAAATGCATTCTGGTGCTTCCTAGAAACTTCCAGGGAAGAAGCATGTGTGATTTTAGAGCATTTTGCAACCAAGAGTCAGATCGACAGATGCTTGTGGCTTTCAGATACAGAGATTGAGGTATGAAAAGAGTAAGTTATTTGTCCATGATCAGAAAGGCAGCAGGAGAGAGCTGGGGCAAGAGCTTACAGCCTGACTCCCAGTTCCAAATGCTTTGCAGCAGCAATGCATTGCTTGCACCATCTTTTTGACTAACGTGATTAGTCCCTCACTCTCAGGTTTGATTTGTTTTTAAGATGCAAAGATACCGCAAGCATTTGTTTCTGCTGCAAAGGTTTGGTTTGGCAACTGTGACCCTTAGTGTATTCCACAAGTGATTTTCAGTTCACCTGGCTGTATCCCAAGTGTTTAACAGCTGAGCTGCCACACCAGAACCTCACAGTCATTAAGCACTACATGTTATCATGGTCTTGGGGAACAGCCCATCGTGAGTACCAGCCTCAGTGTGCAGACAGACAACTGAACACCCAGCCGTCAGAATTTACCTTGTCCAAGCACCCCAAAGATCTGCTAACCTGTGGAATGGTGAGGGCTTCTTGTTCCTGGGGTGCTCCAACCTTTCCAATCAGAAAGATTCCAGTTAGCAGAAGCAGCCATACTTCAGGGCCTCAAACACTGCAATTCAAGCCTTACCTGGAAATGCATTTCAACCAGACTACAAAACACACCAGAGTCTCCCACCCACCACCATGAATGGTGCAGAGAACTGCCTGTGCTACAGGTGAGTTTGTTCAGCCTGTCAGTGCATGAGAAAAATGAACAGAAGTCAGGTGGGACAAGGATTTTCACATTTAGTGCAACTCTGGATTTTAATTCACAGAATAAAGGAATGAGATATATACCTAAGCAACTTATTTCTAGACTGGTTTCTCAATTGTGCTTCACTCAAATCCACTTCCTTCTCACAAGAACAGACTGCAGTAAAGATTTCGCTGCCTATCTGGACCAACCTTTGCATCAGCCTCAGCTGACTCAGGAAAAAAAGTCTCCTTATCCATAAGGGAAAAGCATTTCTCACCACAACTGGACAAAAATCAGCTTCCTGACCTAAGCTCTAGCAGAAAGGACCCAGATGCAATGCTGAGACAGCAAAAAATAATGTATGCTGGTACACTGCCTCAGACACCGCAGCTGAGGAGAGTGGATACAAGCCGAAAACAACTTGACCATTGTGCATCCTACATAAACTACTCCAAATCTACCTGCTTCTGCCACAATCACCCTTTTTCTTGCCAAGCCATACACCCCTAGTGTAAGCACAGCATTCCAGCAGCATGGATGAGGCATCCCCACAAGCCATTGGCAACAGCAACTCCAAATTACAACATTGTGGGCTCAATCTCTGATCAGCACTGGCTTTCTACTTCACTGCAACAGATTTCAGACAGTTGCTGCAGTTGTTTCTCCAACAACTTCCAATTCGTAAATGTCTCCAGCACTGATGGAAGTCAAGAAAAGAAGACACTTACCATGTGTCTGTACTTGTTGACATTCTGCTGCAGGGCAGTTAGTAGGAAGCTGAAGATCTTCTCCATGTTCAGGGTGAGGGTTTGCTGGATGTCTCGTCGCCGCTGGGTAGGCAGAGTTTGAAAAGTCACAACATCCTCTGCCAAACGTAGGAGGATGAACATCACCAATTCCGTCTGAGTTTCCTGATGTCCCCAAATGAAACACACTCCATCAACACAGTTCAAGCATGACAATCTTTATCGGCTAGCTCAGAGACACAGAGAGAATGTGACAATGCAGGAAAACGCTAGTCACACCTTAATAAAACAATGTGGTCCTCCCTGCTAGAACAGTCTTGTAGAATAATTATAGCAAAGACATTTTTTGAATCCGTCATCAACCTGTCTCACTTGACCATGAGTGAGTCAGGCTTTCCCCAGGGCAATGGAAGACTGAAACCCTTACAAGCGAGCAGATGAGAACAGACAGGTATGTTTCATACCCCTTGCTTGGAGAGGGTATCCAGCTCCTTTAGCATGTCAGGCCAGTGCTGAGGCCATTCACGCTTGATCATCTCCACCACAATGCGAGATAGAACATCCTTAATGTGACTTTCCTCCTCCAGTATACTTTGAGTTCCCTGTGAGAGGAGAGCAGAGTCATCCAAAACAGCAGACTAAGGAATCTCAGCGGTTGCAAAGATTTTAAACCACACAAGACAGAAACAACAAACCAAATCACAACATTGGGCTGCAATTCATCCCAGACAACTTGGGTGACACTCCTACCCCAGCAAGTCAATTCTGGGAACCATGGGTATTTTCCTTAGAAGAAGGTCACTTGACCACAAAAGCAGAGAGATTCTCTCACAGCGAGAACACTGAGCTATGACAATTACTATAGTATTCTTACAAGAGACATGAACACCCATGTTTCATTGAGTTTTCTCCTAAGAAAAGAAAAAACCTCTCATACATATTACATAACCCTCCAAGCTTCCTGCCATGTCAGGCAATATGGTGACCAACTTTGCTTCAAGGTAGAGAACAGCACTGAAAGGAGCATGGCCTGCACAGCAAGAAAGTAATGACATGCACAATTGAAGTCAGGTCCTCCTTTTTACCTTTGGCTCCCACTTTTTATTTGCAAGTGAAAAACATGTTTCAGAGAACAGTCAGGGGGTAAAAGATACTTACGTTGGATATGAGGCCCATAACATTATTCTTTAGATAAACCTTCTCGAGGCGAGGCATATTGTTCCAGCGGAACCTGTGTGGAAGCGTTAAAACAAGATAAAAGAAGAAAGATAGAAACAAAAGAAACACCGAGACAAAGCATTCATGAAAACTTAAGACTCTCAGTGACCCATCACTTGTTTACCTAGAAAAGATGCTATTGGTCACTGCTTCTACGAGTACCCTATCCCTTAATGACAAGGCAGTTAAAACTGACAACACTGATTGAGGTCAACAGATATGTGAAGCAACAGCAAAAGCACAAAGCATCAGGTCTGTGGAGGCGGCAGAGAGAAGAATCTCCAAACTGAACTACTACAAAGCCTCCTTGTTAGCATGAGGCTTGTGACAGAGAACACTGCAGAGACCTACTGAGAGCCTTGGGTTCTTATTTGTATCTTGCAACACACAGCCCAGTGAATTAACCTTCCTGACCTGCCTGAAAACTATTTGCTGCTCTCCTGCTTTCACAGAGAAGGTCGGCAATGAGCGTGAGGTTGTTGAACAGCCTCCCTGTGCCCTGGAAGTGCCTCTCCGGGCGGGAGGGTGCCGGGCTCTGCCTTACTTGACCACATGCTCCAGGATCTGCAGCCCGAAGTGCCGGACGATGGCCGTCTGCGTCTTCTCCGCCAGCTTCAGCCCGCAAGGCACGCAGATGGGGCACTTCTCCTTGAACTCTTCGCAGAACTAGGGAAGGGCCGGCAACAGGCGCTTAATGCACCGCGGCGGGCACGGGGCAGGAGGAGGGGAAAGAGGGGGAAGCTTCAACACGGCAGGGCCCACCCTACCCCTTGGCGCGGCACAGGCACCACGCTGACTCCCTCCCCCACAACTGGCGGATACGAGCGCCCCGAGGTCCCCTCCTCCCACAACGGGGCCGCGGGACCGCGCGGCCGCCGCTCCCGCGTGGCCAGAGCCCGGCGCCTCCCGCCACTGCCCTGGGACTGTACCTTGAGCGCCTCCAGGCGATAGCGCTGTGTGGAGGCCGGGTCCATGATCACCGTCACCGCCTTCACCAGTTGCTCGCACAGGCTGCTCACCTGCTCCGCGGACATGGCGGGGGCACCGGCGGCGGCACCGTCCACCTAAGACAAGACGGCAGCTGACGAGGACGGAGTAGAGCCGGGCGGGCAGAGGCGCAGGCGCGGCGCCCCCCGACAGATCTACGCATGTACCCTGCGAACAGGGCCCGGCGGGAACGCGCAGGCGCAGCCTCAAGAACCACTGATTCTCCCCCAGAACTGCAACTCCAGGCGTGCCCCGCGCGGGCTACCGGTCATCTCCCCTCTCCCAACTCCCAGAGTGCTCCGCGCAAGGATACCGTTCCCCCCGACCAGAACTACAGTCCCGGCATGCCCCGCACGGGGCAGGGGCTCGGTGGGGGGCGGTCCTTCAGTCAATCAGTCCTGTCAGGCGCTGGGTGGATCAGTCACTTGGGTCGGAGGCGGCACTAGGCGATGCTGCGAGGCCGGGAGCGCGTAGTGGCACTGGTGGACATGGACTGCTTCTTTATGCAGGTAGAGCAGCGCCTCGACCCACAGCTGCGCGGCCGCCCCTGCGCCGTGGTGCAGTACACGCAGTGGCAGGGAGGCGGGTAAGTGCTGCGACGGCTGCGGGATCGGCCTGGTGAGGTTTCCGCGCCGCCCCGCACTGCACACTGTGTCTTGCAGGATCATCGCGGTGAGCTACGAGGCTCGGGCGTTCGGCGTGTCCCGCGGCATGTGGGCGTCGGAGGCGCGAGCTCTGTGTCCCGAGCTGTTGCTGGCGCGGGTGCCTCAGGCGCGAGGCAAAGCCGACCTCACCCGGTGAGCGGGGGCGGGTGGGGAGCGGCGGCGGCGGCGGGGGGGCTGCTGGGCGAGTGTCCGTTTAGGGCTGAGGCTGTGCTCGCTGCCCAGCAGGTACCGGGATGCCAGCGCGGAGGTGATGCAGGTGCTGTCGCGCTTCGCCGCCATCGAACGGGCCAGCATCGACGAGGCGTACCTGGACCTGACGGACAGCGCGCGGGAGCGGCTGCGGGTGCTGCGCGGGCGCCCCCTGGCGGCAGAGCTGCTGCCTACAACCTTCGTGCAGGGCCTGCCCGGGCCCGGCGCGCAGCCCCAGCCCGGCGGGAAGGGTACGAACCGCAACTGGCCCCGCCCTGGGGAGATGGACCGGCCCGCGGGGCTTTGGGGCAATGAGGAGCTGGGGTGCCAGCGCTGCCACTCCAGGTCCCTGTGCTACTTATAGAGAGGTTGGGCGTCTTTCTTCCCCCATCCCAAAACAAGAGCCAGGTAAATGGGATAGTGTTTTCTCCAGTTAACGGCTTGCACGGTGCCTGCTGTCCGTCTTTGCTGTTGGCTCACAGTTACAAAGGCTGGGGTTCAGCAAGGATTGCCTGCATGTGTCAGCAAGGGTGCCTGTTGTATCCCACTTTTGCAGAGGAGCTGCGGCAGCATGGCTTAGATGAGTGGCTGGCATCTCTGTCTTTTGATAACCCCGACTGTCCTGACCTGCAGCTGACCATGGGTGCGGTAATTGTGGAAGAAATAAGAGTGGCCATAGAAGAAGCCACTGGATTCACATGCTCAGCTGGCATTTCGCACAACAAGGTATGCGTGCAACGTTTCTTCTGAGCATCAGAATCAGGGTGTGTTGTAGCAATGCTCCCATTCCCCTATTCTGAATCTCCCACAGGAGATGAGCTGAGTGGGATATGCAGCTGTGTGTAAACACAACTTCAGGAAAATGGCAAGATACCAGGAGAGTTTTTTCCCCAGAGGTGTGGCCTGTGTAGTCTGCACTCAGTTATTTATTACCTGGATTCCTGGGGTACCCTAATGAGTTGGCACACTAGGAAGAAGAATCTCCAGGGAGAGTTTTGTTCAGGAAAAAAAAAATGAAAGCAGGAAACCTTCAGTGAGTTTTAGCCAACAGTGGTTGTAGCCAGGGAGTGGGTTTACTGACACAAATTGCCTGTGTCTTGGAGGAAGAACAGCACTAGTCTGGGGCAATGAGGTGAGTCAAGCTGCTTTTCCTCTTTCGGGTCAGTCAGTCTTCACCCTTGCTGGCCATGCTTTGGGGGATGCGCAGCCAGCTGCTGAAAGCAGCCACAGGATTACTTGGTGCATGACGGCAGCTGCAGAAACAAATGGACTTTGCTGCTGCTGGGTGAAATTCAGGGTGGTTTTAGTACTTGTTTCATCCTTTGCAGAAAAGGAGCTTATCTGTACAGTTATGACTTTAAAAATACAGGCTCTGACAACAAAGCAGGAAGACTAAATGGAACGTAAGGAAGATAAATGTCCTCTTCAACTGCTGCACAAACAACTGGAACTATTGCCAGCTGCACACAGGTACTGGAGCTCTGCGCTGTCTTATCTTGAAACTAGAGCACACTGAAGCAGAAAAACCCTGTGCTTTTTCGCTCTCTTTAATCAAGAACAGCAAAGAGCAACACCTCTGGAGCTGCAGCAGCAAAGTCCGTTTGTTTCTGCAGCTGCTGTCATGCACCAAGTAACCCTGTGGCTGCTCTCAACAGGTGGCTGAGCATCCCCCAAAGCACGGCCAGCAGGGGTGAAGACTGACTGACCCGAAAGAGGAAAAGCAGCTTGACTTACCTCACTGCCCTGGACTGGTGCTGTTCTTCCTCCAAGATGCAGGCAATTTGTGTTAGTAAAAACCATTCCCTGGCTACAGCCACTCACTGAAGGCTTCCTGCTTTAAGATCTTGTTTTTTTTCCTGAAGAAAACTCTCCTCAGGGACTCTTCTTCCTAGTGACAGGTACACAAGGAATTCCTGCCGATAAATGGGACCAAATAATTGAATGAGCTTTCTGGAAGCAGCTGTGAGATTAACAGCATGGTTTTATCAGAAGCTGCTCATGCCAGCCTCAGTTTTGTGCCACTTTGGGCAGCGTCAGTAGCCCAACGCACAGGGGAGAGTATAGCTACAAGATGTTGACTTTTCTGTTCCTAACATACCTTAAGTTGCTAGGATGCTACTGACATGCTGGGAAAACAAAACAGGAGGTTACCTGGAAGACGTGTAGCCCTTCTAGCTGAAGATAATCTGGCTCTCTTCTGTATTTATTTTGTTCAGTGAGTTGCAATGTTTAGAGTGGGATCCTGGGAGAGATCTGTCTGAGGGCAGCCAGAAGTCAATAATTTCACTGTAGCCTATAGAGAGGGAACAGCTGTAGGAATTGAGGTGCTGCTGAGCACAGATGGGATTCAGGGCCTGGGCTGTGAGAGTTCTGGGAGATTAAATTAGAGCTGAAAATTCTGTAAGTAGCTTGGAGTTACTGTGGACAACGGGGTGAATCAGCAGTGAGTGCTCTTGTAGAAATGACAAATCCTGTTTCAGCATGTGCAGTGCAAAGAAGGTGTCAGTGAATGAGTAACTTCTCTAGGAAGTGTCAGCGTTTGGTTCAGCTTGTAGAATTTTATGAACTGTGAAAAAACTTGGGAGAGTCCCTGAAGAAACAAAAATAGCAATGATTTGGCTTCTGGAAAATGCTGGATAAGGACAGTTGAAGGGAAGGGATGGGATCCACTTTGTCTGCAGAGTGAGAACACATACAGACCTGTAAACGGGTTGTTTAATAAAGACCATCATTGCTCATCATACAGGAAAGATGTGATGAGTAGTGAAACAGTGAAAGAGGAAATTACTCAACTTCTTTAAAAAAAAACAAACAACCCAAGCAAACACCCAGCCAAGGACATTTCAATCTGGTGTGCATGGTGTTGATTCTGTGGTAGATTAGAGTGGGAGGGGAAGCTATATTGCAGCTAGGCTAGAGAACAGCCCTTCCAGGCTAGTAATTCCATATTCTGTAGATTTCCTTTTGCAGCCTTAGGCTGCTGCAGACCTTGCAGAGGGAAAACTAAAACAGTGACATTAATGAAAAGCAATACAAGCACAGAAGACCTGGGGGCAAGCCATAGTGAGAGAGAGAGAGCCTGCAGAGGACTCCAGGGATGGTCTAGAAGCTTGAGTGTACCTACCTGGGGGAGAATTAAGAGCAGGTGATAGATAGACTCATATCTCCTAAGCTGCATGGAACAGAAGTCCAGCCCTTTTCAGAACTAGAAGTCTGAAAGGAGCAGGGTTTTGAGAGTGCTCAGTCAAGTTCCAAGCTGTGGATACTGCCTGAGAGCAAGCAACAGTGCAGCTTGCATGTCCTTCCCAGCAGCTACTCCAAAGGCAGTTGTTACAGGAGATACAAGGCAAGTCCTTAGATAGAGTCAGTGCAAAGTTTGTAGTGACAGGTTTTCCATCTTCTTTGTTATAGACACTGGCAAAACTGGCCTGTGGGTTAAACAAGCCCAGCCACCAGACGCTGGTGTCATCGAAGTTTGTCCCACAGCTCTTCGGCCAACTTCCTGTGAGCAGTATGTAAGTACTGGGGGAGTACTTGCTGGGCAGCCTGGGGCTAGGGCTGAGCTGCTCTGTTGCAAGAGCATGTGTTTGAAATGCTGCTCTTCCACAATTCAGGCTAGTATCAGGAGAAGTGCTCTATTTGCCTTCTGTTGGTGTGATACTTGCTCCTGTTGGACTGTCATCATTGCTTGTGTGAGCAGAACTAACATCGCTTGAGGGTAGGAAGCTGTTCCTGGCCGCCTCAGAGAGCTATTTCACTCTTACATGAGTGAGCAGATATTGTTGAGTACGAAAAGGAGAGGAAATCCTGCCACTGACACTTACAGCCGTGAGTGACAGTTGAAGGGGGAAGTGTGCATGGGAGCTGCAATACTCAATAACCCCACTAACATCTGGAGGGCTACTGGGGTAGCACTACCTGGAGTGCTCAGGATGGCTACTGGGGTGCATATATGTAAGCCAGGAGCACTGTGGGCTGGAACACGGGTCGTAGCTCTGCCCCAGTGCGTGACAGAGCTGTGTTCCCAGACAGCAGGTGTGGTTTGGCTTTATCACCCCTACTGTATGCAGGTCCTTCTGATGTAGAGAAGAATTGCCAGCACCACTGCTCCAGAGGAACAGATCCCTGGTCTTGCTCTCCAGACCTGCACTGTTGCTCTTGGCTTTCAGTGTCTCACTAGGGATGGGGCACAGGCTGGTGTGGAGAAGGGTCCTGTCTGTGTAGGAGGCAGCAGGGAGAATGAGGCATTCTTCGGAGCGTGGTTTGGGATCAAATTGTAGAGAAGAAGCTGAGAAAGAAGCTCAGAAACCAGGTGGTCAAGGAGCAGTTCCCACTCAATTTCTGTGTGTCCTGCTACAAACAGAAGAGCTATTATACCAACTGTTCCCTTTATCCTGTTAGTTCCTAACTACTTCTAGCTGTCATGACCCAGGGACAACTGCTGCCAGACTTGGCATAGTTTCGACATGGTGCATAATTTGTGGTTTTTTGCTTTCTTTCTCTGCTGTAGCCGTAACCTGGGAGGCAAACTTGGCACTGCCATCACAGAGAACCTGGGAGTGGAGTACATTGGGCAGCTGACACAGTTCAGTCAGACAGAGCTCCAGACTCACTTCGGTGACAAAACTGGGTAAAACTGGGTAACAATAAACTGCTCATAGCAATGTAACTCTTGGCAGGAACTGAGACTTCCTTTCTGGGATTGGGAAGGTTGGAATTTAAAACTTGACTGACATCTTCAAGAATCTTCAGTCTAGCAGGTCCACAGACAGGCTTCTGGTTCACCTGCTCTCAAGCACTCTCCTCAGGATCACATGCCTGTCAGGAAGCTCCTCTGCTTTTGCTTACAGTGTAGAAGAATGGGGCCACACTGTGGCAGAGCTGCCAGCAAGCTGGGAAGTGGGCAATCTTGAGTGTCTTATTACAGAGGCAATTAAAGGGCTGGATCTGAACCTGAAACACCACTTCTGGGCCCAGAACAGTGGTTGGGGTGCCCTGCAGGCAGATGAACTGTTGCCACTTCAGAAGAGGTGGAGGAACTGTGCTGACAGGCAACTGTGGCCTGAAGAAAGCCTATTCTGCTGCAACTGCAAACTGCAGAGCAGGCAACACAAGGCATTCTGCCTCACAGCTCAGCAGAAGGCAGACTTGTCTACCTTCTTGTCTACCCACCTGTCTAAGGCTGCCTTCACCTCTTGCTTCCTCTCTGGCTTCCAGTTCCTGGCTCTATGACTTGTGCAGGGGAATTGAAGATGAACCTGTCAAAAACCGGCACCTGCCCCAGTCCATTGGCTGCAGCAAGAACTTCCCTGGGAGGACAGCCCTAGCCACTCAAAAGGAGGTAGGAGAAGCCTATGTCTAGCCACAAGGCTTGGCCTTTGAGAGGATGAGAACACTGAAAGCTGAGACTAGCTTGCAAAAGTGCTGCTTTTCTGTGTCATAGTGCCCTGAAACTTAGCCTAGGGCTTCAGTGGGAGGAGGTGGTTTGGGCCCCAGAAATTGGGGAAATCCCTGTTTGACAGAACACTGACAAACTTCTGCACAGAGAGGTCCAACCTTTTAATTTCCACAAGACAAACTGTGGCCCTGTGCTATTCTGCTAAGGTGTTCATGGTTGTCAGGCTTCAAAGGTTTGGTTGCTAGAAAGGAGGTAACTAGCCCCAAGAAAGAGAGATGATGCATCTTACCTTTTGGCTGGGGAAAGGTTCACAGAGCCATGGGGAGATGCAATGAGAGATCTATGGCAGGGGACTCAGATTACTTGGCCAAGTTTAGTAGTGGCAGTGCAGGATTTGGATGATGTCTGCAATGCCTTATCTCCAGTGTGGAATCCTTATGTGGGGTGATTTCTCCAGGAGCACTCCAGATATGGGGCCTCATGGTATCTGTGTCCATGCTAGTCTGATCCTTCTCCAGTGTGTGGAACATTGCTCTGCCCTGCTGGCAAAGCTGTGAGCAGAGCCCCAACCTGTCTGTCACTATGTTGTCTCCAGGTGCAACATTGGCTTCTGCAGCTGGCCTTGGAGCTGGAATCCAGACTGACCAAGGACAGGAGCCAGGTAAGGAGGGCAGGCAGGGGACAGCATTCTCCCTGCTGGCCTTGAGGAAGCCACTCAGTATGTTTTGCGCTGTGAGCTATTTGCGGGAGGCCGAGGGTGATGTGTGGTGGGGGAGAAAGTGCTAACCCTCTGCAGTGTGCCTGTGTGCTGAGGCACACAACACACTACAATGTTTGGTGTAGTCCCCAGAACACTGCAGGGCTGAGGATGGTCCCTGTCCCATGTGTTAGGATGCAGGGAATCAGTTGCAGAATCATAGACTGGCTCAGGTTGGAAGAGACCTCAGAGATCACCTACTCCAACCCCCTGCCATGGGCAATGATGCCTCTCAACCAGACTTTGTTGCTCAAGGCCTCATCCAACCTGGCTTTGAACACCTCCAGGGAAGGGGCAGCCACAGCCTCTCCAGCCAATCAATTCCAGAGTCTCTCCACCCTTGGGCTAAAGAATTTACTTCTACAATCTAGTCTGAACCTCCTGTCCTTCAATTTCAAAACATCTCCCCTTGTCCTATCACTAGATCCCTTTGGGAAAATTCTCTTTCCAGCCTTCGTGTAGCCCCTTCAGGTATTGGAAAGCAGCTGTAAGGTCTCCCTGGAGTCTCCACTTCCCTAGGCTGAACAACCCCAGTTCCCTCAGCCTTATAGCAAAGCTGCTCCAACCCTTGGATCATCTTTGTGGCCTCCTCGGAACTGTTGGAGCGAGTCCAAAGTCCTTGTGATGTTTGAGACACCAGAACTGGATGCAGGATTTGAGGTGGGGTCTCAAGAGCAGAGTAAAGGGGGAGGATCCCCTCTCTGAACTGAAAGTCACTGCCCCTTCATGCTGCCATATGCCCTTGCGAGCTGTTGCCAATGCAGCTTTGCCTGGGCTGTGGGAGGAATCACGCTCAGGTCCAAATGGTAGCAGGACAGGGGGAGAGGCATCTGCTGCTTCATTGGTGCAGGGAGTAAGAAACAGTGCGCAGCCACGTTTGCAGGCGTGCTAAGACTGCATTCCATCCTGTGTGACACTTGCTTATCCCATGCAGACCAGGCCAGGCAAGACAAGCTGATGTTTGTTCCAGGGCACCTTCAGGAGGGGGCAGCTGATGGCACAGACTCTAGGCAGCAGTGTTCTCCTTGGCCTTTCCTGCAGGCATCACTTGAAACACAGCTCCCTTTTCTCTCTGCAGAACCAGCGAGTGGCAAAGCAGCTGATGGTGGTGATCCGCATGCAGGGTGATACCCGTGTGTCCCGCTTCTGTGCACTGTCCCGCTATGATGCCCAGAAGATGTCCAGTGATGCCTTTGCCCTCATCCAAAACTGCAACATGGCTGGGGCTCACCAGATGGCTTGGTGAGTGTGGGAGGAGGGGGTTCATATGCTCCTGAGGGATGTTCCGCTGCAGGAGGTGCAGCATGATCCAGGGATCCGACAGAAAGGGGGGAGCTATGCTGACTGACAGGAAAAGTGATCCCCCGTGCGTACGCACAGCACAGTGCAGTGACCTCTTGCTTGTCAGCGGTAGGACAGGTCTGAGAGCCTGGGCTTTTCCTAGCCCCACACGTAGCAACACGCTGACTAGTGCACTTGGAGCTGCTGATTGCTGCTGGAGCAGGACAGCCCTTGCCCTTCTGGGCTGGAGAAGACAGCCAGGCCTTGCTGGCCTGCCTTATAGGTACTTTTTGGAAGGGGGCTGTTGGGGCACTAAGGAAAACTGAGGCACAACTCAGCATTCCTTCCTTTCTTCTGTTCTGCAGTAAAGGCTGAGGCATAGATGGTCCTGTCTCATAGGCTCTAACCAGCTTCTTGGTCCCCTTAAGGCCCTGTCACCTTGCCAGGGAGTCTCAGAGCAGCTCTAGCCTGTGGTAGGCTGAAAGTAATAGAATCAAAGAATGTCAGGGTGGGAAGGGATCTCCAGAGATCATCTAGTCTAACTCACATGCCAGAGCAGGATCACCTAGGGCAGGTCACACAGGGCAGCATCCAGGCAGGTTTTGTAAAGTTTCCACAGCGGGAGACTCCACAACCTCTTGGGGCAGCCTGTGCCAGGGCTCTGTCACCCTCACAGTGAAAAAAAACTTATCCTGATGTTTATGTGGAACCTCCTCTGCTCCTTGTCCTATCACTGGACACCCTTGAGCAGAGCCTCCATCCTCCTGACACTCGCCCTTTCCATATTTATAAACATTAATGAGGTCACCCCTCAGTCTCCTCCCAGCTGACAAGACCCAGCTCCCTCAGCCTTTCCTCACCAGGGAGATGCTCCATTCTTTTCATCATCCTCGTGGCTCTGTGATGGGCTCTTCCTTGTCCTTCTGGAACTGAGGGGCCCAGAATTGGACATAATATTCCAGATGTGGCCTGGATGAAAGTCTGGGCTGGAAGCTGGCTGTGCCCAGTCCAGTGCCCTTTTTTCTGGACAGTGCTGCTCTGGTAAAAGGCCTTCTGCTCTGCCCAGCACAGCTCTGTGAGAGTGTTCTGGGGGTAGCAATACTCATATTTTGTCAGAGGAAACACTTCTGTCACTCTTTGCTAGAAGAGTGCGGTTCACCTGACTGTCAACGTTTTCTGTTGCTTAATGTCCTACCTCAGAAGAGTTCTTGATTCCCAGGCTGGTGTCTGATGATGCTGGTCTGCCCTTTGCAGGTCTCCACCGCTCATATCGGTGCTTCTGTCAGCAAGCAAGTTCTCTGAGCCTGCCACGCTCCTCTCTGGAGGTATTGCCACCTTCCTGACAAGTGATACTCAGCCTGATGGCATTGCCACCACCAGCCAGAACACCACGTCTTCTGGGGGGGCCAGGGTCAAGTTCTTCAGGAGCCCAAGCAAAGAGCTTCGGCAGAAGCCAGCCAATGCTATTGAATCATTCTTCCAGAAGGCAGCAGAAAGGCAGCAGTCACAGACAGCAGCAGCAGCCAGCCTGCCTGCTGCTGCCACTGCAAAGATGCCTGTGTCCAGCTCCTCAGAGCAGCAAGAAGGAGGGGATGTTGGATTTGCCTCCGTGCAGTGTGAACTGAAATTCCCTGTGGAGCAGAGTCCCAGAGAGGGGAGCCCTGCTCCTTACAAGAGGCTTCTCTGTCAGAAGTCATCATCGGATGCTACACAAACACCCTTGACTCCTTCCAACCCCAGGACCCTTCCTGAACTAGACCCAGCTATACCTCCCTCTCCTGAGCTTGTCCCACTCCCTCCAGCCTTACTGGGGGACCAGCAGCGCTGTGAGAAGTGTGGCCAGCTTGTGCTGGTGTGGGAGCTCCCAGAGCACATGGACTACCACTTTGCTCTGGAGCTGCAGAGCTCCTTCCTGGAGCCCAGTGCTCCCGTGGCTCCAGCAGCAACTCTCAGCCCAAAGTCTGCAGACTCCAAGTCTCCTGCCAAGGCAAAGAACAAGCCCAAGACTCCAGCAGGACCTGGTGCAAAACGACCCAGAGAAAATGTGACAAGAACTTTAGATTTTTTCTTTAAGCGCCTGCCCCCATAACTTCCAGCTGCGCTGGGAATTTTTAGGTAATGTGGGTTTTTAAAGAATCAGTGTTTTTAAATACATTTTAAAGTTTTTATACTGCCTGTTGGGTTTTAATGCAGAGAAGTCTCATAAATCCTCTCTAATCCAAGTCTAAGTGCAACTGGAATTTGTGAGCTGTGTATGATGATGGATGTATCCAGTTCAGCTGGTGGCAGGTAGTTTGCCTCTGCCTGCTTGGTACTACTTGAAGCTGGATCATACCCTTCCCTACACCACCTGCCATGGGCCTTTCTGTAGCACTACTGCTCAGTAATTCTGTTCCTACTGGAAAAGCAGGCGTATCCCAGGGAATCCCCAAGCTTAAACCCCCATCCAGTCACTCAGGATGAAGCCTTCACCTCACAGTGATTCTCTAAGGGCAAAGCCTGAAACTGCTGTCACTACTACTGATACATGGTACTGTAGCCTTGTGGTTCCTTCTTCCCTTTCAATCTGGAAGACAATGTTTATTTCTCCACCTACCCCTTCAGGCTTTTTGTTAGAGGTAGTTTGGCAGCAGCCTATTGCATGATGCTTATCTCCAATTGTGAAGGGCACAGGAACCACTGCTCTTGCCACACTGGAGCTCTGTAGATGTAATTTTTGTTGGGCTTTTTCAAGACCTTGGCAACGGTTCCCGTTCATCACTAAGGACACATACACAGACTCCTGGAGTAAGGGATAGGACAGCCCAAATCACACAGCCCTCCGCAAAAGCTTTCCTTCATCACAGAAAGCACATGGAACCATATTTTCCCCTCCTTCCCAGACTCTGGATGATAATACCTGCAGCCTAATGACCTAGCTGTTTCCATCATGCTCTGCTGAAGGACTTAGAATCGTAGCCAACCCAACCCCACCTGCCCACTAAACACTGTTCCCCAGAGTCACATGTACTTGTGTTTTAACACCTCCAGGGACAGCGACTCCACCACTTCCTGGGGCAGCCTGTTCCAACACCTGGCCACTATGTCAGGGAAGACATTTGTCCTGATACCCAGTCTAACCCTCTGCTGCCACAACCTGAGGCCATTTTCTCTTGTCCTATTGCTGGTGATTTGGGAGAGCTGGGTGGTGTTGCCGACACCCCAGCAGACTGTGCTGACTTTCAGCGCGATCTGGATAGGCTGGAGAGCTGGGCAGAGAAAAACCTAATGAGGTATAACAAGGGTCAGTGTAGAGTCTTGCATCTGGGCAAGAACAACCCCAGGTACCAGTATAGGCTGGGGACTGACCTGTTGGAGAGTAGTGTAGGGAAAAGGGAGCTGGGGGTCCTGGTGGACAACAGGATGACTATGAGCCAGCAATGTGCTCTTGTGGCCAAGAAGGCCAACAGCATCCTGGGGTGGATCAGAAGAGGGGTGGTTATCAGATCAAGAGAGGTTCTTCTCCCCCTCTACTCTGCCCTGGTGAAACCACATCTGGAGTATTGTGTTCAGTTCTGGGCCCCTCAGTTTAAGAGGGATGTGGAGCTGCTGGAGAGAGTTCAGCGTAGGGCAACGAGCATGATGAAGGAAGTGGAGCAACTCCCTTATGAGGAGAGGCTGAGGGAGCTGCATCTGTTAAGCTTGGAGGAGACTGAGGGGTGACCTCATTAATGTCTATAAATATTTGAGGGGTGGGTGTTGGGAGGATGGAGCTGGGCTCTTCTCAGTGTCATGTAGTGACAGGACGAGGGGCAATGGTTGTAAGCTGGAACATAGAAGGCTCCACATCAACCTGAGAAGGAACTTCTTCACAGTGAGGGTGACAGAGCACTGGAACAGGCTGCCCAGGGTGGTTGTGGAGTCTCCTTCACTGGAGATGTTCAAGACCTGCCTGGATGTGTTCCTGTGTGACTTGGTCTCGGTGATCCTGCTGTGTCAGGAGGATTGGACTAGATGATCTTTCGAGGTCCCTTCCAATCCATAATGATTCTATGAGAAGAGAATGACTCCCACCTCTCTACACCCTCCTTTCAGGCAGCTATAAAGAGCAATAAGGTCTCCCCTCAGTCTAAATAGCCCCACTTCCCTCAGCCACTCCCCATCAGACCTGTCCTCCAGGCCCTTCATCAGCTCTTCTCTGGACCCACTCCAGCCCTTTAATGTCCTCCTTGTATTGAGGTGCCAAAAAATGAAGAGTATATTGCAATTGAGGCCTTACCAGTGCTGAGTACAGGGGTATAAACACATCCCTGCTCCTGCTGGCCACACTATTCCTCATGCAGGCCAGGATGCCCTCAGTTCCCTCAGCCTTTCCTCATCAGACTTATCCTCCAGGCCTTTCACCAGCTTCATTGCTCTTCTTTGATGCTGTAGCCCCTCAATGTCCTTCTTGTAGTGAGGTGCCCAAAACTGACCCCAGGACTGGAGATGAGGCCTCACTAGTTCAGCCCCACAGGCCACTGCCCCAGTGCTCCATAAATTTCAAGAAAGCCAACAGCGCAGAATCTCATGTAGTGTACAAGAGCGCGCTGAGAGTGGGTGAACCTGGCTCCAGGGCAAGAGATTGTGCCTCCAGCTGCCAGACAGTGCTCAGCTCTGTGCTACAACACTGGCTACCTGAAGCCTGCTGGCCTTTTCAAAGTATTAATGTTTGAGTTTGGCTCTTAAGGCAGAGGGAAGGGCCAGAACCTATCAAGAAACCAAAGGGGTGGGATTTGGCCACAGGCTTTGCAGAGAGTTTCATCAGCTGTGGCCTTCACCTCCTTGAACAGGATAGGAGGGACTTAGAGGCAGCACATAGTGCTGCGAAGTGCAGCTGTATTTGCATGTGCTGGGCTCCCCTTTGTGAGCCACACCATCCTACTGGCAGCTGTAGAGCTCCCCTGCTTTCCTTCACACAGCCAGCCTGCACTGGTGAACTGCAACTGCCACACTGCTGTCAGTGAGGGTTCCAGGTTTCAGGAAGCACACAAAGCCCATTTTGGTGTGTGCAGCTCTGCTGGTGATCTGCAGAGGAAGAAATTAGCGTCACTCCCATTAATGACAGTTCTCATGCTGCAAAGTTACGAGTTCCCTTAATTCCACATGTGAAGAAGATTAGTAGCCAGCTTGGCAGGGTTGCCTTATGCTCCAGTAACCGCAGCACGTCTCATTTCCTAAGTGTCTGGCAGGACCAGATGTAGCAGATGCCTCTACGTGGCACAAAAACAAGGTGAGAAGAGGTAAATCCCTTCAGTGGCACAAGTCACCTCCACAGGGAAGCTCTCCTGCCTCTGCTTGTCCCAAGGGAACAACCTGCTCTCCTGGAGAGCAAACCTCTTTATAAGGTTGAAGCTATTTTAAAAACGAGTCTGAGTTAGCCCTGTGCCCTAGAAAGGTTCTCTTTAATTAGGCTCTGAGGGAGTTTGTGGCCGTGAGGAAGGGCTCCCCACAGCCCGCTCCGCCCACAGCAGCTCAAAGTGCTGTGCTCAGGGTGACGTGGCTCCTGTCACCCCAGGCCAAATAGCCAGCTCACTCAGATAAGCCGGGTGAGCACAGTTGTAAACAGCAGTGTGCGTGCATTCCTTCCACACCACTGCAAGGTATTTATAGGGCTGGACGCAGGAAGGGGTGAAGGGCAGCCATTGCCAACCATGACATAGCGACAAGAGCAGCAGGGCAAGAAGCCCAGCTCCACCCCTGCTCTGTGTACATCAGAGTTGGCGAGTTCAATAAAACATCTTTATTCTGTACATTTATATAGAGAAACGCTTGGGGAACAGGGACAAACCCCAGCATTAGAAAACTTCAAGACAAGAAAACAGCAATTATGAAAAGCATGGCACCAAGAACAGTCATACCACGAATGGCAGGGACAAGGTGAGACCAGCCATAGTAGTTCAGAGGTCACATCGCCCCACACCCTCTGCTGCAGAGAACACCAGGGCTGCTGCAAACAGCTGGATTCCCCTCATCTCACAGGGAGCTTTTTTTGTGACCCACTAGCACCAAAAGGTCACCGGCTGGCATGAGTCTGTCCTTCTGCAGGCATGGGTGAAAGATCATGTCACGTAACACCCAGACCACTGCCAGGATGGGAAGAAAGAAGGATCTGGCTCAGGCAGCAACCCTGAGCCAGCAGCTGCTCTCCCACTGCTGCGCTGATGGAGAAACAGCAGATTTCCAGTAGGGTCACTGCTGCTCTGCCACCGGATCCCTTCATACACCCCATCCTGGGGTGTATGACTATTTCACTGGCTTCCCCTCACCTCAGCAGGCTCCTCATGGGGCGAAGCTGCCACCTGCCCATCCCAGTGAAAGTGACAGTCTGCAACATCCATAAACCAGCAGGAGCTGCTCAGCCTCACTGGCACCACTCCCTCCAGAGGCCCAGGAGCAGAACCTGCTCTTGGGATGGTAGAGGGACGGTCTAGGTATCCCAGTGCTATCACATGTCCTCTCCCATCTCCAGATAAGGCTGGAGGCCACCACACCACGCATCAGTGCTGGCTGAAGGTGAGACCAGACACATCTGGTGTAACAGTCAACAATAAACCCGAAAGCCTATGCACAGCTCCGCAGCCCCTGCTGCATGCTGCAGGTGACAAGCGGCCAGGGGTAATCATCACCCAAGGGAGCTGCACCACAGTCAGTGGTAGACAAACATGCTCCATTCTTTGTGCACAGTCCCTGCTGGCAACACCAGCTTTCCCAGTGGTGAGGGGAAGAGAAACCTTCCTCAAGGAGAACCAGAAATAAAACCACACCACTGTCAAGTCACGACAAAACACCATAAGTGCCCTGGTCCTACACTACTGACAAGCCTGCTCTCCTCACACACTAAGGCAAGCACGTGAGGAGCAGGCTGGGATGGGCCCTGCAAAAGCCACACTGGGATGCCCACTGCAAACCACTACTGCCCACACTGGACATCCATGGAAATCATCCGCATGCTCCAACACAGGCCCAGAACCCATTCTGTCCCTCAGAACAGCCTCCTGCCCAGCTGCCACAAGAGCAGCTCTAAGTGCAAACTGTGCTCAGACCTTGAAGTCCAGAGGCTGTGCCACATGGAGCAGCCACAGTGTCGTAGCAGTCAGCAAGCTGGATGCTGAAGGAGTGAGTGGAGGACAGGACATTTGTCCAACAGTAAGATACTCGGACAGGAGTGATGCAAAACCAACACACAGACACACAGCAGATTAAAGCCAACCAAGATTAAAACAGTTAAACAGTGTCCTGAATGCATCTGGAGAGGTTCAGCTGAGCTCCTGCTGTGGGTAGCGGAGTCTTATCCACTTCCTGCCCTGAGGGATGTGCTGCAGGGCGACTCAATACAGGATTATTATCAACCCAGCGCCCAGAAAGCAGAAATGAGACCGGATCCTGTGTCAGAGATGGAAAGACATCCCTTCACTGCTAGTCTTCAAGGGTTCTGCTCCCCCCAACCAGTCATTTTAAAACAGTAAATCAAACCAGAACTTGCCTGTCCACATCTGCAGGTGCTTCTTAATGACTCTGAAGAAGGCAGAGTAACAAAAGCTGCAGGCAACATGGAGAACATGCTGAATTTGCCCCACTTATGGCACTGAAGGCAAGAAACTCTCCCAGGCTCCATCTCACATATGGAGGAGGGACACCATGCTAGAACAGGACAGCAGTGGCCCCAAGCATCACTGGGAGCTTCCATTCTTCTTGGTTGCTGGTGAGTGGAGATCTCCCTGACCTTATGGTAGTCAGAAGTTCAGCTGTCCAGGCGCCAGGGACTCCTCGAGGCCATTTTCTCTGGTGGTGATGGCCTGGAGGTCAGTGACATGCCCAATGCCTTTGGTGACTCCTTCACGGAAAAGCAGCTTGGCTCCGATCTTCAAGTATTCGGGATGCTTGATGAACCTGAAACGGACAACTGCCTTCTCTCCTGTCCGCAGCTTGTCCTGAGAAGAAAAGGAGGAGAGCTTAGCTACATGTACCACAACAGAGCATGCAGGAGAAGGGCTCAGTGATGCTAAGAAGATAAATGAATGAGCAGGCTGACTTGAGCCCTTCCCACTACTGTGTATGTAACAGAAGACAGGAAGACACAAGCTCTGGAGAAAGGAGAGTTCACCCTACTTCACGGTTTTGCTGTAGTGCATCATGTAGGAGGGACTTCTATAACATGTTGGGAAGAAAATCAACCAAATGGGCAGGATAAAGGGATGGAGCATGTTCCTATGAAGGAACGGAGCTACTCAAGACACCAGTAGCCTCAAGATTTACTAGAAAGCAGAGTAGAAAACCAGCAAGCCCCACAGGAAGGTCTGTCCTTCTCCCCTTCCCTTGCATGCCTACCTTTCCATGGATCTTCTCCACGATAGCAGTCTGCCGCACATTCCCAACGTGCACCGTCACCTGAAACCCTTTCCGGAAAGTTGTGGCATGGAACAACAGCACAATCTCAGCTTCGAACACTGAGCAGATGGTGGGGTTCATTTCTGGACTCACCATGACCATGCCCTGCACAACAACCCAAAGCTCAGACAGGTTAGGGCCAGTCCCCTTGCTGCTGAGCATCCCCCAAAACCACAAACACATTTCCACTCTGGCGTTTACACTTGGAGCCCATTCTCAGTCCTGCACTCATCCTTTTTCACAATCTAGCCATTTCCTCCCCTTCCAGCAAACTTCCTGCAAACATCTACTTCATTCTTAATGAAGGATCTCCAGGGAAGACCCTGGTCCTGCCCACTGCACCAGTGAGGAATGCAGCAAATGCAGGACTCACCTTACGCAGCAGGGAGCGGTCAAAGGGTCCAAGGGCTAGCGTGGCTGCCTGCCCAGCCCGCAGCACGCGGCAGGCAGAGCGGTTGCGTTGGATACTGCACACTTTCAGCCGGAGAAACTTCCCATCATCAGTGGGGCCAACCACCAGGTGTTCCCCTTCTCGGCAGATCCCACTGCCCAGGGCAGAAGAACAGGACACAATTCATCAGGAGACAAAGAAGGAATCATAGAATCATAGAATCATTCAGGTTGGAAAAGACCCTTAGGATCATCGAGTCCAACCATCAACCCTACCTAGATGAGCAACCCTGGACTCATTCCTGGGGTGCAACAGGGGTGCAAAGCTGGTGGGAACAGGGATTTCCTACAGCAGGAGTGCAAGGCACACTGTCATCACTAAGAGTATCAGGTATCCGTGAACCAGGGACCATTTGGTCACCAGTGCTGTGCCACACTGTGTTGTTCCTGCTGGAGAGACCACAGTTGTCATCCAACTTGTGTGCAGATGCTGCAGGCTAAACTGCTCCAGTTGTTCCAGTACCTGAAGGGAGCCTACACAAAGGCTGGCGAGGGACTTTTCCCAAGGGGATCTAGTGATAGGACAAGGGGAAATGCTTTGAAACTGAAGAAGAGGAGATTCAGACTAGATCTTAGGAGGAAGTTCTTTAGCCTAAGGGTGAAGAGACTCTGGAATTGATTGCCCAGAGAGGCTGTGGCTGCCCCCTCCCTGGAAGTGTTCAAGGACAGGTTGGATGAGGCTTTGAACAACCAAGTCTGGTTAAGAGGTGTTACTGCCCATGGCAGGGGGTTGGAGTAGATGATCTCTGAGGTCTCTTCCAACCTGAGACAGTCTGTGATTCTATGACATCTGCCTTCTTGTGAGATAGCACAGAGTTAGGAAGAAGGAAAGCTGTAGCCTGTGATCATCACTAACCTCTGCCAACTCTGGGTCCTGCAGGCCTTCCTTTAGCTTCTACAGGTTTAGAGCAGACTCTAGCTGCCATCACATAACCCAGGGTCTGTTCCCAGCATCTCCCAGCACCCTGCAAGGCTTTCAGGCATCTGGCAGCAGCCAGGACCCAGCCTTCCTCCCATCTGCAGGGGTGACTCCAACACTGTGGGCATACCAGCAACCATCACACCCACTCTTGCCTGCCCAGCCTCACTCACCTTGACAGAGTTCCTCCCACCACAGTCCCCACCTCTGGCACAGTATAGATTTCATCAACCTACAGCAAGGCAACAAGAATAAGCTGCTCAGACAGCTGTGACATACAACTCCAGCATGAGAACAAGATGCCTGTCCCTTGCACAGAGACATGAGCTCTCTGCTGGTCATCAGCTTTCATCAGCTCCCACTACCTTCCCACCAGAGGAACCCCTGGCTTTTACGTGGCAACCAGAGAAACAATCTTATCCCTGAGATGGCATCACTTGTGTTAGGACAAAGCACAGATTAACAAGGACTTTTTCAGGAGAAAGTATGTTCTTTAATGCCTTCAGAGTCTAAGAACTCAACATGTCCCTTCCCATCCTGTCCTGAGCCTCCAGATGTTTGTCATACATCATGGCAACGAGTGCAGTACCAGAACTGGAAACAAACTATGCTTAACACACCTGAAACTCTGTGAGTTGCTGCATTAGTTCTTCCTGTTCTTTACTGTTGGTCAGTGGAGGGAGGATGTTGAGGAAGACTTTTAAGAGATCCAGGTTCTCCCCAGAAACACTGGACAGTGTGAAGATTGGGGTGATGCTGTCAGACACAAACATACAGGAATAAGCAGAAGGGAAGACCACAGCTGCAGAAGATAGCAGGGATCCTGAATCCACTGAGTCCAGCGAGAGGCCTGACACTACAGTGACAAACAGTCAGAGCAGGAGGTTTCATGGGGTAGGTACAGCATCAGTGGTTGGCTGAGGTACCAATCCTCTGCCAACCTATACTTCTGTCATAGAAAAGTAACTCCAGTGCAGCCCTGGGCACCTTCTGCTCCCAGAGCCCAGAGGAGGCCTGGGAGAGGAAAATGCCTTCTTGGAAAATGCAAAGCAGGAAACTTGATGAGAAGCCAAGACGCAGTTGCCTCTCCTGTGGCTGCCTTCCCCCTGCTCTGCACAGCAGCCCGGTCTGAGTGGCCTGCTGCTGAAGAATAAATAAATTGTTCCTTACTTGGGAGACTGTGCAAACTGCTGTGCTGCTGTAACAGCATCATCGTCTGAGTTCACAAGCAGGGGTAGCTTGTTGCAGCCTGGCTGCTTCAGGATTCTCTCCAGCTGCTTCACTGTCCGTTCCACAGTGGCTTTTGAACACAAGTCAACTTTACTGATGACAATGAAAAAGGGGACCTTGAGGGCCATGGCCAAGCCCAAGTGTTCTCGTGTTGTTCCTGCTGTAGGAGACAAGAGAGAGCGGGTAACACAGCAGTCGTTATTGTTGCTTGCTTCTGCAACAGCCATGGCTTTCCTCCAGGCTCTCTCTAGAGATTTTACCCCAACTGCTGAGTTCACTAGGCAATGAGAAAGCAAACACCAGTCCAGAAAAACAAAATCCACCAAGAATTTAAGTGACTACTCTTCTTGCTTAAGATGCAGTAGTTTTCATTCTTGGGCTAGATTTTGCTAGAAAACAGCCACAAAAATGTCAAGGGGAGATGTGGGAGAACTCCAGCTGCCTTTTGACAAGGCCTTGGGATTCAGCACCCCGAAGAATATGTTGAAGTTGTGGGTTGCTGTTGTTTTTTTTCTGGCAAATACAGCAATGATAAGTTGCAAACAAAGCTGCTCTGTCCAAGGTACTGTTTAATGTGCTCTACTAGCTGGGAATAGGATGCCAGCTCTGCTCCCCTCACCGGCACTGGCTTACAAAAAATCAGTAGCAGCTTCCAGAGTAGCATTTTTTTCTGATTATTGTTCCCAGCTAACAAGGGCCCACTCCACCCATTATCCATTTCTCTTCACATGTCAATCCATGCAGGCAAGACTCACCAATGCCAGTGTTGGCACTCACCACCAGCATAGCGAAGTCTGGGCAGTAGCTGGTGAGGCCAAAGATAGTTGTTTTCAGGTATTTGTGGTGGCCGGCCAGGTCAATGAAAGTGATCATTTTGGAAGAACTCTCACAGATCTCTTCTGCCGTTCGGGAATCACTGTAATTTACTACCTGAGGAATGTAAGGACTTGGTGAGAGAAGGGACCCCAGCTGGCAAGTGAAGAAAATGTAGCTTTATTGGTCAGAATTAGTGAGATCATCCAGCATGAGTGCAAGAAACATACCTGTTGCAAATGGACAAGCAGGACATGTCTGTTGCAAATGGATACTATAGAGACCCAGAGCCATGCCACCTCCTCCCTCATTTCTCCCTCTGTTGTAATAGGAGGGTAGTCTTGTTCTCCTCCAGCTTTCAGAGTTCAGCAGCCTACTCCTCACCTCTCCTTTGCTGTTGAAGCCAAGAATCTCAAAGCTGATGCTTGATGTTCTTCCTGACTGGATTTCATGAAGGTGCCGGAAGAGGTTGAGGCGTGCTCTACCCCGTCCATTGTCCAGCTCTCCTTGCGTTAGGACACCCAACAGGGTTGACTTCCCTGAGTCCACATTCCCCAGCACAGCTACTCGAAGGTCTAAGAACTACATGAAGAACAGAGAAACAAGGAAACCTAAACACTGCCACACGGGGTGTGCACGAACACAATGTGTCAGTGGAGATGGGCCTCAAAAAGCTTCCCTCCATGAGGGAATATAGTTGCCTGCAGTATAGTTTTGCTCTGATTGATTCTGCTTTCGCTTGCAGTACACTACTGGCAAGGAGTGTTGATGTGAAATAGCAGGCTTTGGAACCACAAAAACAGTGATTTCCTGCAGCAGGAACTCTAAATCTTTCCTTGTCTGCACACTGGCTTGTATCAGAACTGTTGCAGTACAAGCAAAGTAATTTCTCACCTCTGATCCAGCAATCCACCCTCCTGGTATCTGACTCAACTACAGCCTTGGAGATTAAAAGTCTTACAGCCAAGCTTCCCCCTGGCAGCTCTTTAAAAGCACCTGCTATGGGCCAATGTGTGACCAAGTCTCTCCAGGATCTGGGCTCCCAAAAGGAAGCTGCTTGTATGAAGCCTCAATGTCTCCAGCAGGACAGGACAGACAAGGCACAGGTCCCTACCTGCTGGTTGTCAGGCACCTTCCGGACAAGCACCTCGGTTATCTTCCTTGGAACATCACTGTCATAATCGACCTCTCTCTCTCGCAGCACCGTAATGTCAGCCCCAACCCTGCCACAAACAGGAAATGAAGGAGTGAGACACACTTGTACTTGGCAGCCCTTGCATCCCTACAATCACAGCTAGCAAAGAGCATGGGATAGAAGCTGGGAATAGCAGGGAACAAGCCTCAAACTTTCACCCAAAAACCCTATAATTGCCTTCGTATTTCCAGAGCTCCATCATAAGGGAATTTCAGTCATAGAGGGGCTTTACAGAATGGAGCTGCCAACTCCTCAGGGAACTCCTGGAGCCAAGCCTTCCTACTGGAGGCTGTTTTACACCTCTGAGTCCTGCAGATGAAAGGAAACACGTACTTCTCTGCCATACGGCGCAGTGTCTTGAGTGAGGCACGCATCTCGTCCTCTGAGAGGCCCACCAGAAGCCCGTTATCCTCCACACCAATCTGATAGACGGCCTCACCCCGGCCTTCTTGTAATCGCCACTTCATCTGTGTCACCAGGTGCTCAAAGCGATACTGTGAGGGATTCACTAGCTTTAACTGTTTAACAGAGTGGGTAGATATAGTCAGAGCCTGCATGCAGAAGGAATCCCATTGTCTAAGCCAGAAATTCCCTAATCCAACACCGTGAAGGAACGCCCCCAACATCTAGAAAACAGTCCACATTAGTGTCAGCTCAGAGGCCACAGGACAGGAGAGGAAGTGTTTCATAAAGGTAGAACTGTCCTACATACTGCTGAAGGGATCTGTACCCTGTTTGCTGTGGGAGTAAAACCCACCCTGTGAGACCTATCTGTGACACAGGAGCCAACCAGGTGCACAGTGTAGAACAGCCCCACACTGACAAAAGATTATCAAGGACACCAGCAGCTCTTTCTTTTAAAAGGAAGATTTCAGGAAAAACACAGTGGGTCTCATCTCCTAGAACAGATTCCTAAAAATGAATACTGAGATCAAGGTTTTCCAGCTCAGCACACCGGGTACTGTTAGACACAGGAGACAACAGACAGTGCCTTAGCACAGCGCCCACTTTTCTTCACCTCTGGTGAAGCTACTCACTGCAAAACAGCCCTCTGAGAGGAAGACCTCCTTCTGCAACCTCAAAAGGCTCACCTTGTACTCGATGTTCCCATCTTCTGCCTGGCCAGGGAACAAAATAAGACAGAAAGGTTACATGCTGAATCAACAGGGACTTCTATAGGCATTAGCTGCCCAGATACTCTGCTAGTTACAATGATGGCTTCAGAGAGAGGGAAAGTGGCAGAAATACATGGTGTGAAGTCAGTCTCTTCTGCCATTCATTCCTAAACTCAGCTTGAACTTACTTTAGGTTTGTTTGTGCTCTTTACATCCCACATCATGAAAACCAGAGGACAAAACTAGAAAGGGACACAGTATATGATATTGTTTGGAAGGATGTTTTTACTGTCAGTAAAGAATAAGCCCAGTCTAACAGTCACAGAGGGAGAGTTCCAGTTTCGAAAAGGTACAGGCCAGCAGGTCACTACAAGTCTCCCCTTGTCATCCACCCATGACCCAAAATGCCACCGACAGCATCCCACTCCCACCCTATCCAGAAGACTCTATCCACCCAACGTGCACAGACACAGGGGACAGGGCACAAATGTCGCTGCCTCCTCTGCGGCACTCTGATACTTTCCCTTATTCAATCAGGTTTTTACGAACTCCTTTCCATGCCATTACGTATCTTCTCTCTGCTACAGAGGGCCAGAGACATAAGGAAGTGAGCTACTGGCATCTCCATAGCACAGCAAGCTGGTCACTGGCCTGGCAGATCTGGAGAACCAGACCTGATTGGGACTATCTGTGCAGAACATATTCAGAAAAACTTTCCTAGTAATGGATGTGGCCTGACTGGGTTGCTCGAGAAAGGCTCAGGTACTCATCAAGCTCACTCCAACCATGACAAGCTCCAGCTATCCAAAGACAGCGTACAGCCAACAGAGAAGTGATTTTCCCACACAGTTAGTGTAAGGGCCATGGAACCTGCAGGAAGACAAATACTCTGGCAAGCTAAAAGGAGCTGCCAACCCTGAGCACTCCCTGTTCCTCTAGACATTAAACTGCATGCCAGCAGATGCAGTAGCCTTCTCTTTGCCTTCTAGCTCCAGCTCCTAACCACAGAGTGCTTATGGTCACAAAAGGCCAGCAGAGAGAAGTTCTGAATTGTCACCTCTCAGGCAGCAGAGCTATGCAGCGAGACAAGGCTACTTCTGGAAGGTTTTTCCTTCTTACCACTCACCAGCTTTGCAGCTCTGAGAAAATGACATTCACGTACTGTGCTGTTTTCTAAATAAAGGGGTGGGTCTCTTTCGAGGCAGCTGAGACTAGAAAAGAAACAAGTTTAGACTTGCTGGGCCATATACTCCACAGAGTGGCCAGAGACAGGAAGCTGTGTTGGAAACCACAGGACACTGTTCAGCCTCCAGCTGAATGAAACATAAACTAAAGAGCGGCTCTAGGGCACAATAGTGTCAATGGAGAAGATCTAACAGCAGCAAAGTGCTGCCTTCCTTTCTTACCAAGAGTCACAGCCCCTGCCTTGTGGAAGAACTGCTCCTGCTGGGCACTGGCTCTTCTGCGTTTCACAGAAAGCTCAGCGCAGGGCCAAGCAATCAACTCTGGGGAATGCGAAGATTCCCAGTGACAGTCCTGTCAGTGTGGTGCCAACCGTCTGCACTAACCAACATAGCCACCCACTTACTACCGATGCCATTTTTCCTGCTACATGAGGCAAGTGCCTCACGCTCTGTCAGAACCGTCTGCATCTCCACGTAAAATGCTAAAGAAGCTGGGAGAGGAGTCGCAGGAGTCTGCTAGGCAGTGCCTGGGTTTGTCAGCGGGAAGGGACTTACACCCACTGGCTGGGCTCTCTGCGAGCGAAGCACACGGGATGCTGTGAGCAGAGCAAACCTTTCCAGCATCACAGAACCATCAAGGTTGGGAAAGATCTTTAAAATCGTCAAGTCTAACCGTCTGCCCTACAACCCCGAACCACTACACCGGAGGTTTATCTGAGAGGCTGTTCGATTCCCGCGCACCAAAGCGCCACAACAGCCGCCGAACCGCGCCGAGACACGGACGGGCCGTGCGGGTTGCTGACTGGCATTGGGGGCACAGGCGCCAAGTGCTGCCACGTCAGACCTCGTAGACCCTGGAGCAGGCGGGCCAGGACCCTGCACCGGCACCGACAGCAGCCTCGGCCGAGCCTNNNNGCCCCCCTCCCCCCCACCCCGGCCCCGGGCCCGCCCCGCCTCTGACAGCCGAGGCGCCAGGCCCAGGGCCGCCCCCGCGGCGACTGACGGAGCACGGTGGTCCTGGAGCTCACCTCGGGAGGCAGGTACGGCGGGTTGTTGGCCTTCGCCCCCCGGCTCCGCCCGTTCTTCTTTTTCGCCTTCGAGCCGCTGCTGCCGCCGCCGGGCGCGG